>JALDNG010000016.1:3100000-3560000 GCA_024349245.1 Neodontobutis hainanensis | reverse complement strand
CAACCACAATCTGTTCCTTTAGTCATTGCTTCTTAAATATGTGCAAAATAATCATCCGCTCTATAACCTGTGTGTGTTTAAAAGATGTGGATGTATACTGTACAACGAGACGGGTGCATGTCTGTGTGAACCTACTTTCTGTTTTTAGTGACTTTAATTGTCTCACTAAATTGGACTTAATTTGTCAGCCAAAATTGCATTATGATGATTGGCACAGGGGATGAGATTTGTAACTGGCGTACGCCACACTAATTGGTGGCTTGCGCGGTCCAATTTAGCTCGAGCGGGGCACACGTCACGACCCTTCATCTATCTAATAAGGAGCACAAACATTTCACCTCGAGTGTCTGCTGCATTTTGTTTGTTTGAGACACAGAACTATTTGAGAGTTGCTCCATTTAGAAACATTTTTTTTGTTTGTTTTTGTAGCCTGGCCTCGTATGAAGAGAAGACATTTAATGACTCTGTGTCAATCATAAAGGCTGTGCACTCACTAATGTGTGTATACCTAGTTTATTTTTAGCCATATGCCAATTCTAAAGTATTTTAATGTATCTGACCTCTGAAGCCTTACAAGTACATATTCTGTTTAAATAACAGAATTTGGTGTAAGGTTGTGTTTACAGTTGACATCAATGAGAACACAGACACAAAGGTAAGAGTTGTCTGGGTTTTACTGGTCAGTGATCAAAAGTGCAGGTGTCATCAAAGTCTAGTGAACTTAAAGACCAAATCAAAGGGTTTCAAAGCCACACAGGAACAGGTGGACGGACATAAAAAAGTACAAAAGAAATTAGAAATATACTGATTGAGCTTTTGTTGTTGGCCAACTTGAATTAAGTTGTGACTATCATGCATCTGTATGTGTCCACAATTCTCTATGGAAACAATAGTCATATACAATAGTGTGATATTTATATTATGTAAGGTATATGTGTAGAAAGAAAGATCAAGCTTTTGTCTGGAGAACAGTAGTATAAGTGGGAGTGGAAAACTAGTGCAGTAATGAGCAGGACTGATGGCAGGTAGTTGTAAAACCTGGCAACTTGAACTGAAAAATCAGATGAATCGGATCAAACCATGAAAGCTTTGATCATCTGAGTAGAAAAGTGAATAAGTATGTCAGCTGATGACAAACTGGAAGTGGGATCATGTGACTGAAAACTCTTATCAGATGTTTTAAGCCATTTGTGTCCAGACTTTTATGTCTAAGCGCTAACAGTCCCTCCTAACCCTGGTTTAGGATTTTGTGTATAGTTATTTTTATAAAGTGACCATCCGTTTTGGAGTTTTGATAGTTTTACTCCTTGAGAAGGTTCCAGTTTCAGCCACTCTGTGTTCTGATGCTGGAGTCTACACTACTCATCAAACTTTAAATTTAAATATGGGAATAATTTAATTGAAAAAATTTAAAATGACGTAGATGATACATCCCAACGGGCCACAATTAACAATACATAATGTGACCTCTGTGTTTATTTGTTGGACTTTTCATTTTCATTCCTTTGTACTTTACTCGACATTGTTTCCGGCTGTGTGTTTGTGTGCTGGCTCCTGACTCTGTCCTGCCTACCCGCTGTCTCTCTTTATGTGCGCTACTCTAGGTGGGCACGCACACTCTCCCAGATGTTATTAGCACCTGCACGTCCTGCTGTGTGAGCCGGGGTGCCAGTGTCTTGGCAGTCTTTCGACGCAGAGCCAATAATACCGAGGCGCGACTGTAAACACATCATGATCCTGGCACAGTGCTGAGACTGTAGTGGGCTATTGTTCACACACAGAAACAAACACACACAGGATACAATGTAGTTTTGGTGGCCCACACATGACTTTTTCAAAAGTTTCTGATGCATATGCAGGAATAAATTCAAAGTGCTCCAAACAAAAACATTTTTTCAGGAAGATTTCAAATTGTTGAAAAATAAATAAATAAAGAAAGAAAAGAGTGAAGCTTTTGTAAGTGTGTGCTGAGATTTGAAAAGTTATTATCACTTTATCTGTTTATTAAGTGCTTTATAAGAAATCAGTGAGTGTAGCATATGTTTTTATGCTTACACACTCACTTTTTCTGCTAAAATGTTTATATGCACTGAACATCCTGGACCATTTGTTTTACCATTGTGTCAGTGAAGCGATAAAGTTATGCTTTGTTGGCATCTGCATGTCCTCTCAGGTACTTGATACCGTTTCAGTGCGTAATGTTATTTAGTTTTGGTGGGTAAACCATCTTGTATCATTTCAGATAAAGTAATAATAATTAAATCTGGGGCTCTATGATTCAACTTGATATGGCACAAAATCTGCTAAATCTAAAAAAAAAAAACACTAATTACTCAGACTTTACAACCAACTAGACATTAAGGAAAGCTAACTTAGGATAGTGCTTTTCTTCTATCAGTCAATCCTGTATTTGAAGGAATGTGCTGGTTCTTATGAACCGGCACAATGAAGTTCTTATATTTTGTTATATTTATAGTAAAGCTTCAAATAATGAGCTATTGACCAAAATAGTTGCCCCTGGCTTCTTCTCTTTGTGCGGACTTGTGAATTATTTTTATCAATTTGATGAATCTAAAGTTTCTCTGATGATTGAGAGGAATATAGTGACACCAAAACAAAATCTGTTTTCTATTCTAGTCCAGAGTTATTTGTTTTTGTTTTTTTATCCCAGTTGTTCCGCTCTTATTTTTCTGCCTATCATCCAGAGAGCTATGATAAACAGTCTGTCAATTTTAATCGGCGGAGATTAAGGGTATGTTTATTGTGTTAAGTTGCTTGTCATTGTTAACTTAAATGGACCGCTCAGCGCTGCTCAGCAATGACGTCTAATTTCTGTAAGTCACTCACTTTGATGCATGTGCACTGACACCACACGGACATTCGTCGCTCTAAAAAATGCACTTCCTGTTTGAAACAATCCTGTTCCTTACGAAGCAATTACTGACAGACAACGCTTTGGCATGCTTTAAGCCTAAATCTCTTTACCGTTACCTTAAAAAAAAAAAAAAGATATAAGAACAGCAATGTTGACACTTTAAGGTCTCATTTTTTTTTTGAGTAAAAAATTGGGTTATCCAATTTCAACTTGACAGATTTAACAAAAAACTAAAGCAAGTTAATTATAGAAAACCAGTCCATTTCTAAAGTTTGTAACCTGTTGTTACTTTAGAATATTGGAATGGGGAGATAATGCACGTTTGATTTTCTGGCTCTCTGGGGAGTATTTACTACAAAGACAATCATCTGCAGGCACATGTTTCTTGTAATGAAGTAACATGTCACCCCTGTGCAACAGCGTGTGTTATTGACAGCTTTGTAATAGATTTAGACAACAATCAGCGTGGTACAATCAATTCCTTCCTGGATTTGGCTGACAATAGAAAACCAACCGATTTTTTCACCTTAAGTGCAATATTTTGTCATTTTCAATACTACACACTGGTTGCTTTATCAAACTGCCAATAGGTTTCCACTCTTTTTCTCATCAGCTCTAAAGATGACATGGCACAGCGATCTTTAGCCATTATTATTATTATTTTAGAAGTGACGATGAAGAGGCTGTCGTTGCTGCTTTATTGTGATGCCTGTTGAGTAGCGCCCTTTGTAAGAGACTCTTCAAAATTAAATGAAATAGAAAAATTTAAACGACATCAAAAGTGAAGCGAGGAGCGAATTACGCCACGGAGACAGCGCACAACGGTAGCGGCATGCAAAATGCATAGACACTGCGAGTTGACTAACACGATGTGTCACCCCAGACTTTTTCGTTTCGCCCCAGATCCCCATTGTCCCATCTGTCATTGTAGTCATCACCTTTTCAGTCAGAACAAAAGTCAGATTATCAAGGGTTTCAATTACCCAGAAGGCACTAGCTAATTAAATATCACTATCAGTGGTATGGAACATCTCGTTTGATAAAGAATTTTCTTCTGTCAGCTTCTCAGCAAGTACACAGTAAACATGCTTCCAGACATAAATATTCCAGAAATGTGTCGCTGGAAACAAATTTTATTCATTCATTGTCTTAGCCACACACAGGGGAGAGAGTGCAGCTTTTCCATGCTTGAGATAACTTACTAACATGGCTCACAGCCCTGACAGACCCAGTTGGACTAATTCCTCTGTAGCGTCCCAAAACAGGGGCTTTTCTCACAATATCACTGAGTTCCAAAGTGCACCAAGCCCTTATTGGTATCAGTATGCCGTGCACAAACCTCTTGCTCACCATATGCCACTTTGTCTCGGTCCCAGCTCCATTCACTTCTAATGATTCGCCGACTGCACACCTGCTTAAACAAATACTATCCCTCAAATATTTGTCAAGAAAGAAAGACCAACTGGGGTTTCATTCAGTTCAGAACTTGAACCCTCGTGGGGTGCGTGTGTGCTCTCGATAAGGAATGAGAGTGTGACAAGTGATAGAAAAACATGAAGCGGAAGGAAGGATGGTATTAGAGTACAGTTTTGGAGTTTTGAACCCTTATATGTACCGGGTTACAGCGGAACGTCAAAAGGCCAAAGCGAAAATGCGTTTTGTCTTGTGAACATATTCTTGGCTTGGTTACGTGTTCTGAAATCGGACTTCCAGCTGTTTGAAATCCCCAAGAGATCTAAGAGATGGCAAAAAAAAATAAAGAAATTGTGATAAGACAAGGCAAATAAAGGGATGCTATGTCATAACACTTTAGAGTGCGTGCATTTGTGCTGCCTGCCCACTGCATGTCTGTCTGCATGTCTGCCTTTAAGCACCAGCGCTTTGCTCGTGCCGATCTCGTTGCACTACAATCAGGTTAAGTGCTGATAAATTTCTTGGTCCTCCTCAGCAGCCCTTCAGAAGAAAGAGCACATCTGGTCCTGGTTGTTAAACTCATATTAGCTCTTCATGCAGGACTAATCAGAGCCATCCTGGCCAAGCTTAGAGGATAATACGGGATCATACCATTTTGATGGACTAGAAGGCAGACCTCCGCTGAAGTTCATCACATCTCATTGCCTTAACAGTAGCCTCTCTTTTCGCCTCCACATTGCCTATTTAAAACTAAAAAGACAATGCATGTTTGCAATCTAGAGCGTACATGCATTACTGAGTGTTTACAAAAGTCAAAGAAAAACAGTGACATTCACTGAGTCTCAGTCCATCCAAAATGCCACAGCTTTAGTTCTGAGCCAATCCCTAAGACCATTGTTAAAATATTTATTTAAGCAGAGAGATATAAAGCTGTATAAGGAGCTCCTTATGGCTATGCAGCGATATCAGATGTGAGCTGTGGGAAAACAAAAATGTTAAACATGCTGCACCTGGTTTTTGCACTTACACCCTGACAACATCTTTCTATTTTCAAAAATCTGGTTCAGTACTAACCACATTTTTGGCATAGACCAAAGTAGATGTGGTATGGGGCCAGTGGGAAGGCCGATCTTTCTGTGTTGCCATGTCCTCGTTGTGCACGGTTCTCTTTCTCCTCCAGCCCAAAGAAATGTATCACTAGATGAATTGGTGACTCTCAGTTGCTCTTAGACGGGAATGTGAATAGCTATCTGTGAATGTTAGTCTTGTGTTTGACTCCATGTACAAGCCCCAGGCATAAAGTCAGCTCAGGCAAATAAACAAATGAATTATAATGGCAACTGACATATTGTAGAGTCTTCACTTCAGCTTTAACTTTAGCTTTGCTGCTCAAGTGTGAAAAGTGATGAAAAGTGGACTGAGCAATCCAGGATCATAGGATTCAATTTCTATAGTTATTTTGTATGGCATATAACAGCATTTTAGGAGCTCTTTGTACAAGTTTAAACTCAATTTCTATGGGTCTTTTTTAGAACAGCATGAAGACTATGATGAAGGTTAACTCAACATGCTGCCATTAACTCTTTGACTTGCACTGTAACTGTAACCGTTGGCGTTTGTTTCTTGTTATCTTTGAGGAATAATGGATGGTCTTTACTGTTGGTTTTTTAATTACACTGTTGTCTGTAGAGGTTCTCAGTCATCCAGGGCATCTTGAAGAAAAAAGATTTCGTCTCTATTCCAAGAGACTTTGTCAATTCTGAGTTCAACTGGTAAGAGAGCTGAGCTTATATCTCTAAAGGGAGGAGTTTCCCCTGAAACCAAACCTGATGGCTATGCAGCGTATTACCCATCAGGTTTGGTACTTACATATTGTTGGCAGTGTTAGGGTATGTATTTACTATGTAGTTACATGTCATTACACTTGGTTACAGTGTGTTACATTGTACTCAACAAGGTAGAGACAATGTATCAAGTGTAGAATAAAATAAAGGGTTACCTTTTTTCCTTTTTATGATTCCTTTTTGACAGTTATTTACCGTAAAATAACTTTTTGCTTGTTTAGGCGTGGAGCGGTATGAGTTTCAAGGATAACAATAAGGAAAGGTAACAGTATACATTCTGAACATATATCCTTGTTCAGTTGCTGACGTACTGTATGTGAGGAATACTTTGCCATTTTAATAACCTAATGTATGAAATTACAACTGGCAGTTGTCTTATGTCTGTTTGTTGTATTAATGCATGTATTTCTTTCACTTTTCATTCCCAAATCAGCAAAATGAAACATTAGTAATAGTAATAATATGGTTTTGAATAAATGCTTTGCACTCAGGTTTCTTCCCTCTCCACACACAGTAATGTGGTGGTTTGTGAGTATATCCTTTCACTCCTCAACACACACACACACACTCCTGAATCTAATCTTGCCTCATTTGGACAATGTTTTCCGTCCTTAGTTTTAATTAAAGCTAAGATTCCGTGACTACTGCAGAGCTAAGTGGAGCGTAGTTTTGACTCCGGCGATTAATCAACATGCGTCCTCTGCGGTGTGAAAGGAGCACTGTCTCCATCCTTAAACCTATTTGATTGTGATTACTCTTTGTCCCACAACATGGCTCAGGCTCTCACCCTGGGCTGTTGACCTCTGAGTGATTACTGACTGATTGCCCTTCACACATTTCCCACAAGCCAAGCATCCAGACCAAACCTCAGCAGATTTGGGAACCCATTTTGATGCACTCAACAATTGCTTGTTGAGTGAGCGTGTTGCACTAATGAGAACTTTTGCAGCCAGACAGATATTTTGTGTATCAATCACGACTTTGAAACCCTTCACAGTCAAAGACCCAGATCCCGGTGACAGACCGTATGCCACACGAGTTCTGCGGGGAGGTGCAGAAGTACAGGTCCTGCTTAGATATTCTGCAAACAGCTTGCAAAAGTCTGGGAACGACAGCAGATATGACAGGTCAGGCTGTGATCAAGGTCAATGCTAAAACGTCTATGAAAAGCAGCCTTTCTCCTGGACGCAGGGAGAGGATTACTCTATTTATTCAAGTGAAGAGAAGGATGAGAGACGCCTATATAAGGGGAAAATACTCCTGTTTGAAGAAAAGGTGGAAAGGGAAAAAAATGATTATAAAGCTATAGAACGTGTTGATGGATAATTCCACATGTGATTGATATTCCGCTGGTAATATGTCAATGAAGGACACAGCCACAAGTCACACACAAGCAGGAATCCACCTTGGGGTTGTTAGTGGCAATTATTTTCAAGGAGAAAAAGCCACGTGTCACTGAACCAGCACCAACCACAGGATATGAATTTCTTTTTTCTTTAGTTACAAATGCCTTGGCTTACATTTGGCAAATTTTAAATCCAAAATACAGAGCAGTAATTTTTCTTTTTTTTCTTTTTTTTTAGTCTGCGTGTGTGTGTTTGCCACAAGTATTCCCATACTCCAATTTCAAATAATCATCTCCCAAAAATGACTCATTGTATGAAATCAGAATCAGGCCCGGCAATATCCCCTGAATCCGCCATGGTTCCTATTTCATGATTTGACGCAGCAGTGCAAGAAGACTTCACACAGAGGCTGACATTTGTGCGTGACTGTTTTTCCGATTCCTTTTCACTGAAACTTTCTGCCGTGGGTCGAAATCTCAGCCAGATATAGTATAAAAACAGTGCTTTGCCTGACATTTGCCGGTTCTTGTGCACAGTCATATTGACAGTATTTGAGCCGCTTTTGTCTGGTCCAAGTGACACTCCTTTTCTGGTGCCATCTTCCAAATCTACGGCTGCTCCTTTTCCCAAAGCAACACAGAAAAATACTTAAAACAGATGCAGGAGGATTTATTTTTCTGTTGTCATGCTCTGCTGATCAAACAAATTGTGCTTTTTCATACAAAGATTTTCTGTTTAGAACCTATTGTTGGAGAATCTGTTTCTTTACTATAGTAAAAGGTGTTGCCTCGGGTTGCAAAATTAATTTCAAATTCATGCTTTAATAATTCATCTACGAACAGTCGTTTTCTTTTTAGACTCTCTCCTGGCTCTCATATATTATACATCCACACAATGTTCAACAAATTGCCCAAAAATTGTCACGAAATGAATTCTAACTTGCAGCTTTCTCTATAATCAGGTATTTTGCCGTCACTCTTGAGGTCGCACCGGATGGAGAAGGCCATTATTAAGTGAAAACTGTCTGTGTAGCCCAGTAAAGCTACAGTGGCTCAGTTATCGGTGTGTTCATGCACTTCTCGAGGAGTCAGACGGTGTGAAATTGCAGAAAGGTGAATGCTGAGGCTCAGCATAGAGTGTGTATTTATTGAGGGCAACACAGCAGAACCACCAACTGGCTTCTCTATATTATTTATAATCTGAAAAATAAATTCTGACACCAGACTGGCTATTTACCACGAGATGTCCAACACTGCCTCCTTAATAGCTTTATATTTTATTCACATATTTTTCACCTGACAATGCTGTTTACTGTACATAATGCAGCACTGACACGCTCGATAACACCCAGCGGCCCAAATGTCATTTCCAAGCCTAATTTGCAATGTTTGCTCAATCAGCGCAGATGTATTAAACATTAAAATAAATTGGATTTCATGTCAATATTTACCTTCATTCTACCTTCACTTATTTGTACTGCCTTTCCATCAAGGCTAGCTTTGCGAGGTTGTTATTGTACCACCAGCACAGACGCCATCAACTCGTGAACATTAACAAAGCCCATCAGCAACGGTCTGTGCCTCCCTTTTCATCTGGATACAACAGAACCTTCATTATGTAACCGGTACAGTGGGCTCACACGCACATCAACACCTGCATCCAGCTGAAACATTTGTTCCCAAATCACAGGATGTAAGTCAGCTTCTAATTGGGAAACACACACACACACACACACACACACAAAGAGACTCAAATAAGCGACGAGGAATTAGGATGATGAGAGTGCTATAAATGTCAGGAGGAAGTCGGCTCGATATCCTATTTATGTCAGTGAGCGCTCTACATTTTCATAGAAGTATTGTCCGTTTATTGTGGACAGGAAATGTGGCTGGATGGTCTGCACAGGAAGCATAGAGAGACTCTGTTCCACAAGTCCCTGCAGCTAGCCGTAATTGGCTTACACATTCCACCAAGGATTACCACTCACTCCGTATTTGTGTTGATAAAAAAAATTATTAAAACATTTGCTTTGGCTCCCTAAGTCACATTCAGGCAAGTGTCAAAACACAGTCTGTTTCCACTTGCCTTGTTTTGCCTATTTGGTCTGAAATAGACACTTCAATTTGTGTTTTTAGCCCAATTTTATCACATGTGGGAGTTTGGCTTTCATCTTGTTGTAGTTTCATGGAGGTGGCTGCTGTTGTCTCTACTGTATAGGCCACCACTTTACTGTAATAAGGTCTGCTTTGTAAGGACTGGAGTGTGGCATTACTTGGTACAATCATAATTATGTTAGTTTGATAACTTTTCAACAAAATGTAAGGAGGATTTAACTGCCCTTTGTGATAATGTCATGTTCCAAATCCTTTTAGAGTATAGGCCCAATTTTCCCTTTTATTCATCCCTATACATTTTTATTATATAACTTTGTCATTCTGATAGATAGAGTTAGGTATTGAACAGGTTTTGAAAATGGTTAAAACTTGTCCAAACACGCAAACAGCGGGCAGCCTACACATGTGCAGAATATTTATAGGAGCTTTAAACCTGATGCAAAAGTCTTTCACGAAGACCGCAGTAGTCTACAGATAATGAAGGGACATGCCTCTTACCAAATGAAATGACTCAATACGGAGTGCCGAAACCAAACGGCTCGATGGCTTTGAGTTGGTGAAGCTCATTATTAAAACGGAAAAGCCGCATGTGTTGGGTCTGCAGGGAGAGAGGCGCGAAGTGGAACAACAGGATGTTGTCAGGCAGAAAACCCTGCTATCATCATGACAGTTTTTGATCTTGTATGGCTTTTTGTGCACACTTAGCTCCTTGGCACTTGCATTGAATGAATTGTCTCTTTTTATTTAGCGGGTGTGCCACCTGCCGGTGCGTCACCGCGCTCTGACCAATCGTAACGCCGGGACTGTGGTGCGCCCTTGGAGATCCCGCTGTGCCTCGTACAACGCCGTTTAATCTGCGGCTCGCTGGCGGCAGAAGGTGGCGAACCTCGTTAGCTACTAAGCGCTAAAGCGTTTCACATTTAACAAGAATGGACTTCCTCGCTGCTGTGCCAAACATGGACCTGTGACAAGTTGCACTGGATTGCTCTGTTCATTTCTTCTACTTGTAGACGGTTCCTGACCAGCGCATCCCCAAATGTTAAGGTAAATGTATAAGTTTTAAATGCGTTTGACAAGTTAACTCTTATACTGTGAAGTCCTCAACCGCCTTTATTTTATACCGTTTTTCGTGCTAAAGCTATTACTAACTTTAGTGCTTTGAAGTTGATATAATTGTGCCAGAAGCATGTCTATGTTTACCATTTACCCACCTACTGTTTTTGTGGCGACTGTTTGGGGCAAGAGTGCTACTGCTGGGGGTTCCCCGCTCAGCATCCTCACGCAGCCCTGCGCCTTTTTGCACCGCACTCCGTGTCTCTGCTCCACAACAACGCTGCGTGCTTTGTCAAGCCTATTGCAATTTTAAAGTTAATTAAAACCGACAAACGGCAGTCTCATGAATAACCAAATCAGAAAGTTAATTTAGCAAAGAAGAAAAACTTGTTTGTCAAAGCGGCAGTGCACATTTTTATCTGACTGTGATTGTTTCTGTGATCAGATAGTGTTTGTTTGTCATTGTTGCAGGCAGATGAGAGGAAATTAAGAGTGGCCTTACATGGCAAGTATAGTGCTGCCATGAATTGGGAATAGTGATTATTTATGATGTCCCTACATGGCTATGTGAAGGAATGTTCCCTCTCAGTGACCTGGGGGTACTTTGACATTGGACTGGATAATGAGTTAAAGCAGAGCAAATGGCATCTGTGCCATGGTGCAAATGTTTTTCTTACTCCATGACCGCAGTTATTCATCTCAAGAGTTTGACAAATACACAGACCTCTTTGGGTTACAAACAATTCCTCTATGACCGTCTTTAGTTTATTTTTAATATGTTGCATATATCAACAGTGTAACATGTTTTTATAGCAATATATCAACAAAGCCATTGTCATTGAGCGGAGCGGGCAAATGAATGCCCGTGTCATGGTCAATGCACAGCCTGCTAACCATCTGGTAAAGGTGAAGCAGGAATGTTATGATTATGACTTTCCATTGCTTGCTCACAAAGGGAGAGGACATTAAGATGAGGAAACGGAGACACCGGGAGAGAAAGGTGAACAGCAGCCTATTCCCTTCATATGCAGCTTGATGTACTGTTTTAGCCCCAGTCAATATCAGTTGAGAAAGGATTTTCTTCATTTTTTTTTCTCTCTTGATATATGGTTCTCTTGTGCATTGATGCTCCCGTCTTATTGATCATCGTTATGACTGTCCCAAATAGGCTGTGGGCGGAGGGTGCTACATTGTTGACCCTTACTGATCTCAGAAGCTGAAAGTTACAGTTTAAAAGAATGCTTTATCTGCTACTGTCAAGTGTTCTACGCACAATGCCTTCTTATTCCTAGTGAAAAATAATCCAGTAAAAGAAGTGTGTTAAATAGTTGCTAATTTGTTCAGATGGCTGAAATACAGTAAGGACTGCTTAAAAACACTTTGCCCTTTCAAATGTTGCCTTTTGGATTTGTTGATGTGTGACATATTTTGGGAAAACAAGAGGCAAACCCCAAATTTAGAGGAATTTAGAGCCCTTTTAGAAATGACTTAATGTATTTAATAACCAGTACACATATTACATTGGCTTTTTGTTCATCAAACATTCTACTTTAGTGTTTAGTTAACTACACAACCACTAGTTATGCAAATGTTTAAACAAAATACATCAATTATTTTCCTACAAACAACCAGCTGTTAAAAGTTAAAAGTTTGCAGTAATTAAAACAGGGTTGTTTTACCGTCCAGTCTGAGGCAGCTGAACCCCTCAGGCAGACCGCGTGCAGGGGCAGGCACCACCAGGCTACTTTTAGTGCTGGCATTAAGAGACAGTGATAGGTATTTTACGGGAGTCAGCTGGCCAAACAGACGGGCTAACTCCCCCATTGGGTTTCATTAGAGCTCGTCTTGATGTTAAAGCCTGTTTAATCCACTTTCACAGCCATGAGGACCACAAAGGAGCAAAGCGCCCCATCTATCTTTAGACACCACGTGGGCAGAAACTTTTCCATTTCGGTTCAATTATTAAAACAATAACACCAATTCCCTGTTGTTGGCCTTGGACTGTCTTTGCTAAATGGGCTTCCTATGCGGAGTTACTGCCGGTAATGTGGACATCAGATCAGAGCCATGTCAATTAGCGTCTGAGCACAGAGTTTACTTGTCCTTGTGCTGATATTTCATGCTGAATTTGATTTAAGCCTACTGCCTGAGGTGCGATTACAGTAAAGTCTTATGAGGTGAGTGCTTTGGCTCTCTGTCATTGTCTTCCATTTCTGGGTAGCTACTGTTGTTGTCCCACATTTGTAGCATCTGTTTAGCTTCAGAGTCACTGTGCCGGGAAGACACTGACAATCCTCATTGGTCTCATAAGCAGCTTGACATCTCGGATGAATCAAAATTATTTATTTTGTGTGCTTGTTGTTAGGACAGAAAACATGAGTTCTAGTTTACAGTGATTTATTTTGGCAATCATACAGCTAGTTATTGACTTTTCAACATTTTGTTTTCCCAGTGTTTTATTGTTACAGTTTTGGTGCCCCGTGGAGGCAATCAAGTCCTTTACAACCAACATAATATGTGCGTAAAACCTACAGTCATCACTCACTGACCTTTAGCTGTCAGTCTCGGCTCGGGGCTGTGCCTTATTGGTGGCAATAAGGTGCTCACCGTGCTTCACTGTATTTGCTTTAGGATATTGTGTATGTCCAGCACACAGCAGTTCAGACACAGGCCCTCACAGGAATCAAGATAATGTGAGTTACAGTTCAAAGGTCAAATAATGGGCAGGGGAGGAGAGGTGATTGCGAGGGAGCGTGGAGTTCAGGACTGATAACTACAAAGTTTCACACAAGTCCTGTGTGTCAGCTGTTTTATTAGCCTGCAGGCCTGCCACACTTAGCACTGTTTGTATATCGTCTATCAAGGTCTGCTGCATTGCATGTTCTGTATTTTCTGTTTCTCATGTCTCTTTGCCATTGAAACTTTACTCTGTTTGAATTTTGTAATCATCATTACACACATATTTTTACTTTTTGATTCATGGTTTTTATATAACTTTTATGGGTGTGCTCCGTCTGTTCTTAGCAAGTAAATCAATAACAAGTTGGCCTCTATCATTCTCAGCGGACGTCCACAGGGATGGTTCCAAGGTAAAAGAGAACGAAGCTGTACAGAGAGAATGAGGCACTCTGAAAGTGATAGTGGGGGCTTGTGAAATATGTATTCTCCAAGTCAAACACCAAACCATGGACCAGAGAGTGAATCTGCACCAGCTCAAATTGACGGCAGAATTATTCAGAATGAATATCAGGAATGCCAGAGCGAAACTCTCAACCTGAGCTCTGTTCAAATAAATGTGATGACATTTATTATTTAGAGTATACAGTTGCATATTGTATTGATTCAATAAAGATTGCTTTTGAAATGAAACTTTTAACATGCAAGGCACTTTGGCGCACTGATCAATAATTTTGCATTAGCTTTCTAATCATAAAGTTGATTGAAAGGGTCGTTATTTCGGAAAGGAATTGTTTAGTTTTAGCCATTTTGAATCATTGTAGTTGGATGACCAGTAGCATGTTTTTTTTTCTTAAGCAATTCCTGCTACCCCCTTAAAACATTTTTATCATTTCCTATTTCGCCTTGTGCTCCTCACACAGGTGTCTTTGCTTATGTTGTCAGATTAGACCGAAGCCTGGTGTAAACCGGGAGGAGGACAAGCTCAAACTCCTAAACCTCTGTAAACCTCCATCCTTTAAAACATATTGAAACTATGCATTTGGTAAACATAACCTTTTAGTCTGATGGGGGAAAAAACAGCTTGGGCCATAGTACGTCAAAAGCAATGTCATTCAGTCAGATAGAAGCTATTGTTCAACATTATCAGTACAGAATTAGCCATTGCAGATATTTCATTGTGTGATGTGTGTCAGCAGGAACTCTGACTGGGTTTAAAATCACAATGCCCCATGCTGGGCTGTACTATATGTATTTAATAATAGCATGGGTGGGTGACAGTGACGCTCTTATAGACGGGCCTAATAGAACTTGGTGGGACATCCAAGGTATTATGCTGCTTGCATTGAATAAATTCATATATTACTTCAAGATAATCCCTGTGCATGATGAGAAGTTCTTTTACTTGATGTAATTCTGATAATATTGTTGGCTGCTGCGGTGAAATCAGCTGCTTTTCTTCAAGTGATCAGGTGCTTTTTTTCAGATTGGTTAACTACTTGCTCATTATCAGCCTCAAACTGACGGGTGATAAATCATACTCTGCTAATGTTACAACAAGAGTTTCCTCTTTTAAAACTGAATGGAAAGTGTTTGAAGCCCAATCAATTAAATATTCACTGAGATTAAAGCTGCTCTGTGATTACCGTCCTCTAGATTTATCAGTGTGCTACTTCTTTTAAACATCATGTTGGGAAACGTTTGTCTCGTTGCAACTGAGAAATGTCTCCTGTGTCTTTTTGATCACTTGTTTGCTTCAGCCTGTCGACTTCTCCCTTTTGAGAAAAACAGCTCATCCAGTACATTTCAAGACGAGTTGATTGTCTTTTGAGCTCTCACACTGAGCACATTTCTGAGCTATTACGTGTCTATCTTTGCAACCTTGCATCTTTAGCTGATGTCAGAGGTCAGAACGAATCAAAGAGCTCTCGGATTTAAGTCATGGTTCTTTGAGCCTGTCTGCGCTCAAGTCTCTCACCATTTTCAGTCTGTAATCGTCTCACAGATCAAGGTGACGTTGGGACTGTTCATGGTATTTAGAGGTGTTGATTAGCTTCTGTGCCAACCTGTTGAGGTAATTTCTGCGTGGAGTTGCTGCCAGCTGGGTTTTTGATAAGATTCGGCCAAAGCTTCTGTACTGAACTGTAGTCTTGGAATAAGCATAACATAACCAACACGCTGAGCCGTTCGAGAAGTATCTGAGGAGACGTGCCATGAGGCGAGTCGACCAATTTACATCGAAGTGCTGATGTGTTGCAGCGAGATTGATTGATCTCAAGAGTGTGACTGACTTGGCTGATCAGTAAATTAATGTTATACTCATTTACATTTATTCATGTTTGCATGCTTTAGATACACACTGAGGAATACTTTGACATTCAAAGCATTATTAATAGAGAACATTTTTTTCCCGATACTTCTAGTACTATTCTCTGTATCGCCATGTTGTTAAAATTTTTGAATAATGCTAGTAATTTTGCATGATCAAAATGGAGCTCAAATATTACCCATTGACAATATGTGTTGTTTTTAGCAGCATCAGGTGAAGACTGCACCCACACCCCTCTTTTCTACAACCTTTGAGCACGTACGGTAGCCCTGGAGGAACATGTTGTTGTCTATCTGCAAACCCAGTAGAGTTGGTTTAGATAGAAAATTGACCTTAAGAATTTTGATTCAACGTTATTTTAGTTAGCAATAGCATGTGTGTTTTCTACTGTAGGACTCTGTTTTGTCCACTATGGGCATCTGTAGGAACAAGAAGTAATGGAAATAAAGTTTTCCACTTTGCTCAGCTTTATCCTACAAACCTCTGCACAATGCACCTACAGTCAGCTCAGGCATCTAAATAGTCTAAACAGCTATTTATGTGACAAGCTATTTACTTTGCTTAAATACCTATAGTAAATGTAAATTATATTATATACAATATGAGAATTTCTTTAATAATCATGCAATCATGACACAGATGTTGACGTGGTAATTTATTTACACAGTTGGCCTTCATTACCCTCATTCATGCGATTCATCTGGTGTATGTTTATGTTGTGTCCCTTCCTTGACACCTGTCTTTGTACTGTAACTGTATCAGCTGCCGGAGTGCTCACACAATGTCAAACAACAAAGTTAGAAGGAAGATTCCATTTTAAATAAAGTCAAGAACTTCCCCAGACATTTGGCTTTCCAAGTTTCCCCTCGAGCAGGTGCGGAGGTGACACTTCAACTCTGTTCGGGAGTTTAAAGCACCACCTGTCTCTGACATTTGAGAACGAGTTTTCAGAGTGATGGAACTTGTACCAGACCAGAACATGATGTAGAGTCAGCCCTCTGGCTAAACTCTGAAGAGGAAAATTAATCCAAGCCAATAAGACGTACAGCTCTGGGCTTGGGAGTCAGGTTCTCTGACATCAACATGAGCCGGATACACCAGAATGTTATGGAAATGGGTTTCTACCAATTTGCAGTCTTGTCTGTGAACAATTCCTTTACAAAAAAATAAAAATAAAAACGACAGACAGACACTGCTTAGGGCATTTGGAGCATTTCCAAATTGGGACAAGCGAACACAGTGTGATGACATTAAGATGGTGTTCAAAGAGAGGATATGTGTGTCAAGTACTGTAATTGAACCAGCAGGTCTTTTTGATGACGTGTCTGATGATTCATACACTCAGTCTTCAGTTTACAATACACTATCTAATCTATGTCCATTTTAGGAAAAGAACAACTTAATATTATATTTCAGGAAAATAGCATCCTGTTTTACCGGAAAAATATTATAAATTGCAGACTTGTGTATTCAAATTTTAAATTAAAACGTGTATTTTAAAATCACTTTCCACGTAATTTTTTCTATTCTAACACAATTTAGTCTGGTTTCTGTTCAATTCTGTTGAAGTTGGATTTCCTGAGGGTGGACCAATGAATGCAAATGAATAAACAGCTTCTGAACACAACAGTGGGTGTACCAACAGACAAAAAAGAAAAAAAAGGAGCTTCTGGGCTGAAACAATAATAAAAATATCCAGCCAATCTGAAAAAGGAAGCATTCCTTAAAGATAAACAATGTCGACTGGTCCAATGGGATTTCTTAAAACTTGAAAATGGACACCAGGGATACTAGACCCTATTTTATTCTGTGAATTAAATCGGTCTGGCTGGCCAAGCTATGGCCTTCCTTGAACAGTAACCAAAAATGCTTTTATCCTGGAATCACTCCAAAAGAACAAGAGCGCCTAAAGTGACCAGTAGTCATTCATTTTTCAATCCATACAAAGCGACAAGCGATGGGAGCAGTGCGAACAACTAAAATCCAATGACCTGAGTGTGAGTTGCAGCTGAACAGAGCAGAACCTTATGCAAATTGTGTGCGACACGGCTATCAAATCTGAAAGCCAGCAACCTGACTGTTCAAAATAAAGTCTAGTGTGTGACTCCATTTGTGCTCTTCGCCGCTTTGGCAGTGCAATGTAATTCTGGTGTAAATGTATGGTCTATTTCCACAGGTATTCAAAATGTGTAGGCACAACATCCTAATTTAAAAATTTACTCTGGAGATGCAATCATCAAAACAAACCGTAATCTTTGGACTGACACCTTCTCCTTATTGCCATTTGCCCTTAAGAGTTTTTCAGAATGAATTGGTGTAAAGCTTTAACAGTTCCCTCGGGATTAATTCCATTTAGCTGAGTGATAATCATCTGGAGCTCATCTCAGGAATGTGTGCAAAGTGTGGTGGCATAAAAGCTTTGGGAGACAAGTGCAATAACATGAATCACTGAGGTAGGTTTTGGGACCAATCATGTGTTTTTTCTGTTCATCCTTATCAGCTGTGCAAGCCCTGTGTAAAAACAAACACTGGGCACGAGCCTTATCGGATGGCTTTGCAAGAGGAAAGTTGTACAAGTGTTTTTTGCAGTTTTGCGTTCACTTTAAATCAACATAGTACAAGACAAACAGATTGTGGAGTATTACAGAAATGGGGAGATGGGGTGGAACAGCTGTAGCCAGAGTATATTAAATGTAGTAGTGTGTGTGTTGGATGAAGAGCAGGCCAGAAGCAAGAAAAGGATGGCTGGAAATGCCTGGCATGTCTCCATGCAAAGATTTTTGGCAGGGTTATGTTGGCTTGGTATCTTCTGTGTTTCAATGAAATGTAACTTTAACCTAAGCCAGACATATTTATTATATACATCCAAAACACTGGTTGGGGAAGCGTATTATTTATTAACATTTAGTCCGTGTAAAATAAAGTGTAAACATGAAAATACAATGGCTAAACCTATTTGATTTATGAAGTTGAAACCCCTGCCACGAAGCAACACTTGGGCTGTAGCAAAGCTGGCAGAGACTCGTGGGGAGGCGCCATCTTAGCTATCCCAGCGCCTGTTTGGGAGCTTCTTTAAACAAAACTTTGGAAGAAGGGGCACAGCTGATAATGTGTTTACACAGATTGTGAGGTTTAGTTTGCTACCTTCACTGCAATTGTCCCCAACTGCACCATAAAGCAAATGGCACTGAAACCTCTTTGCATAATTTGTAAATTTACATGCAAGGTTTTCTGTGCCTCATCTCTTTTTGAGAACTTTTATCTCAAGTCCTTGGGAATAATAGAGAGCCAGTCAAGGCAGAGGTTTTTGAAAATACTTATGGACTACAAAAATAACGTGCATGATGACACACACATTAGGCCACAACATTATTAATATTATTATTATTTTTATTATTTTTCCTTTATAAAACCTGTGGGGTAATTCATTGTCTGCAGCCACCACCAGGGGGCTCCCAGCATGTTTTTTGCATGTTGGTAGGGAAAAGTGGAGTACCTGGAAAAAACCCATCCAAGCATGGGAGAGAAAATGGAAACTCCACCCAGAAAGGCCCGGGCGCGTTAGATAAAGACAGATTATAGTAAAATGTATGTTCTACAGTTGACAAATAGACATTTAGATTCAAATATACACTGAGGAAAAATGTAGCTCAGCTTATCACAGCTGTTCTAGAAAACTGATTTTTATTCATATATTAAGCAGAAAAATCAAGTTGAATTTTGTTTTCTTTATAAAGCCAATAGTTTTCTAGAAAAATATTATTTTAAAATGATCAAAAATGTATTTGTTATTTTTCCCATGGGGTCTCGTGGACGGGGCCTGACCTCTGCTCTCTATAATGACTTAACATGAATAACAGAAGTGACAGAGGTCCTGACCTTTATCTGTCTTGTGTGAAAGGAGCCTGAACTGATTTCCCAGTATACATCAAGACATAGTAACATTGCTGGCAAATTGCAGGGAAGGCTCAGGTGTGAATAAAAGCAGGTATACAGGTATGTATGCTCTGCCTTCCCATTTACCATGTTAACCTTGGCAGCTAAGACAGTGTAAAACACCAGTGTTACTGGTATCGTCCATTCAGCTATACGGTATGTGAACGAGTCAAACAATTGAGATATCAGATGTCTAGCTATGCATTTAAAACTGATTGCACCAGTGTCTGTGTAACACATGTGCTTCGCTTGGCGTCCCTGTTTGACAGCTTCTAATTTAGTTTTTCTTTAATGGAAGTGGAGGGTTGGATTGATTTCATTTTGCTTTGAGCTGTGCGGATAAAGTGACCCACATCTCTCTGGTCACACTCTTGTTGGCAATAATATTATAAGCGACTACACATCGTCGATGACCCCGGGTAAGCTTCTTGTGTTTTCCTCTATTCTCTCCTCTTAACCTTTTTGTTTATCCAGATTAATTTGCCTAAAGCTCCTTATTATAATCTCTTTTAATAGATACAGTGTGCCAGTTACAGTTTGCCTAATTTTTCTTTATGCCGCCATCATAAGATTACTTAATTGTGCTTCATCCTTAACCGCTGAGAACCATCCGGAGAGCTGGATAACCCTACGACCTCCGAGCTGCTTCACTATCTATTATTTGTACAGTAGCTCTCAATATATTATGAGTTAACCATGATAGACTGTTTTTAAGACCACTTTAAGATAGTCTGAGTCACTTCCATGCTTTTGTAATGACCTCTTTTATAGTACCTCCACTTTGGCAGGACACTTGAGAACAACACTTATTCTCCATATATCATAATCAGGATGTGATAAAGGTTATTTACATTGTTCACAATCCAGTGTTTGGGCTCCTTCTTGTTCAAGTTTCCAAGTCTTGTCTCTTGCTAATGTTCAGAAGGCTAATTTTGTTAGTGTTTTAGAGGATAAAGGGTGCTTAGACACTAAAATGGCTTGTCACTAAAGAGTAAGAGGACGAGAATACTGATAAGTTCCAGAGACAGAATCGGAATACCTTGCTGACATGTTTTGACTCTTCACGGCCGGTGGGTGTTTAATCGTTACTTATTTGCATGTGAATGTGCCGAGGAGTTGCTGAGGAGTAAAATTAAAAATCGTTCTGATTGTGGCTGTGTTCTAATCAGGTTATTTACTGTGAACACATTTTCTGTGCAGATGCCTCTGATGCAGCTGTTTACCAGATACGTTGTCAACTCGGGCGCCTCGGGATATGCTGATTGAAGCAGAATTGTTTTTGTGCAGAAAGCTGTCATAGTGGTTCTGCAGAGTGAGGCTTACAGCTTGTCTGACCATCTTCTTAACTGTACTGTGAAACTGGGTTGGAGTGTGGGGATTCCAAGAAGAGCCATCATTTTGCAAACTTTAAGGCTGTAGTGACTTAAGACTTCTTTTGTAACCCTCCCTACCCCAACTGCCCCTAGCCCACAACAACATGAAAGCCTTTCTTGCTTTTACTGTATGTAAAAAAAAATGTTCGCCACCTTAAAAAAGTAATATATTACATCAAACCTGAAGTTAAAGTCAGACCAAGAAATGATCTCCCTCTCTTCAGTGTATTGTGTCATTGCTAGGGGTGGGAATTAAAAACGCATGAGAACCGATTCTAAATTTTATGAGCCATTGTAATTATATGCACTCAACGTAGTAGGTGGTTAAATGTTTAGTGAACATTTTAATAAGTTTCTTTCATTCTTATTATTCTTAAAAGGGATCACTCTCATTCAAATAAAGGACAGTCTGCCTATTGGCCTATCTGGCTTGTCAACATTGAATCAAAGGCGGTAGAAAAACATAGGAAGGAAACTGAATAAAATATTTACTAAACATTTAACCACCTACCAAAAATCTGTTTTTCTACAGTTGACGATAGATGTTACCCTTTCACCACAAACTTGGTTGCTGCTCGGTCACAGTAGTTCACCTCCTCTTTTTGTTTTCCTTCCAGAGCAGTGAGCGTGAAAGGCATTTGCCTTTCCTCACTTGTAGTCCAGCTGCCACTGGGAGCTAATGCTTTCATCCTGTCTGTGCCTAACATCATCTAAAATGGATATTCCCGAGAATATCTATACATAATACAGTGTTTTCGTTGAATATGCCTGTTTTTTATAAGCCGCCAGTGATATTTAACATTACATTACCCTCATTATCCTCATTATATAGGTTTTGCTTTTGTTAAAGGTTTTTAACATACTCACGTGAAAGTGTTAAAACAAATAAAACCACTTGTTTGTTGCCAAAAAAAGAAAATGGGATCAATAAAGATTTGGATTGATAAGCAGAACTGTCAATGGCATTGATATAAATAAACTTTTATCAATTCCAATCCCTATTCCATTCCTGTCATTTTTGCATGTGGCTTACATTTTCTTCCTTTGTTCTTTTTTGTTGCTGTGTAATCCTTCACAGCCAGTGCTGGAGTAGGTACTTTTTCTGGAGGATTTTTCTACCGCCTTTGATTCAATTTTGACAAGCCAGACAGGCCAACAGGCAGACTGTCCTTTATTTGAATGAGAGTGATCCCTTTTATGCCAGCATGTGATTGACTAAAGCTTGCTGTCACAGGCTAAACACTCTCATCTATCAAAATCCTTGATAGAAAAGCCTGGACATGGTCTCATTATTATTTCATAGATCCTTCCATTTACAAAATACCAGTAGGTGACTCTCTCAGAAGAAAAGTTGCCCACTGCACTGTCTGACTGCATTACTAAACTAGACGGGACTGTGGCAGCAGTCATTTTACAATCTTTAATCCGCTACTGCTGAAATAAATGCATTCACTCACAAAATCCATTCTTCTTTGTGTGAAATGGTT
The DNA here is from genome assembly GCA_024349245.1 of Neodontobutis hainanensis. Lineage (NCBI taxonomy): Eukaryota > Metazoa > Chordata > Actinopteri > Gobiiformes > Odontobutidae > Neodontobutis > Neodontobutis hainanensis. The sequence continues at coordinate 3,537,554 of JALDNG010000016.1, read as the reverse complement.
CAAAGAGCCATAAAAAAATGGAATGACAAATCCGCAGATGGCTGCATCTGAGAGGTGTTTTTCCACAGGATTTATAGCTTTCCTTTGTTTTACAGAACACTACCATCAACAAACCCTAACACTTTTCATACATTTTTTTATCAGTGTTTAACCAACAATTGGATTCCCTTAAGAGAAATAATTACTTTGATAATCATAGTTGGAGGGATTTAGTCATGTTTTGCTGCACAATGAATGCTGGAACGCAAAAGGGTTTGGCAAGTCTAAAAAGATGTTATTGTTATTTAATCAGGTCTAACAGTGGGCCGCTATTATAAGATTTTGTTGTTCTTCTTCTACAGTAAATCTCCCACTCGCTTTTTTGATTTTGTTCTCTTGTGACTTGTACAGTCTTTGGAGGCCTAGATGTCTGAGAGAAAATCAATTTTTTTATAGTAACATCATTCTGAGGCGTGTAGGCAAGTGAAATGAAGAATCCCTTTTCTTCTAACAGAATTTAGTTACACTCGAAGTGCGAGAGCATATTTTCAATGCGGCACTACAACGGACACCATCATACCTTTTTCTCATTTTTCCTTTTTGACAGATATGCCACAAAATTCATGACATCTTTGAATTGATCCACGTAGCTCCTTTCTATAGTGACTTGACAGAATTCCTCACAGCCATTATCGGAGTTTCGTCATTTGGATCGTACCGGCATGCCCCTGGTTCCACACGACCATCACTCAGCTGACGTGACAGGACAGGGCCCAACCTAACACATGGCTCGTCTAAACAGGGAGGTCACTCAATTCCCGCTCTAGGCTCATCCATCAGAGAGACATATGCAGATGGAACCCTTGTACACCCAGCCAGACCTCTTTGCTCCATATTTAACCTCGTCATAATCTGTCTGCATCAGCGCACCATCATCCATATTCAAGAGTGATGTGTTTTTTTTTGAGACATCTCCGGATCTGTCACTCCAGAGGCTAAGTTTTATGTAAGAGAAATCTTCACCAGCTTCGCCTTTTCTCCTTAACTGAACTGCAGTATGAATTTTAATTTAATAATTTACACATGCCTTTTCTTCAGGTCGTGACAAAGATAGAGAGGGAAGCAATACTGGGAAATAGGTAGGAGGGAGACGATGATATAACATTGTGAACTTGAACAACACTCCCCCGAAAATAGAAGCTCAAGAAGCGAGAGAGTAATCTGCAAAGCTCGGCTGAATTCACAGCCTGGAGGTGATCCGTGGACATTGAAGATTAAGACGTTCATACATTTATATTGTACCAGTAAATTTTTAGGAAGCACTCTCTGTGAAGAATGTCCCCAGGAAACCCAGTGTGTTGTTCCTCTAATGGAGTATGCTTGTAGTAGTTAATTTCAACGTGTTAAACGTAACAATGTGTCGTTCGTGGATTGTTTTAGATGTGGCTCATCGAAATTTTATGTCCTTGCATTAGACGCCCTGCAGACACACCCTTGTCTAGTTCTTGCACTTAACTTAGAACAAAATATTGTGGAGGGTGTCTACTGAGCACTCAAGGGACTGGCCTGAATAAAAGGGGAAAATGGAAAATTAATTTAGTAGAAAGCCTTGGGCCCAGCTAGCAATATATCACATTTATAATGAATGATTCTGAACGTTGTGACTATTTTCTAAGGGTTTGGGTTTCTTATGCCTCCAAAATATGTCTGGATCTAAACTGCACTTTTGGCAAGAAGTTTGAATTCAGATGTTTTTCCAGAACCTCCTTTGCTTCCTCTAAGGTTTCTGGTTGTGTTTTTTTTTGTCTAATTGCAGAGGAGATGTCATGGTTGGCGTTGGATGTGTGTAAATCCATTTTCCCCTGTCACTGCCTCACTATTTGCTTACACTGGCCGTAATGAATCATTAATTTGCTGCTGTCACTCGCAGCCCTCAGTCATTGGGAGTTGAATTAACTCAGGAGAGGAACAAGAGAAAAGTGAAAGAGAATGAGCCTTTTCAATCTGAATATAAAACTACAGATGTATTTATGTGCAGAGATGAGCCTGTTCTAGTTACTTTTTTACACTTTACTCCCTGACACATTTCGCTTTGATTGCATTTACATCATTTCACTGTCTCTCTCTATTTTTTATTTATTTATTTTTTTTGGTTTTGACTTACAGAAAGGCCAGTATTTGCTTCCAACTCACTGTTGACATTCTCAAAGGTGACTGGTGGCGTTAATGTTGTGTACACTGTCACTTTTGAAAGCATGTTCATATTAATACACAACAGCATGTATATTCTCAACACTCCAAACTTCCCATTTGTTTTATTTCTAAATGCTACAGGGTCACTTTGTAAAGCGTTTCCCTCTGTCTACTTGAGCTTTTCTTGTTTTTGTTTTTCCTCTGCGGACCGTGAAAATTTTCTAATAAGACTTCTTGGCTGCTGCGTCTTGTCCCTGTCTGCTCTGTCACCTGTGGCAGAGGCAGGATTTTGGGTCTCAGTCACACAGACTGAGAAGCAGCCAGTCTAATTGGGAACAAGGAGGGCACTCCAAAGGCTTATGCCTCCTTCAAAGCCCAAAAGTTTCACAATTGAATCAAACGGCCAATCTCTCAATGTCTTGAAAGACTGAGAAGTACAGGATCTGTCATTCTCCAGATCTCTTTAGAATGTAAAGGGTTTTTCTTGGCCTATGCCTTTTTCATCACATCTTAAGTGGAAAGCGACAATGATGCTCATGACCTGTTTATAAGATAATCAACCAACATGTTTCCTCATAAAGTGAATTTCAAGTGCACCTTTGAAAGGTAGCAAAAAGTAAATGAGAATGTGGTGCATTTCCGTGTCCAATTTCTGCCAAACATTTCAACTTGCCTGAGGCTGAAAGTAAAGAAACACTCTAATGCCTGAATAAAAACAAAACAGAAGAAGAACATTGTTTACAATGTGCAATGACTGTGACATTTTGTTGTGGTGTCCAAATGGCTAGTGGCTTCAGAACAGCATTTGAAGAGACTTTATCAGAATTGATAAAGTCTCTTGGGATTAGAGACAAAACATATTCTAATTTGTCATCTTTTAATTTGTATCTAATCTGTATGTTCACCAATGCTTGAGAAAATGAACAACTAAAAATATTTGAAATGTAGTATCGGAAACTATGCGCTAATTGAGTCTACCATATTGTCATATAGTGCAGCTCTGTTTAGTGAGTGAAGGGTTAGGGCCCAGGGAGTGCTTTTGAACACAGCCAAGTCAAAGTGGAAAATCTAATCGGATGATTCAGTTTGGTTGTTTGATATTTCAACATACACAACAATAAATGAGCATAATATTTGATCATAATATTTTTTTTCCTCCCTTTAAATTCCTGTTGCAGTATGTGGGTATATTTCTTGTATATGACTCTCCTCCACAGATACTGTACTGATCTCTTTTTTATTTTCCAGTGCATCCTCACAGTAAAGACTGGGTAGCCCGCGCTGTTTAGAACTGACTGTTTGTGCAGCACTAAAAGGTCAAACTGAACAAATAACTTGTGCAAAAGCAAACAAATGGCCAAAGATGCTGTTCCCATGGTTTCTTATGAGCCTCTGAAGGGATCCCTAAAGAACAAACACTTCTCACCATATGCATGTCTAATCGCTGTCACAGAATAACGAGCACTGTCCGCAGTAATTCAGCCAAGTGTGAGAACGACTGTGTTCATCTTTCCGTTTGTTTATCCAAGGCCTTTTGTATAGATATGTTATCTTTTTAAACTTTGGTTTTAAGGCTTCGTTATCAGTTTGTAGTTGTGAAGCATTGTAGCCTTGAACTTTTGCCAGGATTTTGTACTTTTTTTAGGACAACAGGAAGCATTTCATGGCTCTTAGTGGGTTTACAAGATGAAGTAAGGAAGATGAATAGCTTTTGTGTCCTGATGGAAGACATATTTATTTGAAAAGAAAGAATATCCTTGTTGGTACTGGCAGTAGGACAATGTAGTTAAATTCTTTTGTGCATGAATAATTTAAACTGTTGTTTGGGACATTGTAATAAAACCGTCTTGATTTTCATTTTCTTTGGTGCCTCGACTTGTCTTGAGCTAAATGGAATTGGAACGCAGCAGCGCCGTGTCTGGGAGTCAGTGTTCTCCTGTTTCTGTTGACCGATGGCCGCAAAGAGATGAAAGGCTTAATGTAAAAAGCTGTGCCTGTCCTTCCTCTGCCTCCTCACCTCGGGCTGCACCGCATCTATTCACAGTCAGGAGAAAATGCAGTGCTTGTTGGCAGCCTATAGATGCGAAAACACACCAGCACATATTCCACCTCTTACTTTTGTCATCCCCTTTCTACCTTGTTCCTGAGGTGCAACTTGCGTCATGAGAGTGAAAAAAAAACAACCCACAGAGTCTTGGCCATGCGAACAAGCACCTCCAGCTTTTGGGATTTCAATTTCTTTTATTCTATTTTGTGGATTTTGCTGTGACAAAAAACACTTGGATAGCAGCTTGGTAAATGGGCCGAGGAATTTCACTGTGTGCAGCAAGGATACACATCATTTGTCAAGCAAGGCCGTTTCAATTATTCATCAATACTAGCCATTAACAGGAACTTCAGTAAGAGCCTATTTGTTCACCAGCAGGATAACACACTTTCAGTGCAGGAATTTGTTGCTACTCATGCTAATGGAGTTTTTTTCTTTTTCATGATCCTCCTCTGCAAAAGTCGCCTGTACAAAGATGTTCTTTTGTCTTTTGTTGGTTAGATAGTTCTTGTCTAATAGCTCCAGTTTGCTAATTTTTTCACCCATCCCTGTGTTGTTCACGCCTCCGTGCCTCACGCCTCCTCTTGTGCTGTCTGTTCACATTCAGAGTAGCTATAATTGAGTTTTTGGACAGCCAACCTAGTCTCGAACGCTTGATGGGAGATAAAAGAATTTTAACATTAAAACATCAAAGGGGCACCCACCCACCACCTCACCCCAATCCACTTCCACACTCAACAAAACATGAGATCAAATGAACAGCTAAGGTCAATGTAGCACTGAAGGGTCAATGATGTGAAGAGTGTGTTCAGATTTTTAATTCACACTCTGAGCAGAAAACGATCACAGGCTATTCAAGTCAGTGCTTTGGTTCACTGACGACACATGACCTTTGCACTTTTGTAACAACCTGTTTATTTAAGTCTATGAGCATATATGAAGGAATTTAATGTGGCTCCCTATAGAGCTCTCATTACCCGACACTGTCTGCTTGACCAGGATCATTAGACTGATAATGGCCGCTGGCACAAGGTGGACAATCAAGCAGTGACCTCCAGGCTTGAATTGAGACGCATACAAAATAACATGAATATTTTTCCGTTTTTGTCTAAGGGGCAGGCACTAGAAGGAATAATATCAAATAAAGCCTAATCTTTTATACGTAGTACAACATGTTTGCAGTCTAATCTCTAGTTCTTCTGTTGTGACAACTTTACAACAAAACATGAATATAACTAAACATGTGTTTAACACATAGAGTACACACACACATGCACACACACACACACACACACACACACACACACACACACACACACACACACACACACACACACACACACAGTTTATACAATATATAATATATGTTAATTCGATTTAAGAAACACTATGTTAATTTTTGCCATAGAACACATAACCATCAAAGTCATTATAATACTGAGCCTCAAAGTAATTTTAATGGTTTCCAGGTAGCACTGGGTAACATGGATAAAAAAATTAAAAAGGCTTAGTGTAAAAAGGTACTTCAACAGTTTTTTTGCACTAACAAAAACAAAAACAAAGCAGCAGCAGTCTGCATTACCCTCACAATGAAAATAAAGCAGTTTAGGTTGGATACTTTTTTTGTTTCAGTCCTCTCTGTTTCCAAAGACTGGGACTAATATGATTTACAAGTCTTGTTAATAATAGGCAGAAATCGCTCTGAAGCACATGGCTAATTTGCATAAATCCACAAAGTATGCTGCACACTGTAACTGTTTATATCAATTATCTGCCACTTTGCTAAACCAAAGCATTTTCCAATGTTGTCTTCTCTGAGGATTATTATCATCTGTTGAGTCCCTATAGCCATTATTTTAGCTGCTCTGGAGCTAGCAGCTGCATTAGTCAGTGTATAGCTTTTTTTTATTTTTTATTTTTTATTTATTTTTTTGCTAATTGTATTTAAATCACCAAATTTGACAAGATACTCCACTTTGTGATGCGGCAAACTACTATATAGTGTCGAACATATCTCACTAAATCAGTACAAATGCATATTGATTTGAAACAGTCCTTTTTTTCATTTGCAGCTGAGCAGTTTCAGTAAGAATCAAAAAGTTGGTACCAACTCCAAAAAAGTTTGTGAGTGTTGCCTTAAAGAGTTGTGCACATTATCTCTAGTTGAATCATAAAATCATTTACTGATCGTTACTTCCCATTTTTGTAATGTGGATGATGTAAACCTGCCATGATAACAATTCCCACAGACAGGCTTTCTAAAATATTCCCATGTAAATGGCTTACACAATGAAAGATTTAATGCATGTAAAGTCTATTGAAGGTAATCCACAGCGAGCTGTAACATCGAGATTATTGGACTTTGATTATATAGCAGCTATGCAAAAAAAATCAATCTATATTATGTTATATTATGTATGACATCCTATATTTCACTGTTAAATGTGAAGTAGCTTTTGGTATATTTTTGTACGGTCTCACACAGTTTACAAAGATTTATATGGGGTCTTCATCTCTGACACAACAAGAAAAATGGTCATCAGTTGACCCTAACTGTGTCAGGTCAGCGCATGTGGCTGTCTCTACACAACATACAGGCTGATTCACTGGAACTGATGACAGAGTGTGGCTGCTGTATCAGTGCTACACTTAAACTTGTTTTTACTACAGGCATTATTTCTGAATTGTTGTATTATGCCATTTGCCTCCCAGGGTCATTGCAAAGCTATAAACACAATGCGGAACTTAACTTAAAAAATATTGCTTTCATGCTGAGGCCCAAAAACAACATAATCAAATAATAATAAAAACAGTTTGCTTATATATTTTTGTCGTTATACATTTTCTTTGAAGGTAATGATAATCCACATACATAATTACATGCCTTGGTGGTTTTATAAGTAGTGCTAATATTTCTGCTTATGTGCAGCTTCTGTCAGCGTTATGGACGATAACAAGCCGCTCTCCTTTTGTTGTTGAAAAGAAACTGTAACCTGCTGTAAAACTGCATAGATAGTTCACTTTTTTTTCTTTTTTTAGTTTATGAGACACACACACATTACTAGTTAGCTGCTGTGCTGATGCAGGCACTTTTTTACTTACTTTTACTTTTGTGGTTCTGTGCTAATTGCTCCACTGCTTCTATTTAGTGTATCATCTTTTCATTGCATACTCTGCAATCATACACACACAAAACTAATTCTCAAACTACTTCAACAACTTCTTCTTCAAAAATACTGTAGTGGCATTTGCTCTAATTTTACAAAATGTATTCGAATACCTTAAATTAAGGAGTGCCGGCAAGTGTCTTAAGATGATCAAGTGACTTTTAAGTTAGCTTACTCTCCCGCTGCACGTCAGAATGCTTGGCTTTGGAAGATGTCTGCATAGCTCTTGTGCTACTTTTGGGCCATAAGTGCTGAGGAGTCTAAAGCAGTGAGTCAAATATGAATTCACTGTCAGTAAGAGATATTGTATCTTAGAAAGAAGACTTTTCACTGATGTGGGAGGCCAGGAAAGATTTGTATTTGGCGAAATCTCAAGGACTCCCTGTTTCCTCTTGTGCTGTTTTGTGAAACGATTGCATCAGAAGCACACTCATACCATGGTTACTACATGAAAAAAAAAATCATATTTGCATTAACATACTCTGCCATAAAACAAAGCAATATTGCCAGTTTAAATATTCTGTCTTATGCTTGCATGCTCTCCCTCTATCTTCACTTCCTTCCTTCGCAGCCTTGTGTGCTTATAATGGCTTCGTCTCTCCCATCTGTTCCTCAATCAATTTGGTCTCATTTCCTGCCAATTGGTCCACCTCCATGGGCTAAGGCTCGTTTAACAGGAAGCATTGCATGTTCAGCTCATCAGCTGTAGTTATGGTGATAAAGTCTGTCAACCTCTCCTCAACCTTTCACAGAAGCAGTCCAGGAATTCATCCATTTGTTGGAACTTTTGGACACACTTCTTAACAAGACCACTCAGGGGTGACACTAGACAGAACTGTGAAAGTGCAGATGGCTCACAAATTTTCTGATATAACCAAAAGTTTCAAATTGTAAAAGAATAAAAGGAAGCCTCTGACCAGGCTGTTTTGTTGCTGGGGTTTATTTGTCTTCCAACAGCGTTATTGTGGGATTAATAAATAAACTGCTTAATTTGGAAGCTCAAAGTCTTGTCACCTGCACACTTATCGCTATCAGACAGGTTTTATTTTCAAAATTTCACGGGGCAGTGCAAATGAAAAACAACCCTCCCTTGTCTGGGTTATAATTTTAACTGGAGTGCACATATAAATTTATTTTACACTGTGCATGTAATAAATCCATCCCAGGTTTGTTCAGGTGTGTGTGAAGAAATGATGGCTGGTGTTGCTGGAACATGCACACTAAAGGATAATTAGGCTATGCTCATTAAAATGTATGTGGCCAGTTTGATATTGGTCTGTTTTAATCTTTTAGGGATAAAAAGATTAGGGAATTAACAATATAATATCATTAATTGCAATTATTCTGGCCAAGATAATCTCGTTGCATCCCTAGTTTTGACTCATAAATAATTTCACGGTGAGCTTTGTCCAGTGGGGTGTGCCTATAGTGTTGATCGGGGAACGCACTTTTAGTCGAGGTGGAAGGTTCGTTTACACCATTAAACATCTTCCCGTTTTACTTGTGCATCGGTAGACGCCAGGGGAAAACGTGGGCTTTGGGCATCAGTCTGATTAGGCTCTTATTTCGGTCAAGCTGCTTCAGGCCTCTTTCATTGCCTGCAATTGAGTTCCCTAGCTGACATGTGTAAACCAATTAACAGAGTGTGCCTGTCCACCTCGAAGGCTGAGGGAGTCCTCGGGAGGAAAATTAACTGCGACGTAACTGTAAATATGATTGGAGTGTGGTCTTATTTGCTACAGCTTATACGCAACAAACGTAAAGTCAATGTAACGTCAACATTTTAGATATGCATCATTAATAGAAGCTGGGGAACCGTACAGTGTAGCGTGTTTCAAGAAATCCTCAGTCTTAAAATGCCTTCATTTAGTGTGATCTGAAAGAATTGCAACGTGTCTTAATCATGGTACATTCACACAAAACAGAGCTGTGTTGTCTGTCTGCTTCACATGAAGTAGCCAGGCCTTATCAGCGGGAGCAGATGGAGAGCGTCCAAGTGAGCGGCTCAGTCTGGCTCCATGTATGTCACAAGTAAGAGGATGAACTTGGCTGCATCTCAAAGACAGTTCAGCCATAGAAGCACACGCACTGTCCTTTCGGGGTCTCCACACGTCCGCCCGTCTTTTTGTTCCGCACACGTAAACGCACGCGCCAAGCTGTCTCACTCCTACACATTCCTGTATGCAGTATCACAGCTGGAAACAATATACACTCCTCCGCAGTATCAATCTCTTCATCAGAAAAAGCCATTCGGGAGACAATTCCTGAAGGCAAAGATGCACTTGCGAAGCCCTTACAAGCAGGTGCATAGACACAGAGTTGTAGCGTTTACCACAGTAGGATATTTCCTTCACAAGATCGGGATGTTGCAAAAAAAAATCATAAGCAGGTTCAGCAAACATTCCTCGCCCTTTTGCTTATGGAGACCAGTGAAGCTTGAGCCATATTTTTATCTGACAGAGGTTCACAGCTTTTAAATCAACACAACACCAGGTATTAGACTCTTGTTACATAAATCCCCAACCTCATTAATCAACAGCTGTGTTACGGTCTGCGTGGTTGTTTGCACTTTATGGCCTTCAAAGGAAAGAATGATGATGATATCAATGTATTTTTGGCCAATACATTGTAGATATTTGGTTTAAGATTTATATGACAGACGTAAGAAGTCGTGTAAACGGAGAAGTGCGACTGTGAGGGAGAGTGATTTGCAGTGGTTTATGTGTGATCTTTCTAATCTAACCTATCAAACTGAAGTGTTACCAGCCTGATGTGTGCAGTGGCAGATTCCATCTATTGCCTCGGTGAGGGGTGGTATGACTCCCTTATGCCTTCTCTGCTGTGTGTAAATATCCCAGTGATAGCTTTCCCTGGCACCAGCAGGTTTATAGAGCATACACAAGTTCATAAGCAGCCTTATGGATCATTGCTTTCAGTACATTTACTCGTAAACAAGAAAACAGGCTGTGCAGGGAATAAGAAACTTTGCCTAAGTGGGTTACGCTTAATGCGGCAGATAGTGTTGATTGGGTAAACATTAAAGACTGATTCACTTAAAAATGTCCTTCGAAAACAAGCAAACTTTAAGCTGACTTGAGACTAGAGATCTTGTTTATCATAAAATGTTGCTGCAGTATTCATAAGGATGTTTAGATACTTCCTTAATTTGGGTTTTCTGTATTAGAGGTTCACAAAGGTATATGTTTAATAATAGCTAAAATATGGCATTTTAACATCTACTAAGTACTATCTATGTGGATGGTTTGCAATATGCTCTTATTTCTTACATTATATTATAGTGTTGTGTAAGTAGCTTGTACAGCCCTCAGGCTCATTAAATGGATGTAGCTCCTGTAACAAATGAGGCTGATTAATTATGAATACTTATCTCTCACAATTGCATTCGAGCTTTAAGTTTTATTATCCTAAAAAAATATAGCGACACTAGAAATGAGCGCTGCTACATTTGCCTGACATTTTATCAGTTACTTTGAGGAGTGCATTGCAGATTGATAATGAGGTATTATACATTTGCTGTTGGAATAATTGCAATTTCATATTATTGTGGGAAAAGCCCACTCATTTATACAGTTTTGAATGCAAATTAAGGCTCTTATTACATCTTACTATAGATTGTAAGATGAAAATGTATAAATGATAATTGTCTCAAACAGTCTTGTGTTTATGGCCCACTTGTAGGAGCCCCTTTAGACTCAGCTGAAACATGAAGCACGAAGGTCATCAGTATTAGAATGAAGTGTTCCTTCCTGTCAGGAAAGCCTCTGCAAAAGGCTAGAGAACTGAACTTGAATTAGTTTTTAAAGAGTGCTTAAGTACATGCAAATCTGAAAACATATTCAAAGGTAGACAGTGAAAACGTCATTTTTACTGAAATATGTAGCTGTGTTAAAGCTGTTGTGCGTTTGAAATGTCACATAACTTTCCATTAGAAGTAAAATACTCCTTGAAATGACCTTTGGGATTTCTGCATACAACATACAAAAAACATATTAATTTGTTAAAGCTTAGGATCTGAACATACTACAGTGTCCCAGTGTTCTCATTATCCCCCATTTCAAGCAAAGGCTTACGTTTTTAATAAATGTTTTTCTTTCTTGAGACTGCTCCATTACTTTTGATTATTTTTAATGGCAGTTCATTTTGTATAATGCATTCATATTTGTCTCTGAAGATTTAAAAGGTTCTTCTAATGAGCTCTCATAAGGTCTGCTTCCTTAGCCCTTGGCTAGATCCAGTTATGCGCAGCAGCTCTACTAGACCAAGACTATATAAGGCATGAACACTTCCCTAGACATGAAGACATGCCATTCTTCCCTTTGACAGATATTATCCAGTGGGGAATGGTGACTAAACTCCTCAAATAGATCTCTAATTAAAAGTCATTGTATGAAAAATGGGTTTAACACTTAAGCAAATGACAAGGTGGATTATTGTAAACCACATGAGTTTTTTGGCAGTGAGTAAAAGTATGAAAATATACAAATTAACTGCTGATCAATGACCTTCGACTCCTGCATGAGAGGAAGAATGTATGTTTTCACATTCTCAGTGCCATAGGTGTTTTCCTCTTCCTAATTTAGAAACACACTGTGGTTTTCGCTCATTTTCCTTCTGCCCTGTTGCTTTTTCTCTTGCCACACAGTCGACATGGTTCAGCCGACGGAGGATAATCGCACACCCCCAGCAGACTGCATGGACACCAAAAGGCACTCTGCTGAAAGGTGACCTCCAGACACTTCACGTGCCAAACCGTTTGGTGAGTAAAGAGTCATACCATTTATCTGCAAATGGCACCATCATAAAAAGAGACATGCTATCTAAACTCAATGGGAACAGTTTTTATATATTCATTTAACATAGCCACAGATCCATGTAGAGCATTAATCCTCAGTTATGCATGAGATCTATCTGTGCACTTTTCACCTGTGGAATTCAAATTATAAACTAAATAGTACAAACAAGACAACAACTGCATCTCTCCAAATGGAAATGCACTGTCAGAACATGTTTTTTTTCTCACATCGGAGGGATGTTTATTAATGTGCAAAGTAATTACTAGACTCAAAGGAAAAGCAAATACTGGGAAAATGTCAGAAAATGCAAGTGCAAACAAAGCACATAGGTAGTTTGATTAAAAAAAGTGGGTTGATGTAAAACCAACAACCCAAAAATGTCATTGAGGCCAGGGCATTAGCATGACAGGAGGAGAAATGCAGTTCCTTAGCAACTGGAATGGATATGGGCAACAAATCCATAACTGGAATTTTGGTGGGGGGGGCTAATTGGAATCTGTGCCTTAGCAACAATAGGTAGCATCCCAATAACTATGGGCATAACATTGTATATGATAATGTTAATTGTTAATACATCAGGGCGAGGGGATTAGGGGTTTAAACCCCAAGGTTTGCGTTAAAAGAAGTAGCCTTTGGTGTATGTGCCCTATATGGTAACGTTACCTAGAAGCAATGATCGAGAGAAAATACGTATGTTTGAGAGAAATAAAAGCCCTGGATCTACAATCAATACAATCTGAGTGAAAGCACATGAAAGTCAAGAAAACATCCAAATAGTAATCATTTTGTTGAACTGGTCAAAGGCAGGTTTATTTGTCACAAAACGAATGCCCCATACATACACAGTAAATGTAATGTACAGAGTTCAGTGAGTCTACGGTTTGTCAGGACGTAGATTATCAGTGAGTGTTAGTACAACAGAGGCAGTGGTTAAAGGGTATCAGACAGAATTCAACCAGGGCACATTTAATTTGGTCTTGTTGTAACATAAAGGACAGACATAGAGACAGTAGGTGGATATGAAGAAGATCTTCTTAATGCAGAGATAAACCACTTGTGCCATCTAATTTCTTCAAATGTGATTACATGACTGAGGCAGTGCATTCAGTCTTTCTCATCTGTTTCACTTTTTTGGATATGGTTGCCTCAGTGGACATTCCTGACACATAAATATGGATTTATTATTATTATTGATATTATTATTTAGATTATTTTTAACCAGGTTAGTCCCATTGAGATCAAAGAGCAAACCGTAAAACACAGATAAGATCAACATACACTTGCTCACACAAAACACTTGCACTGTCTGCAGACAAGGTAGACTACAATGATTTCTCCAGAGCTTCTCATTCAGTGTAACAGGGGCTTGAAGTTTAAGTTTGGATTGCAATTTATTCCAAGCATAAGATGCTGAAAACCTAAATGCTTTCTTGTTTAGAGACAAGACAAATAGGCAGGAATGATACTCAGGATGGTTTTGTACATAAACACATACCAGTGAGTGAGGCGGTCATAAAGACGTCCATTTAACTTTAGAATACAGTTCATAATGGTGAGTAAGGGGACCACAAGGTGACAAGGTGTAATGAAGTCACATGCTTGCGTCTAAACCCTTAAAGTGAAATTACATCATTAGCATGTTGATGCATTTCTCCAGCGTTTCATTCTTGCACGGCGGTCATGCATATCCCAGAGACTGTAGAGGCAGATCTGCACCTCAGATTCTAAATCATTGGAGACAATGGCAGACTCAAGCTTTTGGTGTAGCTGCCTGGTGTTTTTTTTTTTCTTTCTCTGGGTAAACCGGCAGCAGTCAGCTCTGGCTAATTGGCTTATTAACATAAACTCTATGAGTCTGTCTCTGTCTGATTCATTCATGATGAAAGGTTACCTTGGCACTTATAGAGGAATACATGTTTTCATATTAATAGTGGGAATAAGGTTGCATGTCAAAGAAAATGTTAGAACCCTCATTAGGGCTGCAAATAACAATTATTTCTATAATTTTTCTTTTTTTTATTAATAAATTAATAATTGGAGAGTGAAGTGAGTGTAAATGCCTGAGGACCTGGTGTACGAACAAAGACATGTGGTCAAAATCTTGAGGTGTTTTATTACTCTGATGATAATACAACAAAAAAAATCATGATGTGGATAGAGCATATACACACATAAAGATGTATTTTCATCAAAAACACAAATTGTACATCTCTTTTACAGTTTCTGTGGATTTTCTGCTTTGTCTTTGTAATACAACTCTCTTCTCTCAGCACATGGCAGGTTTCAGAGTCTCTAAGTACACCAGCTAGCAATTAATCAATTATTAAATTAGTTGACAATTATTTTAATCTTAAATTATAATCAATTAATCCAATTAGTTGTTGCAGCCCTGACCCTCATCATCTGAAATGTAATGTTAAAGGCATTTAGATGAGAAGACAACACTGTTCTTGTTCTCAGATTATTGGCCCAAGGAGCACACAACAGTATAATGGGCAAACGTGTAATAGAATTAGCAGATATCAAACCAGATTAATGTTTGCATGTTTCTGTTTTTGTTGGTGCATGATGATCACATGGTGAAAACATATTTGATTAAACGTATCAGACTATGTTATCAGTAATGGGAAGTAAAACTCTAGCTTGGAAAAGTACACATGCACTCTCTATTGTAAAGGAGCTATTAGTTCCACTACTTTCTTTTCCTACAATTGCACAGAATTGACAAACAAGAGCATTTTATGAGCACACAGTCTGAAATGAATGCATTTTGAGCATTTATGAACTAAGTATGAACTCCATGAGACCTATAACACTTTGTTTGGTTTGTTCATAGACAAAAGCATGTTTCTGCGGGACCACCAGAGCTGGTCACATGCTCTACAAGGAAGAGTATGAGATTTAATCCGCCTGTTTGCTACAACAAGACTAGACCAAGTTCCCTCTGCTATCATACCTACAAACTATGCACACATTTACATTATACACTATGTTTTATCTGACTTAAAGTTTTTAGTTTTTAGAGGTTTGACTAGATACAGCGTTTTTTTACTCTTGATTTGTGCATGCTTTTACAGTGCTGACCGGACAGTTATGCATAACATACTAGTGTTTGTGAGGACCAAAAACACACACACTATTCTTCAGAGGCTTCATTAGGTGGAGGGCCTCTGGGTTCTAATGCTTCAAGCTTTATAAAAATCTATTTAGTATTCAGCTCCAGCTCTTTGGGGTTAATACTTTCAATTACACTATAATCTTTGTTGGAGTTCAGAAATCTCCTGCCTAACATGTCTATTAGTACAAACGTCTCAGGTCTAATCCAACTACCAAAGACTGCGTTTGTTTTCACTTTCAAAGTCATGTGTAACACTTCCAGCAGCACCGGTGAAATGATTAGGTTAGTGTGTGTTAACTCTGAATCATTTTTGAGTATGTGTAACCCATTTTTACACTACATGTCACAGTGGTGCAGATAAAGTAGCTGGTGTGTTTGGCATTCCTTTTCCATTCATTCATTTCCTTCCTTTGCTTTAAGAAATCACATCGTCTGTCAACTCGATGGTGCCTTTGAAACCGACATGCAGCCGTTTTCTTGAGGAGATCTATTGTGTTTTTTTTTTTTGCCTCTGTCAGATCTCAAATGAATGGATTTGCATTAAAAGAGTTGAATAACAATACAATATTTTTTTGTTTTTGGACAATGTGGGTGTGGAAAAGCACCATTACCTTCTTCATTAGTAAAATAGTGCTTACATTGTTTTTTTGTTTGTGTGTTATAGGCAGTTATATGGAATATTACAGAATCATAACTGTTTATTTGGACACTAAATAGATGCAGAATATATTAACTTTGCAGTGTTTTCCTGTTTTTATCATTATTTTTACAATTTTCCTGATCCCACTGTGGTGATTGTGTTATATTGTATTTACATTATATTACAGGTTTTTAAATAATTCTGATTATGGTAAAGATTCATTTAACTTACTGTTCAATTCAATTGACGATTATGATCTCATGATTTAATTTTGTCACAACTTTCTTTTATGAACTGAGTTGAGACAAATTAGAAGTGAACAAGTGCCCTTTTATTATTTCACAAATCAGGGCACCGGACTAACCTTTTTCATCACTGTCCCAGTACCGTCACAAAAGCCAGTTCCAACAGTCCCTAAGTAAATGTCAAATGTTTGTCCATTTGTAAGTTTATAAATACACATAAAAAAAAATCTAATTCTACATGTGTTTGCATACAATTTATTTTGTTTATAAGGCTAGGTACTTATAATAAGTGGATATTAACAATGTTGATAAAAATCCAAAATCTAAATAAAATCTAAATAAGTGGATATTATCAAAGTTTACATACAAACCCAATAAATCTGCCACTGATGAAATTAGACCTGGTTAATTACTTTGTGTTCAATAATTAGTTCTTATTAACTTCTAGATCTAGACTTTTAGATCTAACCTCTTTAGATCAAACCCAATAATAAACACGTCTAATGTGTTTGCCTAAAACAGTAGAACTTTATATTAACAACTTTTATTTGTTTAATTGTTACCTTTTATGCATTTTCACCTATTATTTATTAATAATAACAAGAATGTATTAACAATAATAATTATTGTGAGGATGGAAGTACTTTAAAAAGAACTTGGTTTTGGTCCACAGACCTTAAGTTGGAGACTACTGCTCTTTTCTCAGTGGCTGCAGCAGAGACTCACAGAAGGCAGCACATGATCCAGAACATTATTACATCTCTCTGTCAAGGGCCTCAAACAGGTGAACACTTAGTTTAAGACGGGTCTGACTGTGTTATGAAATAATAACTTATGGCTCAGAGATGGTTCAGACTCCGGACAGCAGCCTCCGTTTACAGTTTAACCTCTTTGCTAACTTAGATTACTGCCCACATTCTTTCTGTTCTCAGTCTTGTCTTATTTGGAGAGAGTAAAGCTCAGCTTCAGACACAAAATTGTTTTTGTTGTGTGATGTTAAGTACGGTTAGTTAACCCCCACTCGTTAAGGCCGCCCAGAGCCGACTCGGTCCGGACCGGTCTGTGCTGCACCAGCAGGAGAGACACACAGTGTATTTATTTATGCCGCCACACCTCTGATTTGAACGAGGATGATACATCCACACTCTCGTCGCTATGCTAGAAACTGTTTGCAACAACTTGTTGAAAGCGGGTTTGCAGTAAACTGAGCGGCCCCTGTTCAAAACATGAATCGCAATCGAATTATCATCTCAACCGACTGGTACCTTTGCATTTGTGAACAGATTTATAACCGGCTCACGGTTAATCGTTACATCCTAGATAAAAGTAAAAGTATGAGACCAACCCCAGTTTCCTCACTGGTTGATAAATACATTACAATGCATGTAGGTGATTTGTCAAGCGGATTAGTCATAAACTCCATTATCCATTTAGGATTCGAATGCACCACATTTGTTTACTGAAACTAGCATGTATGTTACCTTCAGTGGGGTGCTTCAGGGGCAGCTGTGCCCCTGGGGACAAACTGAAGAAACCACGGGTGTTATGATAAAGGAACAACACCACAGCTGCGACACTGTTTCTTATGACTTTTTATCCCTCCGTCAGAGCCCAGGCAGACAGACAGCGCTCGGAACAGTGTGCTCTTTCCATTAAGGTGTACTGCTGAACATATGCTGTATGCTAATCACTTGTGATGGTGCATCATATTGTGATGATAGCCCCTGTAAAGAAAACACAGGTCATTATTATGAATAGGATTAGTGCAGTAATGTGTGACTCTTGGCAAATTTTTTTTGGCAATAGTTTATTGTTCCTGCACAGAATGATACATAAAAAGCAAATCAAAAACACACATTGCTTTAGACATTAATATAACTGGAAACAACAGGTGTTTTAAACATAGGGATACATACAAAGGACCAAATAATGACTTCAATTTGATTTCCTACCAAATAGCCTTTTGGGTTTGAGCCAAGTCCCATCCCTGCCTTTCACCAACTGACTTCTTCTCCATTTTGGATAAAAGCAGCTCAAGTGTCTGTTAGTGTTAGCTTCACAGCGATGTTTCCTTGTCTACCTTGTCCCTGTGCAGAGGTCTTTCCAATACCACTCACTAATCCTGCAAGCTGTTGGTGTCCCTGTTCAGTAATGTTAAAGCACTTATTATACCTCTGAGCTGCCTCTTTTAAATTTAATTCTCACTGTGATGCCTCAATCCCTACTACCTTCACAGCGGTAAGTTATGTAAGATCGCCTCAGAGTGGTTTTGTGCAAAAACAAATTAAGTTGTACAGCTTTACAAACGCTTTTTTTAAGTAGCTTCTTTGGGCCTCTTCTGTTGTGATCTCATTAACTGCAGGCTGCTGTGTTAGTGACGGTGAAATATAAACTTTCAATGACCTCTTTTTTTAAAGATGTGTACAGTATCTCTTTCAGCTTATCTTGCAAATATAATCCATGTAATGGCTTCTAAAGCATATTCCTTAAATCTAATCATAATAGAATCACATATTTAACTGATAACATTTAAAGCTGAGGGATTAAGGAGCTTAATATTATGTTTTGGGTTTTCTTGAATGTGTCGAGGCCCTGTTAATCTGCCTATCATGTCTTGTTTTTAAAAGGCATGTTTAAGCCTAAAATGTTGTGTAAGATAGATTTTTCAATCATCCTATTCATAATATGTTTTTAGAATGAAAAGCCTTGGTGTATTATTCTTTTATTAAGGTTTTCCATAAAGGGAAATTCATCCTTTTTACGTGATGACTATCTTAAGCGTCTGAAAACAAAAGCTTAGTCTAAAGCACAGGGATGAAAAGATGGCACTTACATTTGACTGTTTTTCTTCCCTCCTTTCCCCCGTTAGCTTCCCTCCCTTAACAAGATTCCCGAATTTTATTATCCTTCCTTCTTCAGTTGCCAGAACACACAGTCCCATACCTGCTGAAGACAGTGTCCAGATGTATCGCTCCAGTTTTTATTTTTTTCTTCGCCTGTGGCATAAATACACTTTTATGTGGTGGCTTTTTAATCCTTGTGTTTCCTCGGTCCAGAGCGAGACGTGTTTTTCCTGCGGACGGGAATGCATCCCTGACACTCAAACCCAGTGTAACCTTTGCGCAGGTTTGGAATATTTAACACCTCTCGCTCAACATCACACAAACACATCATTTTCTGCAATGGTGATTATAGAAAGTTGTTTCCACAGTAAAGACAATCTATTTTTCTAACTGTGCTTATTTGCATTGCAGGGGCACATAGAACCAGTCCATTTTAAGTCACAGGCATGTTGTAATAGGAAGAGTTCAGTTTTATTAGCCGAGGAAAGCTCTGTAACACTAAACCCGTTGTTGTTGCACTTTAAGTAATTGACTAAAACAAGGCAGTGCAAGTTGGACGGGTTAAAACATGACTCCTGCCTGCTTTGATTTTGTTTCTTTTCTAAATGGCTCTAGTCCATTTCTGTGTCACAACTTTCTGCCTCTATTACTTTAATCCTATGTGTTATAATCCATCACTGAATCCTGAACCTCTGTGCTGGTGTGTGTACTAAACATGGACCACATTAGTATTCAAACAGTGGTTAAAACAATGGCCCAAGAAATTAAGGTTGGCCATTAATAACTTCTAGGCAAAAGCCATTGAGGGGGAGATAATTAAGTGCTCTGTGCTAATGGCTTTAAAGGTAATTCCAAAATCATTTGCATTTTAGAGTGTATCTTCTGTTTGCTACTTTTTCTCTCTTTTCTTTTTTTTTCATTTATTTACTACAAAGCCATCTTTTTAGCCACAAATGCATTCCAAGGTTGAAACTGATTTTATTGCCCCCCACTATGACAAATATGTTACTCAAATGCGCTTCACATAATGAGTGGCCAAAATGGGACAAACATCAACATTGACAATAAATTACTGAAGCTAACCGGAAAATGGGAAATCATGAAAGACAAATATGTGTGAGGACGAATATACAAGGAGTGCAGCCAAAGTGCCATTAAGCATCTCAATGGGACTTGGTGTGAAAGGGACACTCTGTCTTTCAGTCCTCTAAACAAGTGTCCTGAGTGAGATCAACAAGGCAATAGCTCAACTGCCCCACAAAGACTAAGTGTATGTGCATAGTTCATTTAAAATGGCTCAATTATTATGGAAAATTCAGACTTTGAATGTAAATATTGAACTCTTAGGATTTCTCTGGATTGTGTAGTTTGAAAATAAATTCCTCTTATTCGGGACATAAATAAGACATGGAATTGTTTATGCCTCTGTCGTTGTATGTGGTAATTCTCTTTGTGATTTTGACAGCAGTGTTGCTCAGAATACAGGCTATGTTTTAAAAGGACATCTCAAATAATTTGCTTTAGCTACAGTTTTTGGGGTCAAAGCTCAAATCAGTGTTGATGGCTTTTAACCCTCCTGGGTTCCTGGACATTACTTTTTGTCTTTCAAAAGCATTTCAAACAAAACAGGGCAATCTGTGGCCCTTCTGCATATTTTTGTGCCATTGACTCAAACGCTGCCATACTACACTACCATTGCAATTGCTATTTAAATATATAATCTTTTTTCATTCACTGGTGTTGAATACTTTTTAAAATATTTTTGTGTGTGTTGTAGGGACCCATGTAGAGCAATTTAAATTACTGCACAAAAAACAGAAATAAAAATTGATTGACGATGTATTGCCTAAAATAATAACTCATATATATATATAAGTATGATATTATTGAGTAGACCGTTTTATTTTTTTAATTTTTTTGGTACTTTGCAAAATTTGACTACAATAAGCTGCACATGTATTTTTAAAGTATTTAAATGATCTCTAATGAACGTTTGGCAAACTGTATAAAAATATTAATTTAAAGGCAAATCTGGAAAAAAAATGCAAATCTTCAAAGAACATTAAATAACAGCTAGTGTTCTTGTGAAGTTCTTGTTAACTTTAGCTGAGACCTAAAACCTCTTTAGGTCAAACCCAATAATAAACAATGGTCTCTTGTGGTTCCTTTACACAGTATAACTTCATCAAAACAACTCTCATTTCTTTAACTGTTACATTTTTAAGCATTTTCACCACTTATTTATTAATATTAACATACAGTGTTAGTCTCGAGCCTTGAATTGTGGGTAACTTGCCGTGATGACTGTGGCTGCTGTCTGATTCAGATCAATTCAGAGTGGCAAAGCTCTACTTTAACTACATCTACAATGGCTGTATTAAACATACATGCGTAGGCTTTATATAAGCACATTTATCGTCATTTATTTGAGTAAAAAAAATATTGTGCATGTTGTGTATATTGAACAATAAGTTGATATAGTAATTATTGTGACAGGCCGAATCAGAATCAATGTCTTTTGACATAACTCCAGACCAGGAGTGTCAAAAGACAAAAGACACTGAGGGATGCTGTGGCCTATGCATCAAGCAATGAGAGCCTCTAATTTAGTAATGAATTGCATAATGCATTCATTTTATGTTGTTTTGGTCTTAAGCCAATACATAATCATGTTTTGAAAGTCTGTCTTTAATAATCATTTATGTGCTTAAAAAAAGTTTAAGTTTACATCACAGTAGGCCAAGAAGTCTTCTTATAATTAAAACAATATTGATTTTAGCGACAAAAGGATCCATTGGGAGCTTTGAATGTTCCAAGGTTTTATTCTGTTTAAGACCAACATCATCCTCTAAGAGTGAATTAACTTAATATTTTTATTTGGTATCAACTGTGTCATTAAAAGACTGGAGCATTTACAAGGACCCACTGCGGATCATTGGCAAGCAAGTAAGCAGCCGGTCTTTCAGTTTCCTGTATGATTCATTAAGAAGCTCTGTTCTAAAACCTTGAAAACACAGCAAGCTTGTGTCACAATTTGTAAAAATCTTTATTATGGGCTTCTGTCATATTCATTAAGTTATTTCGTTTACACAACCTCGCAGGAATGTTCCCCAACTTTTTAATCTCTAGATTAAAGTCGGTCCTTTGCTCATAATGGCACGTTGATAAATCGATATCTCAGTTGTGTTACATTAGAATGATAAATGAATGCGGCTTACACATTTACCAGATAGACGGATTGGGACTACTAAGCTTCCAAGACTTCTAAGCTTGAGCGCTCATTTTTCACTGGACAATTCTGACAAAGTGCATCCTTCTGTTTCATCCTTCAAAAGGTTTTCAAGTGCAAACCAAACCAAACAGTGTGATTGTCTTGTATTTGAAATATATATGAGCCTAGCTACAGAAGTCGGCAAAGCATCTTCATTATTTGGGCTTTGGACTCATCGTTCCTATTCTCAGTTGTAGTCATCAGTGTGTAAAAAATGGTGCGGCGTGTTTGCTGAGGCCACTCTGGGTAATTGTTTTTGCGCCGAGGCCAGTCGTGAGACAATGTATATTCTCTTATCTCACAAAGCAGTTCTCCTTTTATTTGTTTGTCGTCATACGGTACCTCTCTGTCTCCTCTAGCCTGCTCTTTTCATTTGCCGTCTCTCCTTGTCTGCCTCTCGTCTAATGTCTGCCCCTGTCCTCCTTCCCGCTGCATTTCTCTTTTACCAGGCCATCCATTACGGTCAGCAGAGTGTCATTGGGAAGGGGGCCCTGGTGTGATACATTGTGTGCAACATAATTCAGTGATATGGATTCTGTGAGATAAAGGCTGCTTAGAAACAGAGGCGTCAACTGGGAACATACATAACATGTGGGTGCATTTGTTAGTATTGTAACACTCTTTCAACATTATTTCTATAGGATTTACCAACACAAATCTAATGTGAAATTTGTATTTAGGAAAAAATAAGTCCATAACTGTATGAAGAAAGTGCTGTACTGAAAACCTGGTCAGTTTGCATAAATCCACATAGTTGGAGCATGGTATAATACTGTTTGTGTTATGTGCAGCGCCTCATCTGTTACAATCGCCCTTTGAGATGAAGATGGAACGGCCTCATGCTGGAGCTGTACTTTTTAGGTGAAGATAAAGTGTTAAAAAAAGGATGAAAATATCTGAAAAAGGCTTGTATCTTGAGTATTTCTGGTGTGTTTTTTTTTCTTCGTCTGACACTAACGCTTGGTTCATTTCCAACTTTAGCTCGTTTTGAAGCAGAGCTGTCGTCAGAAGATGTGAATTGATGATTCTGGCTTTAATTAGTATAGCCTGTTTTAGTGATATCAGCAATTCTTTACAGGCTATGCTAATCTGTGCCAGAATCAGCAATGCTTTTGGGACGGATGCATTTCTTCTTGGTGTACGGGAAATCAGTTACACCGGAGTTCTTTGGAATCAATAACTTATTTGAATTTATTTTTTTTTTTCATAGAGGTTTTGTCATTGGAAGGCTTTCAGTGCCACTGTATGTGTAATAACTACAGGGAAAAACATCAATGCTGCAATCGGGCGTCTTTTTCTGGAAACAGTGCACAGCTCGATGAGTTTAAATGTCAATGGTGTCAGTTTCTCATCACCTCCTTGCTTTCTCATTTCACCCTTGTTGTCGTGTAAAGGTGGATCATTGGCGTGAAAAAATATAGCCCCCTTCCCCCAACTCTGCTCCAGTTGGCCCTGTCTTCGTTCCACTGGTGTGCTGTTCATTAACCTGTCACGTGTTAGAGGGACCTCACCTCTGGGCACTTAATTTAACAGCACGCCAGTCCTTAAAGAAAAGCTATTATCTCCACTGGAGCTAATTTGACCTCAATAGTGATAAACCTCTATCACGTCTTTCTGCAGACAGGCGGAAATGCATAATAATCCTCCTTTTTTATTGATTTGTCAGGATTGAAAATAATCTGCTCAAGGGGTATTAGTCCTGACTGTTCAGTTCACTGTTCTATACCAATTTTACATATCTGTCACTAAACAAAATCTCATGATAATTTCACACTAAATTTTGTATTTGTGGATTAAAGCTTGTGTAGAAGTAATGACAATAACAAAATGTACTTAGACCAAGACAAGACACTGACAGACACTGAAAGATGAAAAAGAGAAAATGGAAAGAGACACAACGAACAAACAACATTGGTTTGTTAGAGGTTTTTGGTTTACTAAGGATGAAAAAATGTTACTGATTAATAATGTGGACTAATTAGGTCTTCTATCTTGATGTCAAATCTTAAAAATGGTGTACTACAACACCAGTAAAAGCCATATCAAGTGTTTTTCAAATACACAGGTTAGCTGCAGGCGTCTGAGGGAATTGTATTCTACTCTGCGGTTTGATTGGCAGGGGAGTAAATGGCAGCAGCATCTGGAGGCACTGGGACCAGACCCTGATATGAAATGCAGACACGTACAGAGGCAGAGATGGACAGAATAACACATGTGCATAAACACACATTGGCCCCGCACTAACCCTGCAGCCCTGTTTTCTTTGTCATGCCTCAAGCCGGAATATCAATCCACCTGTTCAGGCTTCCCTTTGAAGCGCCAAGAGGGGGAATGTGCTCTCATTAACATAATCAGCCCCAGAGTTTTCTCATGCAAGACCTTTGAAGCTTAATGTTTTTAGGAAATTCCCTTTTCATCGGTATTTCCCTATGACAAAGTTATTTTCATACAAAGGTTTTCCAATTTACCTCGAAAGAACATCCAACACGCTCAAGACTGATCTTCCTGTTTGGCAAATTAGTCTGTGGCCCACTGTGTCATGTAATCTCGCTCTGTGTTGATGAACAATCTGCCTTTATAGCTAATGGCAATTAACTTGCAATGTTTAAGACTCCATTCATCTTGGGCACTTGTGCTTAAAACCTCTAATGTGGCTGTTTAAATCAGAGTCAGTGAGCAGAAAGCCAATGATTACATTATTTCCCTCCCTTACATCAACATCAGCCCAATAAAGGTAATGCTCTTAATTATCTATTCCCCAGTTAGGCTTTTATTCCCGTCTGCCCTTTACTTCATCTGTCGCTCTTCAATGAAAAGAATGCCAGTGTGTTTCTAATTATGTTAATTGAAGCACAGAAGAATTTATTAGTTCAAGTTTTCTTTCTACTGCACTCATGCTGTTAATCCAGTGTTTTGATCAATAATTCCATGATGAACAGTGTGAAGAAATAGAGACATTAATGTACTAACCTCGCACCAGAGACTGTATAAAGATGGATGGAGGCACACTGCCATGACATTGTTTCCCTCTGTTGGTGCTTTTGTATGTCATATGGAGCCGGCAAAGTAGAAAGTAGAAATGTCATTTGATCTGTTAGATGAACATAAAGCAATTATTTGAAATCTACACAAAATGCTTTTACTTTAACCTTTTTTTCAAGATGACTGAGAACCTTCACAGACATTAATAAATTGTTACAATTGGTCCAACATGTCTGTGAAGGTTCTCAGTCATCCAGGTCATCTTTAAAAAATGGTATCAGCTAAAGGATCTGGAGTTTATAAGGTCTAGATGCTTTTTCTTTAACCTTTTCTTCAATTTATTTATAAAAAAATAAATAAAAATAGGGTTTGCTTTATGCAATGCTTAGTTTCTTTGATTGGTTGTCTGCCTTTAAAATTGCTCCGAGAGGCAGTTTAATCTCTTTGTATTGATTGTCCAGGCTTAACTTTCTGGGTTTAATGATCCAACCCCTCACTAGGCCTCATTTGCAGTTCCCAATGCCCTGCCTCCGACTGCGACAATCGGCATAAGACTTTAGCATAGCTGTTTTGTTTTCACCTGCCTGCCATTTCAAAACTATGATCAAAGTGGCCACTCATTGAGATGGGGATGTAGTCAGATGTCATTAAATGAACTCCTAATGCATTCATTGACTAGTCTCATTTGGGGAAAACAAAGTGGCTGGGATGTTGACATGTACCACAGCTGTGCATTTGGGGCCATTCCAGATGAAAGTCCCTCTGATTCCAGACCTGATGCTCTTTGCATCTCTATAGTCTATGCCAAAACAGATGCTTTGTCCAAAATTAGTTCACTGTGAGTTTTCTGTTTTTGACAGCCTAGTTCCAAATGTAATATTTAAAAAAGTTACTCTAGTCCATACCTGCCTTTTTGCCATATAACAAAAACATTAAAACTTTTAATATTGTTGTAAAAAGTCACTCTCATTTTCAAAAAGTCTGTCTCTTTAATGACCTGAGACTCTTTGCACGGTCCAGGCTAACTTTAATCCCTGTTTGACCTGACTGATAGGATCTAAGCTGACTTCTGCCTGTCAGCAAAGCAAGAGAAGCCAGTAAAGTGCAGGGCCTCCCGAGGTCACCCCTGCACAGTGTTATATTCCAGAGCACCAGACCCCTCCGTCATTACCTTTCTCCTTCCCATGCAGTATGTATGGGAAGGGTTCTGCGTGAACAGCTATAGGCTCTTAGTCTGACTGCTTTACGACGGACGTGGCGTGTGTGTGGGTACATGAGTGATTGCACATGCTGAGTATCGCTCCCTCTGTCTCCAAACACAGATAAGCAGCTCCATCATAGGATTTTGCGTCAACATTTTGTGTGAAAATAAACAAACCAAAATGCTAGCTCAATTTTCACTTTTCATTTGCAGTAAACCGAGACGAGAACACATGATAAGTAATTTGAGTCCTTGTAATTTGCCAGAGTTCTGCGGATATAAAATATAACTGAGTTACTGGGGAGACGGAGGTCCTGGGTTTTGAATTATGCAACTGATTTTACTCTTGATGTTTATGTTTCCATATTGTCTAATTTATAAAATGTTCTTCTCCACCACTTTTGACATGTTCAGATCTCATTTTGCAACCTGCTGGAGTGCCATAAGCGCCGTCATGATTCATATTGGCTCATGTCATATCTCATGGATATAATAGATGGTTATGCCACCATTTTGTTTTTCTTGCACCCAGGTGAAAAGACAGATAGCGGAAACTTAAACTCATTTTTTTTTTTTTTTTTGGATGATTTGAATTTCAAGGAGATTCTCCTTTTTATGTATAAATTCTTATAACATTCAAGGCCAACTCCGTCTTGTCCATCAGTCCAAACTCAGCTGCCAGAGTGAGTTGTGTGATGCAATAACGCTCACGGCCATTTCCTCTGTGAATGACTGAAGCTGAGAATACCACCCAGTGCCACAATTAATGACACTTCATTTATTCAACCTTTTCTGGTTTTAAATAGACTCCAGAGGCTGGTTCTCTTCTCTCTGGGGGTTTCTTTAAGTAAACGCGCTTAATTTCTTTCTCTCATGCCATGATATTACTGCAAATGGACCTTTTTTGAACAAGCCATTGAACTTTTCTTTTGGAGTGGCTGCTTTATTTGCAAAAGCTAACGTTGTGTTAAAGTAGAATTTTATGCCCAGCCAGACATATCTGCATTTTTAACATTTCATTTCCCCCAGCAAAACTGAAGTCTATTCAAGCCGGCCGACGCCTGATTACTCATGATCAGTTCAAGGCATTAAGTGCTTTTTGCCACATCTCAATTAAAAATACTCATATGATGTGATTTGAAAGGGAGGGTTTAAACAGTTGAAATGATTTCTTGCCCCGGTGGAGTTTGGTAGATTGGCTCTGACATCTGAAGATTTTCTTTTATTGAGAAATGGCAGCAGGTTAAGAAAAAAAAAAAAAAAGATCATTATCCTCCTCTGCATCTATCACTCCTCATGACTTTTCCTGCTTGTCTATGTCTTCCTTGTCTGCTGCTCACTTTGCTGCCTTCACCTAGCACACTGCACGGTCTATTTAATCACAAATAATCTTACCCATGCACTTACACGTACAGTCTGCACACGGCTGGCAGATGGAATTATATGGACAGGGACTGTTATTGGTCAGCATCCAATTGACATGGAGTCCTGCGGTGGGAGGCAAAAAGCTATTCAGAGGAGAGCTGTTGTGTGCATGGACAATGATAGTGGAGGGATTTTTGAGTAGTTCAGCTCTGGATTTGAACTTACATGCTGCATAAAAGATTCAGTCTGAATGAATCCCGAAATGATTTTCTTCACCACCTTGACCTCACGTTGCTCTAGGCTGACAGGTTGAATGCTCATAAAGTAAAAATCTGATACAGCATGGGATATAGTATATACTCATTCTCTAAAGCTGGGTATTTGTTCTTTTTTATATGTGCAATTCCAACACTAAACTATAATAGCAAAGCAGCAGAGCCTCTTTCTGCGTTTAATGGCTGTGATCAGATCATCAATAGACTGGGGCTATTGCTAGCAGTGCACTCTGAGCTCATTTTCATGTATATTCATGGTGATATGGCACCAGTCGGCCTTCTTTGTCTGCTCAGTCAGGGTCTTGTGTGTTAACATTACGGGTTTTAAGATATATCACAAATTTAAACTGCCACAATGACACAGTATTAAAAAATACCAACACTGTAGTACGCCATTCATGTAAAAATAACAGAAAGTGATACATTTAATTTGGAAGAATGTGTTCCAATTTACCAGGTCATTTAAAGCATTTAAAGCATTGAAATCTACAATATCGTTAATCGTCATACTGTGATATTTTTCCTCCAGTTTATTATCCTGTCTGAATCTCATACCATCCTCTAATGTAACACACATGTATGTAAGGTCACAACTGAGAAAATGTTTTTTTTATTCAAGGCTCATGCATTTTTTTCACAGATTTGCAGTACTTTCCATGGTTTCTATGTGTTTTCATATAGCCACCGTTTGCAGACCCAAAACATTGCAGAAGTATCTTTCTCTGTTGATTGTTATTCATCTTTAGCTTTTTCCAAGTCACCGAGGCCATTAATCAAGCAGTTGTGTGTGCTGGCAGCAGCAGTGGCCGCACACAGTGTACAGCCGCCGAGTGAAGAAACGGTTCCTGTCAAATGGGACTTGGCTGTATGACGTTTTTGAATTTCTTTAAATATAAAAGCTTGATTACCTTGTTGTATCTATTATTGATGTAGATTTAATTATTCTGTGCTTAAAACAAGGTTCCCATGTGCCCTGGAAAACCCAGAATATTAATTGTTTAAATCTTCTGGAAAATTATGACAAGAAAGCAATATGCTTCCTGAAGCTGTCAAGCCAAGTCCTCTGGTTTTATTGCTAGATATTAATTAGCACACCAAATGAGTATTAATCTGTCGCCAGTTGCTGCAAATGCACTGTTTACTCTCGTTTGGGAATGGTTTAGTTCAGGCGGCAGGGCCCAGCTGCTCTGAGACAGCCTTTTTCAGAATTGAAAGAAGAAATAAATGCATACAGTTCACGTTCTCAGATGAATGTAATGGGTTTTTATCGCAACAGAATACATATCAAGCTTGGGAATATAGCAAGAAATGGACTTTTGCAGTCTTTTTTGTCCTCTAATGGGATTTAGTTATAGTTTCAAAACTATGGGAAAGTTGGCTCTGTTGGAAATATTTTTGTATGAATAAAAAGAATAAAAAAGGTGTTTATGTTAATGAATCAAATTTGTAATAAACTTGACAAACATATTGGAGAGCCCTGGATGCCCTTATAAAGTTGAGAAAGCATTTGGTTTTAGCTGAGATGGCTGATGTGACTCACTTATTGCAACATGTCGCTTAAGGTTTAGGTTTAGTCTTTAATTTACTTTGTTAATAAGCCACTGATCAGTTTGTGTGCACACGTACGGCCAGAGTTTCCTTTTAATTTGGTTTTGCTTAATTTCCATCCTTTTAGTCCAATTTATCTTTGGAGATGATAGTTTGGTTGTCATCCTGAGCACAGATTAAGGCCCAATCCCAGTTCTCTAATTAACCCCCACCCCTGGCCCTTAGCTCTAAGGATCATAGGTTACCCCTAAGAAAAGATGTATGAAAAGATCTATAATATAAGGTTTATAATTATATCATATAAAATAATATATATACAAGTCTTTATATACAATCCCATATAGCCTAGTTTATATTATAATTTAATACATAACATAATATTACAATATGTGTCCTAATACTCATCTGGATCAAGGGAAAGGACTGTACACCCCTCCAAACGGAGATGTTGGAGGACCCCACTTGAAACAAAGGGGTATGTTAATTTCCCATAATGCAGTGCATTCACCGGCTGTGCAGCTGAAAGAGACGTGCAAAATGTAACTAATTAGAGCAAAATAAAAGGATTTTGAAATTACAACCTTGAACTCGACTCGAGATCTTGAACTCGACTATGCACTTATCTGTTTTCTCCTCTGAAAATTTTGTTAAAATTTTGTTAAAATTTTCATTGCTAACGTTAGCCTCTCATCGACTGGTCACAGTCTCGTATTTAAAGAACTTTTTGCACTTTTTATCAGCTAATGTATAACACTACTATCTGTTTTACCATCAGTATAAACGTATACTACGTAAACCAACAGTTGTTATCATGGTCGTAGTAACATTCTTCAGTGTCTTGTCTGTGACAGGGACTGAGGAAACAGCAGCTGAGACTGTTCAGTCAAGTCAAGTTTAGGGGTAACCTATAGTCTTTGCACTACCCCTCCATTTGGAGGGCCAAGGGGAAGGGCTAAGGGCAAGGGGTAGAGGTCAGTCAGGTACCATCCACTTTTTCATCTTTTTATACCAACAGCAAATTACGTTGATCCACCTTCTAAGTTATTTCCCAACCTTTCCCCTCAGCCAAAACACATTCACCTTCACATACATCAAAGAAACCAACCTATTCTCTATCTCCTCAGCTTATATTGTTCTGTTTGTGTGTTTGACTCAATTCCACAGGGAAAACATCTTTTTTTTAAGGTGTTTTTGTGCCTGCACCTGCCTCAGATAGAGACTAAAAGCAAAGACAATGAGCTTTTTATCCGTGGTGAATTCTGATGGCCACCTTTGCAAGTTGCCATTGACAGAAAAACACCCCCAGTGACATGGTGTTACTGGCTTCACCGGGAAAACATAATGCAAAAGCCAATGCCTCAGCACGCTGCTAGAACAATACTTATGAATTTGTCCTTGAGAGCAAATCAGAGGCCCTTCTTCAGACCTTTCATTTCAATTTGTCTTCTCCTTGGACACATGTGTCCAGCTTGATGCTAGGAATGTGTAGATGTTATGTACTCAGGAGATAAATGTAAAATCAGCTCGGAACTTACACTGTAGATAGCCATTGAATAGTGACTTTCACACACTTTCTGCTGCCATTGATTACAATTTTTCTTTTATATGTTATATTTTATTAGGTTTTCAAACATAGCACAGAGCAAACATTTTCAACTTTTTTAAACAGATGCAGTTTACCGCCTAAACAAAACCTCATCCTGTCTAGAGCCACCACACACCAGAGCTCTCAACAATTCAACACCTCCAGCCCATTTGGGCTTTTCTGGCCAGCATCAGTAAGAATTGAACAATCTGTTTGTGTGTGTTTCAAAGCTCCAGCGCAATGGACTGGGTAGGAGTGTCTGTCCTATCACCAGACTCATTCCTCTACTTTCCTGCCTGCCAGAACCCTTCAATCTCTTTACATTCCCAGAGACAATGGCATCTAGTCCTTTTGAGTAGTTTCCATTTAGCACAGTTTGGAGAAGCTCATTGAGTGAACTTACTGCATACGTATGGAGAAATGTAAACGTAAACTATTATATTGCATTTCTCTATATTTATTAAAGATTGAATAGATTTTGAAGGCAGCAGCAGGAATTCCTCTCATTAAATTTAGAGTCTGTTGTTGTTTTGAGCAGTGTGTTCCAAGTTGTCCGTAAAAAATATTGTTTGTGTGCCTTTAATTTCTGCAATTCAGAATTAAATCTGGAAACAAATCCTCGCTTCTGTTGGTCCAGGACAGCCTTTTCTAATAAATGTGCATCATCTGAGAGTTCATATTTATCTTTTAAATGGAAGAGTGTTAGTCAGAAGTATGACTGCCCCTCTGCTGCTGGTAGTAAAAGAGGCAAAATTTACTTGACCAATCCCTAAGGTGTCATTGTTTCAAGAGATAAAGTCTTTTCACAGATCATTAGGTGATGTAAACACTTTTCCACGCTGTACATTTAAGATACAGTAAGCCCTTTACTTCACGTGGTGTTAATATTTCACAATATATTAACCATAAAAGGCCACAAGATCTTTGCAGTATTTTTTTCTAATTACTTAAAGATCAAATAAGAGTGGATACCAGTGCCTCATACTAACTTAATTAAGCCTTTAATAAAATGTTGTGTTGCTGTTGAGGTACTTCCTACACCACTGACGTTGTGTAGGAAGTACCTCAACACAATCCACATGCCAATTGTCACTTCCACAGAGATCCAAACACATCTGCAAACATCTGATCCAGGCTAATTCCAAATTCATCCTAAGATCTTAGCAAGCATTCATATCTTGCATTTAGGCTGGCCAGATTAGTTTTTGATCACTCTGTTTAGAGTTTAATGCCAGGTCTGAAGGTGGGCCTTAGAAGAATATATATAAAGCCAAGAAAAGGAGTCATAATAGCTGCAGTACATTTCCTTTAGTGTAGTATGTGAGTTTTAAGTAAGAAAACTTATATCGTCCATAGAAAGTAGAAACTACTTTTTCAACAGTGTTTGAAGACAATCTGTCGACTTGAAAAGGCGGCGACAGAATGGGGATGTGAAAAAGCACAGGGAGATCAAGAGAAAACTAAACTTAACAGAGAAAGACACTGGAGATCGAGAAAAAAGAACAGGGGCCGCGCAGAGAAAAATGGAGGATGGTTAAGAACGAGACTGTCAGAGTTCACCAGAGAAACGATAAGAACTGGAGAGAAAGTATACTGCTCTGTTGGCGAGATGTAAGCCACGTTATACATACTGCTGTCTGTCTAGACTCCTGTTGCTTTTTGAGTTCGAAGAGAAATGGCACAGCAGCAGTTTATTTGTATGATCCGCCTCCAGAATTAGAGGTCAAATCCTCAAACATAATCTGTAAAACCCCTGTGCAACCTTAAACGCAGCATGAAATTTCCTGTTGCACTGCCAGAATTTAAATGAGTCTCCTATTATTTACCGTAGTGACCCATAGTCTGTTGGTATTTGGCCTGTTGTATAATCTTTGTATCAAGGCTTTGGTCTTAACCATATTAAGCATTAGCGCTGCAGTTCATTTGGGGCTTTTCATGAATTAAATCATGTGAAATTGATATTTCCACAGGGATTTGGCTCATTTATAGTAATATTTGTTTATAGTAGCTTCTATAAATTTGTAATGAGGTAGTGCATTATCCCATAGAAAGCCCCTAGAAGGCATGCCTTAAACAGACTGTATTTGTAGGGAGAAATGTAAAACAGACAGGAGCATGGATTAAGAAGATAAACTGGTCTTCCTCCATGAAGACCCGTTTATCTTGACCCATTGCTTATTCTATACAAAGCATTAGTCTGGGCTCTGTGGAGTTGAGGTGGATTTTTAAGAGGCAGAACCAGCTAGAGGTGGGTCAGTACATTGTATCATTGTCGTATCATTTTCTTCTGTTAGATTATGATTTAGGCATATTGTGTGTAACAAAATAAAAATATATAAAAAATTAGCCACTGTGTGAGTTATGTGTGCAAAAGAGGGACTGCCATAAACTTAATGTATGTGACCAACATTGGTTAATATCAGATTCAAATTTCATTCAATGTAGGACTATGTTTCCAAGACATTTTCCCTAATTGCATAATATACTGTAGATTATGCAATCAAACAGATGTCCAACCAATGAAATGCTAACCAATAGCTTCAAACAAAGCGGTTAATCTCAAGCATAAAGAACTTAAATATGAACTTGTCTGTGAAATAGTTGTCTCTTCCATATTTCCATTTAATTAACATTGATACAATTGGATGACCTTGTTTGTCACAACTATATTGAAACACAAGACACTAAAACAGTCCAAGCGTCTAAATTAATCTCATTCCACTTCTTATCCTCTGTTTGGGTGGCCAGTACTTGTCATAACTTGGACATGAGTAAGGCGAGAACTGTTTCATAACACACTGCTGTGTTCACTCAGTGGATCTCTGGGAAGATTAGGATCAGTCACAGAGCTAAACCCCACTGTTCGCTAACAGAATTACAGTAGGAAGGGGCACTGGTAAAAACCAACACTGGACCAAGATGCCAGAGATAGCCAATCATTTATTTGTCTGCAAACCCAATACAGGTCACATGTGTTGTGTAATATCTTCAAATTCAATTCCCATGTGCTAAAGTGGAGAGGAAGGCCGTAAAATATGTCCGCACTCACACAAGCCGGAAATCTGACTTCCAAATGGCTCCATGGATAATTTAAAGTTCACAGCAATAAATGTCTCACGTGGCCGTATTTCATTAGGCAAGGTGCTTGGGTTATAAAATGCTTACTTGATGCTGTTGTCTCACCTCCCACAGTTAAAACACTATTTCATCCTTTACATAGAGCCTTATCTCAGCCTGTCCTCAACACCTTATGTGCATGCTCGCCTCACACTGGCTTTAAAATCAATCACCACAAAAGGCTCTCCATAGCAGCCACCTGCTGAGAAACAGCCTGGCAGCCAATGGGATTAGAAGTCATGCGCGTGGAGGCCTAAGAGAAATATAATATAAACTGTACAGTGGCATTATGTGCTATTCTTTTCAGAGTAGCGTCTGGATTCTCTGCAGCGCTGCCAGGGTTGACTGATGCCACCTCAGAGGAAGAGCTCTTTGCCTTAATGGATTTTCTCTTTCATAAAAGAAGCATTCAGTCTGAGAACAGTCTCAATTTGAATCTGAAGTGACACCATGTTGGGCACTTACTTAGAAAGGGGCTTCACATGTTCTCCGTGAGTGACTGGGTTTGCGGAAATGGGGCTCAAAGACATCTTGCTTGGTGAGATTACCTGTTTGTCCAACTCCTGGAGACAATTTTTTTCTGTCAAAGAAAAATGTCTGCAGGTTGACAAGTGTAACATTGAGCTAGTTTTCGCTCTCTTTTGAACTGCCTCCGACTTGAAGGAAATATATTGGCATGTGCCTCCTTTGACAGTAGCTCTACTCTAAAGGCTTGTCATACAGCGTTTACATCCTGTCTCCTACCTGTTACACTGCATCCACAGCGGCACCTAATTTGAGCTGCCATGTGTCTACGGTAAAAAGGGATTTACACACATTTTGTACTTGTCCTTTTAAATCACAGCCTAATTTCAAAAGCCTGTCTCCTGTCACCACTTGAATTTGTCCGCTCAGTCATAACTGTCAGCCCTGCTAATAAGTAGATCATTTTGAACGGCGTTTGCCAAAGCCAAGATCTAATGTGAAGCGAATGCTCACGGTGCATTTTGATTTCAGAGTGCTTGTCATTCAGCTGGGGTTTCATAGACGACTGAAACAAACACTCGCCCGTGCTAATGAGCCCACAACAGACACAGTAATGGCAGTGAGGGGTTGAACAATTGGAGTGTCATCCCCTGTTGCGCAATTAGGCTCAAAGAATAATAACCATATGTAAGTACTAATTATTGAGCGCTGGATTTCCAATTGGATGTGTGCCAGGATCACACACTTAACCTGAAATGACTGTATAAATTCTGAATTTTTTATGTCATCAAATGTGATAATGGCTCTATAGAACATTAAGATCCCCAAGGCCTGGACTTAAGTATTTTTTCTGATGTTTAAATTCTAACACAAGTTGACATCAGAGTTTTATTTGAACAGAGGCTGAACGTTTAGTGGGCAGCAGATTTTTTAAATCTACGTAAGCTATTGGACAAGTACCTTATTACAAATCATTATTTGCTGCAGGAGGCTTTAAAGGAAGTCCTCTGCGTCTTTTCTTTATTCTTGTTCTTTCTTCACATTTTCATCAGACTTATATTGCAGCTTGTATTTAATGCGTTCTGGGAAACCTGTTATTGTCCTCTCATATGGTTAAGAAATATAAAAAAGAAATATTGAAACTTTTCTCAATATTTCCCATCATAACTTTAAGAATAATGATGATGGCATAACTTCAACTCACAGTGCCACCCAGCTTTTTAAAGTTACACCAGGCTGAAACCAAAGACTGTCACTGGTCATGTTTTATTTTGCCGTTATAGAAAAGACGTCTGCCAAAACTCATTTCACTTTTTACTTTATTTTTTCTTTCTTCTTTAATGATAAAATGCTTAAATTTGGTTTTTCAGAAGTTTTGGGAATTAAGCTGAGTGACAGCTTCAAAATGACTTTCAGGGGTAATGATGAGAGAAAGCTGGAGTTGAAAGCAGAAATCTGTTGCTTGATGAAGTGAACCTCAAACTTGTATTATTCAGACTGCGTCTCTGTCGTTATTTTAATAAAAGAATACAGACTTTCATGGGAGCGCCAAAGCAGGGACTTCTCATTTATTGTGACGTGTCGTCGGAGCCTTTTCCGTCAGATCTCTGAGTGAGGTTCTGAAGAGAGCCACTGCATGCACACCGATCTACAGCCAGGTTTGAGGAAGGCTCTCTCATAATAACGCCCAGATGAAGATGAAAAAGAAGATCAGGGAATTCTTATTATTATATGACAATGATTTATGTCTTTGGGTTTAATGAAAGCATACATCTGTGAGATCTTGCTATAATTGAAAAGCAAAGCTGTTAGAACAAGACGAGTACAACTAGAAACAAAGCCCAAATTGTGATGAAAATGTGCATCGCTACACCTCAAACAGCAATTATTCCCTGTTTTCACTTCTCATCTGTGAATCTGGGCACCGGCGCCACATTAGCATCATCCCGGCGCTGGACGAGGACAGAGGAGTGTAGCCAGGTGGAACCGGCTGTAATTAGACCATTGAGAGGAATGATGGACACGCAAAACAGTCACACACAATTTACTGCAGAGGAGGAGATACACTCGCTGCATTTTTACACCGCCACAAGCCTATTGTGCACCGCAGCAACTTCTCCAGGCTCACTTTTACAGCCGTATTACATTATTAGGCGCCATAACTTAACTTTACCTTGACTTGCCTTTTGCTGTCTCTTATTAATGCCTGGCATTTTCAGACGAGGGTACAGTCCTCAAAGCAGGAGAAATCATTGTAAACACTGCTGCCGTCAGGTCACCTGTGTCGTCGTAGTAACTGAAGGAGTCAAATCCAGGTTTCCTCCAGCTTTGAAAATATAACCACTTATCATAGTAGTCCTGCAATGTATTTTCCACGTCATTGAGCAGTTTGTCTACAGACACGTTTCCCTCACATTTTCTTATGGGACAGTGTAGATAAAAAGGGATTTTCAGCGTGTTATTAAAAATCCTGCTTATTATAGCATAGGCATATTTGTTAGCATTACTGCTCAGAGCAAGAAGCCTGTGGGATTGATCCCTTTGCCAGCGTTCTGTGTGAAGCAATATTAGCAAATTCTGTTTCCAATTTTTGACAGCGCTGTTTTCAATGTTGTACTTTTTTCAGCAATATTAGCAACTTCTGTTTCCAATTTTTGACAGCGCTGGCTTCGTTAATGGAAAACATTGCATTTGCTGTCTAGATTGGATTAAACAAGAGCATAACATGTGACCTTTAATAGTGTGCTCCTAAAATATAAAAAAACTGACACGTTTCTTAGTTTAAAGTTCAAAAAACTAGGAATTGTTTTAGGAATATTGTTTAAGTGTGATTAATTTCTTGTATTAAAAGACAACTTGTGTGGCACTTCTATGATATTCCTGTTTACAGAGCAGACGCTGCTGTCCTGTAGTTACCCGTACCAACCTTTGCTGTACTGTATGTTTAAGTGGATTCCATTAGTGTAACCCAAAAAGAGGTGGAAAATAGTAAAAGGAAAAATAAAATTGCATGCATTTTATGTTTAGACTAATCATCTTTAATTTATCCCAAACTCTGTTTATTCAAGTTACTTCAGGTAAATATAACTGCACCTCTTTTATAATATTTCACTCACACTTCTCTCGTCACCCATCAATGTGTTTGTGTCAGCGCCCGGACGTCGTTCCAGTCAGTCCCCCCAAAGCGACATCGTTTCAAATCACCCTTCCCTCTTGCGATTATTTCTCATGATAATGGCTAGTTTCATTTTGCCAGAATGCCTCTTGGCCGTGGCGTCGTACTGTAGAGTGGCGCTGTAGTTTTCCATTCAAACTATGGCCTTTCACATTTTAACAGCCTGGCCATCCATCACACCCCGTGCCCTGTTTGTGTGTCTCCAGGCTAGAGGTGATTTATTATTCCATGGGAAATTACTGCACTGATGTTTTCACTTGGTTAAGAAGAAAACACTCAAACGGTAGAACCCCGTGAAAATACAGATTGAGAGCCGCACTTTGTGTTTGGATTTCTGCAGTCGTTTTTTTTATTAGTCAGCATTGCAACCACATTTCATCATCATATTTATTATTGCTGCTGTACTTGTAATACTGTCATTGTTAATATTTTACAGATGCATATGATTGACCGAGACAATCCATTTAGATTTTTATTCATGTGCTAAAAGCTCAGTTCAGGAGACAGCACCGCAACTTAAAAATGCTGTTGTGTTAATACATGTTGCTTTGTGGCTCGACCTTAGCTTATCCCCATCCGGGGGTCGCCACACCGAAGTAGTTTGCATGAGTAGCTTGGCAATAATTTACACCAGAAGCACTTCTTGGTGCAACCCTCTCCATTTACCCGCACTTGAGACTGCCACGACAGGGCCTTTCCGTCAATCTATTGTGTTTTCAGAGGCGAGAAAACGTCAATAGAAAGTCGATTGTGTTGTTCACAATTGAGCTTTTATGAACCTCTACCGTGATTGCATTTACTACTTAGGTTTAGACAATCCTTCTGGGCATAGTTAATGAATACAACCCTAAAAGCACTCCTTAAAACCTTGTACATGTATCACTCTTGAAAAGCTGTATTGGGTTGGTTTCCATGGTGTAAGCGCTGGCGGTTGCTGTTGCTGTGTTATTATAGGGTGCGGTACAGTTTCTCCAAACACAATGCAGGGTAAGTTGCTGAGGTCATTACACTCGTGTTCTCGATAAAGTGGGAAATAATGAGCAGACGATAGAGGACCTTCGTAAGTGTGCACTCTTGAAACCCTCGCAGGATGTATAATGTGTGGGACAGAGTGTTAAGACAAGTAGAGCAGGAACTGACTTTGTTTCAGATTAGTGAGCTAATTAAGTTAACACCAAAATGTATTGACTTTTCCTCAAAGTGGCGTGTAATGTTTGATGGGTGGGTGTCAAGATTTTTGGCCGGCTGGGAGCTGTGTGTCTGTGTGAGCTGGAGTGTGACAAAGACAGAAGGGAGAGGCAGAGGCTCGCTTGTTTATAGTCTGACCGTTCCACCCAAAATGTTTCTAAAGTAGGTTTTTCAAAGCCTCCAGCAACCATCAAAGTTAGCGTTTGAAACAGCGATGTGAAATATAAAGGTCAACACAAAATAGATCTGCATTCTGCTCTGTGGATGTCTTTGTAGATTTTTAGGTCCAGTGTTTGCGTAGGCTTGCAAAATGAATCTCTAGCAATGTTTCTTGAATCTGAATCGATCAGCCTTTCTCAAAATAAATAAATAAATCAGTAAGCAGCCACTGGGAGATAACACAGTAGAAAAGATGTACCAATTGAATCCTAAATCAGCTTGCAATGGAAAAATTAAGCCAGTAGATGAGATGCAGTCTAATGCAAATATCTAATTCTGACTGTGGTTGGAATACATTTACATTTAACAGCTGTCCCTTAAGAACAACCGAGTCCAAAAACAGATAAAATAGACAACGGGAGATGCAAACAGATAACAGATTTAACATATTGAAATTTCAGGTACACATATAAAATTGGCAGCAAGAAAAGGTAGCACAAAGGTCCCAAGAGTGACGGCATCTTTCTGTTTGGAGTATCATGTTCTCTCTGTGTCTGCACAGTCTTTTCTCTATCAACGGAATAAAATGTACAATACTAAAAGTAGACAATTGGTTTTCTGTGGTGCCAGGGCTCCCTTGAAAAATACATTTGCATTCTCAATGGGACTCTCTCGGCTAAATAAAGGTAAAAACAGGAAAACTGCAGTAGTTTTATTTTCTTTGTCAGTTCCTGGAGATTGTGCTTGGTAGTGAAGCCAGAACAGTTATTTATTTATATTTTTCAATATTTTTATCACATTTTTCAATCACAAAAATACCCAAATACACAGGAAGAGAGAGGTGCCACAACACACAATCCACAAAGTCCACTGAAACGTCACAGACCCCAAAGAATAAGACAAAAAGACCAACAGTCCCAGGCTCATGAATTTAAATAATGCAACATGGGGCCCCATGTCTCAGAACAGTTATTTTTGACCTCTTTTGCAGACTATACGTGGACCGTGAACCAGTTTCTATGAAAATTTAATTTTGCTGTGCAAATATTATAAAGCAACAAAGTTCATCCTTATTCTATCAGTTGTAGTTGGCTATACATCATAAAGTTGTGGTTGAGAGGCCACAAAATCTACTACTTACATCAATAAAGAATTAGTTAAATAATACTTTCACTGTGGAAGCAAGACTGTTGTAGTTCACCTCGTTTTTCACAAAGAACTGAGTCCAGTTCATAATAAAACGCCTTTTCACCGGAGGAAACAGCGGACAAAAGATGTCTAAAATTGGATTTGGGGATCAACCATTTTTTGTAGCTGAAGCATCCAGGGTCGCGCTGCTGTGGTCCATTGACTTCTCCCCCAGCTCTCTCCGTGGATGATGGGGAGACGGTGAGGTCAGCTGGAAAGGGCTTTATCAAGTGTGACAAAAATCCAGTAGTACAAGAGAAACCTGGCAACCGTGGATTGATTGGCCAGATAAACAAGACGATGATGAGAGTGATTGAACGGCAAACTCCCAGTGGAAGTGTCCTCAGCACCATTCGTCTTACTTTGCTTTTCTCATTTAATTTGGTGGTTGGGTCAGTGAAAGTTAATTAATTTTCTGTTACTTGATTGTATCAGAGCTGCGCAGACACCTTAGGGGAGGATTTCACAGACTGTTTTTAAAGTTCAAATATTGCCGTGTGATTTATCTTAGATGCATTGCAAAGCCTTTAATGATTTATCAACTAAATGAAAAAAATATTTCTGTTCAGCAAAACGGACATTATCATTGCAAGACTAAGATTAAATGTTTGTTCTGTCAAGGCGAATGTATCATCCTGTATCATCATTTCAGGACTTGCAGACTCACTGGCATTGGCAATGTAAACTTTAACTTAGAAATGTAACATTCAGAGTTAGACGTAACAATTTCAAGCAGCACTGCCCACTGCCCCGATCAAAGAAACCCACTCGTCAAGCTCGTCTGATTAATGAAATCCCATCCGACCTTGTCCCTCCTCCTCATTCTCCTGTCAAAGCACTGATCTCTTGCCACAAAAGCCCCTAAAGAAAGAAAAACTCAAAGACACCCACAAAAAAAAAAAAAAAAAGAATCCAGTGAGTTACAGAAGAGGAAAAGTCATGGCAATCAACACTCAGCGAAAAAGGAGTCTCCCGAATAATAGAGCAGCAGGGTTACTATCTGTAATTAGGGGAAATAAATTAATAATTTACAGCTGAATC
This sequence comes from Neodontobutis hainanensis, assembly GCA_024349245.1. Classification (NCBI taxonomy): domain Eukaryota; kingdom Metazoa; phylum Chordata; class Actinopteri; order Gobiiformes; family Odontobutidae; genus Neodontobutis; species Neodontobutis hainanensis. The sequence continues at coordinate 3,495,948 of JALDNG010000016.1, read as the reverse complement.
ATAGTGTGTTTGATTGCAAGAGTGACGAGAGCGCAACTACAAGGGGTAGAACTGTCGGATGTGAAAGGATCTTTTTGTCGCACTGTTGAATAATTCTCTCAAATGTGTCACTTACTTCAGATTGAACAAATTCTTTCAACATGTAGTGCCACGTCTTATGGAATAATACATTCAAGTATTTACATAATCTCTAAGATTAAAATGAATAGAAGGTGTCGTCTTGCTGTTTCTCTATCCTTTGGCCTTTTTTTTACTGCAGCTCGGGTCAGTTTGGTTCAGTTAGACCTAAAGAGGCTTGTGTTTCCACTAAGCTGTGTCCAGAAAGTGATGACTGCTACACAAATGCAACAGAAAACTTTGTCGGATATTATTTAGACTTGGATGGGCCTCCAGCAATTAAAAAATAGAAGAGAGTAAATTCCGCCTTCTGACCCTCCTCCTCTGTGCTTTCCCTCTTCTCGCCTAGATCTGCCTCCTGTTCTTTTCAATGTTAAAAATAACATTTTATAGGTTGTAATAGTACAAACTAGTACAAAGACAAGCCAAGTCAAGACATTTATTTTTGTAAAGCCCAATCTCACAAAAACAGCCACCTGAAAGGGCTTTACAAACTGCACTAGACAACATACCCTGTCCTTAGACCCTCCATCAGGGTAAGGAAAAACTCCCAAAAAACCTAGCCGGGAAAAAGAGAAAACCGCAGAAGGAGGAGCTACAACCAGTGTGAGTGTGTACCTACAGCTACAACCAGTGTGAGTGTACCTACAGCTACAACCAGTGTGAGTGTACCTACAGCTATAACCAGTGTGAGTGTATCTACAGCTACAACCAGTGTGAGTGTACCTACAGCTACAACCAGTGTGAGTGTACCTACAGCTATAACCAGTGTGAGTGTATCTACAGCTACAACCAGTGTGAGTGTACCTACAGCTATAACCAGTGTGAGTGTACCTACAGCTATAACCAGTGTGAGTGTATCTACAGCTATAACCAGTGTGAGTGTACCTACAGCTACAACCAGTGTGAGTGTACCTACAGCTACAACCAGTGTGAGTGTATCTACAGCTACAACCAGTGTGAGTGTGTACCTACAGCTATAACCAGTGTGAGTGTGTACCTACAACTACAATCAGTCTCCATATGTTTGGTGAAATAAGTATGTTTTGAGTTTGCTTTTGAAAGCCTCAACAGAGTCAGATCGCCGCACTTCCACCGGGATCCCATTCAATAAAAATGGGGCTCTATAAGAAAAGGCTCTGTAGCCAGCAGACTTCTTCTTTATTCGAGGAAGTTGAAGGAGGCCAGCGTCCTGAGAGTGAAGGGTACGAGCTGGAGTATACCGGGTGATGAGGATAGGTAAGAGGGCGAACGTCCACAAAGGATTTTATATGTTAACAAGAGCACTTTGAAATCAGCTCTAACATGAATAGGAAGCCAGTGTAATGATTCCAGAACCGGAGTAATGTGACTTCCTGGTAGGGCTGCACAATTAATCGAATTTTAATCACGATCACGATTTTGGCTTCCCACGATCAAATTTGCGTGATCGACCGATATTTAAAATGCGTCGTTCATTCATGCTTTGTATTAAAGTTTTATTTATTTTTTTTAAGCCAGTCTAGTGCGCTGTAAAGCCGCTGTCTGATCACGTGCGTCAATGCACCAATCAGAGTTCCTTGCACCGCGCAGCAGCTCAGTCAGTTTCCAGATGTAGACAGTCACAGACAGAAGACAGAGTAGCGTGCGGAAAATACCACAACAGATAGCAGGCTGTAATCAAAGAAAAAATGTCTAACGTAGCAGAGGGGCTTGTCCCGAGTATGGGATCGTCATCCATTGTGTGGGAACATTTTGGATTTCAGGCAAGTGACAAAACAAGAACAGGTCATATGCAAAGAGTGTCATAAAGTTGTTTTGGCACCACAAAGCAACACAACGAACCTCTTTAACCACTTAAAAAAACACCATAAAGTTCAATACCATGTATGAGGGCCAAAAAATGCAAAGACTAATCATCCCACAACATCAACTCAGACATCCTTCGAAGCGAGCCTCTTTAACGCATCACCATACCCATCCACCTCCCAAAGACACAGTGAAATAACGAACGCAGTCGCATTTTATTTGGCTTAAGACATGTGCTCAATATACACGGTGACAAACGAAGGCTTCAAATTCTTGGTCAACACTCTGGATAAACGATACATGGTCCCCTCGGGTAATTATTTTTCAAAGGTGGCACTACCTGCCATGTACAGAAAACGCAGAGGGGAAATAGAGTGTGATCTTGCCAACATAAAGTACTTTGCAACTACAACGGATCTGTGGTCAAGCAGGACAATCGATTTTGTTAAAATCAACAAATAATCGTGCTAATAATCGTGATCTCAATATTGATCAAAATAATCGTGATTATCATTTTGGCCCTTATCGTGCAGCCCTACTTCCTGGTCTTTGTTAAAAGTCTGGCAGCTGTATTTTGGACCATTTGTAGTCTGTGAGTACTTTTCCTCGGCAGTCCAGAAAATAACGCATTGCATTAGTCCAGCCTGGATGTGACAAATGCATGAATGAGAATTTCAGCATCAGCTAAAGAGAGGCAGGAGCAAATTTTTGAGATATTCCTCAGAATAATATATACACACTAGTTTTATGTGTGAAATTATTATTTAAATAATACACTTTATTAATAATGTACAGTATATTATATTAGAACAATCAATTATAGCTAAGATAAGAAAGAAATGCAAGAAAATACAAGTGGTGACGTTACCAAGTCTGCTGCTATAGTCTGTTTTGTATTTTGTAATATGTTCATCAGTTTCATGTTTTGTCTTTTGCTTTTTGTTTCCACTTGAATAAGGATTATTAATCTATATGCAGTGTTTGGCTCCTATAAATTTATTTATTTATAAATGTATTTGTAGAGCACATTTTATAGAAAAATAATTTAAATTGTTTAACAGAAGTTACACAAAAAAAGAGAAAAACAAGTCAGAGCAATGAACGATCAATAATCAAAATAAATAAACAAATATAATTTCAGATGTTAATACACAAAAGACAAAAGGTGTGTTTTTAGTATGCTTTTGGTTATTATGCAGTCAGTCGCTAATGTAGAGAGGAGCGTGGCCATTAAGAGCTTTGTAGACTATTAGAAGAATTTTGAAATTAACTCTGAAATGCTGGAACTGGAAGCCAGTGCAGCGAATCTGGAGCAGGTTGAATATGAGAGAATTCCTGGTTAGAGCTGCTGAGTTCTGTATGAGCTGTAGACATTTTTGGTAATATAAATTTCCGTACTGACCGGACCAGTACTGACTCTCCAGTGGAAGTGAGGCTTAGATAAGAAATAGTAAGTCTCTAAAGCTCAACTCCTCTTTTCTGTGTGGCTCCTGTCCTGGTTGTGGCCCCTGAGGTTTGCACTAATACATCTGCACTGAATCTCATGAAAATTAGCTAGTCTTATTAAATGTTGTGGGACTTCCATTTGCATTCTAATGAGAGAAGCGCTGCCTTTCTTGACTTTAATTTCCCTGATAAATGAAATATGATAAATATTAAAATAGCTCAGTTATATTTGCAAATTACACCAATATATGAAAATGCTCCAATAATAAAATCCTAATGGTGGTTGTGCTAAATTTAGTATTGTGAATATTTTGGGTGATTAGGAAGGTAAAATCATTCTTCTAATTCTTTTCATTCAATGCAACCCTGATAAACAGAACACTTCACGCCTACACACAAATCATTCTCAAGAGAAAAACAAAAACATTGTCAGTATTTTTCTTGTTTGGAACATGCCCCTCCCCGGAAGAAATGGCCAAAAAAATAGATCAAAAATATCCCATAGAACTGTACTGGAAAATGCAAATAAGCAGCATACTAGGCACAGCTACTTTTAATTGAAACGAAATGATAAGCAGGCATTTGTGTTGTGCAAAACACATAGGATAAATAAAGTTCACTCTTACATTTAAACGGTTCTATCTCTGCAGTGGGCCTTGGGCTGCTGGTGACCACACACACCCCTCAGTGTGTGAGGCCGACCTGAGGCAGCAGCAGTTGTGCGGGTCAACCTAAAATTGTATAATATTCTGTGAATCTAATGAAGTCCATCACCTCCTGTGTGTCTTCATTTTTCATAGCTTCTACAGCAGCCGGAACACATCGCTTAGGGGCTAACATAATGTGTATGTTTGACTGATGGGTTTTCAGATCCTCAGGGGACCCAACACTCTTTGACATTCCTCCACAATATTCAAGAAAGCAATATGGCAGCCCTCACTGTGGAGATTGGATACATGCATCAATGTAGGGTTGTCAGAATTCATGCTGAGAGTTCATAATGGCAAGAAATGGAAGTTCACAGAAATATGTAAAATTAAAAATTTTGTATGTCGTCATGTTGTGAAACATTCAGGGGACAAAATATTACAATCACTGCTCTTGCCTGTGGTTATTTTTTCTTGTTTTTTGTTTTTTTTTACTCGTTAGTTAAAAGTGTAGAGATGTACTATTGTTCATTTTTGAGCCACACAGAAAATGCATTAGGTCAAATGTCTTTATTTTCATGTTACTGTTTGTAAAGAGACACAATACTTTTGTGGGTGAGTACAGAATACTGAAGTATTCCAGCATGTTATTGCTTTTGTCAAACCTTGTCAATATGTTGCTGCTGATGGGTAATAGGGGTGTACATTTCTCAGCCCTAACATTTTGACAATGTAATGTGTTATACAGACCTTGCTTGTTTGAGAAGTCTTGGCAGATTCTATAAGTCCTAAAAACAATGTGGGGTGGACTCCATAGATCACAGTTTTGTTCTTTTGGACGTCACTGCAAACTGGAACGGCACAGCTTTGGGGATACCTGGAGCTCACTGTCTCACTATCACAATGTGGAGCTTGTCAAAGTCATTCAACACATCAACTTAAAGGACGGATGTTATGTATTATTCAGTTTCCCTGACAACTTATGCTCTTATTGTTATGGCCGTTTTATTTATGTACATTCATGCAAGTAGATAAGTTACATCCCAAATATTTTCAGACTTTCTAAGAGCAGTAATTATAAATGAAGCTGACAAATTCTAATATGTTACTCTCCCCAGTGTCAAAGACTCCAGACTGACTTTTTAATAGAAAAGGTGAAATGAGGCATGCTGTGAGCAGCGTCTGGGATTTATGACAATCAGTAGAAGGAGTGTACTCTAGTGACATCCTCCCAAAAGGAATAGAGCAAACGCCACATGTACTATATCAAAGTGCATTAATTATCCCTGAATTTGATGGCTTTCCAGGGTTTTAATTATTATACATTAATTTGAATAGTTGTCGTGAAAGCAGCTTTGTGGCTCATTGTCATCTCATTTACACAAGGTTAGGTTTTGTTTTGTCAGAGCGAGTCAGTCAACCGTTTGCACAAAGCTCAAATTAGGGTCAAATTATTTCAAGACAATACCTTTCGGTTATGATTAATACATATTCATGATCACAAAATCCTAATAAAAACAGAGACATATTTTGTTTTAATATTATTATTAGTATAATGCCTGTTCCGGGTAAGAATTGTCAATGTGTAAACAACAGCATTATTGTCCTTTCACACCAGCCTACGTTTCTCTTGCTTGCCACCGAGACAAACTGTCACCATTCCTCTTTATTCCACACAGTCAACACAACCTGCTGTCTTAATGTCACACAGACTGAGTAACAAAGCATTGAAATCTTGGTTTCATCTGGGATTCGGATGCTTCTCGATGCTACAGAGTTTGTAGACTCTAAAAATGCAGGAGGGAAATATATCCGGCACTGTTCTTTGCTGCTAAAATAAAACTGTGGTTCGGGGACAGTGGTAATGCCCATGACATATAAAGTGTAATATCCAAATAAAGTTCCCATTTTAAAGGGAACTTTTATTTAAATCTGGTGGCAAAAGTGCATGTGAACAACTGGTGCCCTGCAGAAACTTGCAAATATCTTTTAACCTAAACAAAATGAATCTAGAGTTAATAAGACATATCCTATCTCTAAGTCTTAATGCACAACTATGTGGCCATGAAAAGAAACATGAGTGTGCTTCTCTTACAGAAGTGCTCAGTTTGTAGGAACAGTTATTTATGGAACTTCTATGGAGCTATATTAAATGTGTGTGTTTTTTTTTTTACATAATGCACTTTTAAAGATATTGTCAAAATATTGTTTGCGGAAATGTTCTTGATGTCAGGATTTCGGCAACAAATGTCCTTTTTGAATAAGAGACATGGAAAATGGCCCATTACTATGATGACAGCCACTGCCAGTACAACTAATGCCTTTCAATGTGAAAGTGTACTTAAAAACGACCAGCCGTTTATTTCAGAGACAAAATCCCATGTCCTGCATTTAATTTAGCCATTTTCTAGATGTTATACCATTCAGAATAAAAATTAGGAAATGTTCAACAAAAATCCTTAAATGGGTTGTTTTAGCTCTTATTAATATTTAGTTAAATATTTTTTAGCTACACAATTATTATTAATGTTAAGTGTTTATCCAACATTTATTCAGGTCTTGAAATCAATGGGTAGTTTGATTAAATGAAATCAGGAGGCATAGCTTCTGTGATGTACAACAGATATAGTCTTGCTGAATAATAAAAAAGCATTTGTTAGGATGATTATTTAGCTACACGTATATTACTTTCTGGTATAGTTATGATTCCAAACGTTACATGGCTTAAGAGAGCTATTTCACAGCATATGCCTTTATTGACAGTAAACACTGTAAAGCACACACGTGGGGAACATGTCTGGCCTGTTAGCAGAATGCAGTTTTCAGAAAACAGGTGGCAAATTGCTGCATTCATTTAAAAATGAATCTGCTTAGTGTCAACATCACCAACGTGTCGTCTGTGTAACAAAAATATCCTTATTCTGTCCGCCTCCATATGGACGCTGTTCCTAAAAAGCGTTCATTAAATCCACCAGACTGACAGTTGTAGAGAGACACAGGGTATTATGGGTAACAATACTTAAACAGGCCTTACACTGAAACAGTAAGGCGTCTGAATAATTCATCACTGGTCTTTCTCTCTTCTACCAACTGCCTTCTTCAAAGTGTATTTGAGGATTCGCAAAATCCTGCTGATATTGAAGTCTTTCATAGTGTTTACAATGTTTTGTGTTCTCCGCAGGACAAGGCGTGGGCTACTTGTTTGGCAATGCATCATTACTTCAGTCCAGCAAACTTTTTGTGGCTTGTTTCTGTGAGCTGAGAGCTGAGTGTAAACTGGTCATGGACTGTGTATTATAAAGTGCATTAAAATCCCACCTTCTATACAGTATGTGATGTATATACACTACATGTTTAAAGAACCCTTGAACCTAAATAATACTCCAGCTCCTTCCCTTGGACCACCAGTGCTACAGCCAAAGACAAAACATCAAAAAGTGCACAACAAAGTTTTTAAATTTGTATCCTCAGGGCTGCTTCTTAGACAAGAGAATGGAGATCTAAAGTAATCCGAGCATGATGAATTAAAAGCATGGACAATAATTTCACAATCAAAGAGAGCCGTCAAGGATGTGTTTTGCTAAAAAGTTTGCCAAGCATAACCATGTGACTGAGAAATACAATCCCTGCTGTATTGTATATCCGAGTTTAGAAGTGTGTACTGAGGTTATGTTCACATTGTGTCCCCATGACTAATATGACAGAGAGCAAATATACATCTATCATACTGACAGGCTCCGGATGTTGTTGTGGTCTGAGAACTGTAAATACTGCCCAGTGACAAATAGACTGTTTGCTAAAGGCTACATCTTTTATTGATCACTGTGTTTCATAATTTAATGACACAACACAATAAAACCCCAACCTCATGCTTATTGAGTTGTGGAAACCAGCAGAAAGTTTTCTGGAGCTACGTGTGCTATACATTCTTCTTATTTTTACCTCAGTTGCCTTACTCTTTGTCCTTGTCTTCCCTGTCCACTTTCCTCAAATGGTTGCTGTACCATTCCTGTATTAACCAGACGAAAAAGTCTTAAAGCCTCTGGGGCATTGGATCTTTTGTTTGAACTTGGGAGGTTTAGCCTGAGGCCAGACTCAGCGCTTCAGAGGGATGGTATGTTTCTTTGTGCCGCAACATTAAGCCTTTCGGGCCATTTTGGGCAACGGCAGAAGCAGCAGAGATGGGGGTCAGGTAATGAGGCATTGTGTGCATTTTCAGTCATGTGCACATAGCAGCTGATCGTCAGCTGAGGTAAGAGGCATCAATCAACAAAAGCCACAAAAGTCTCATCTACTTGTCTATTCAAATTAAGAAGTTAGTTAACAACCTCTCATCAGCAAGCTGTTGTTGGTTTTAATCTATAGACTATATAAAATGTACCTTGAGGGTCTTATTTTTATTAATAAACGTTATCACACTTGAATAAACTGTGAGAAAATAGTCTCAGGCTCAGGGGGTGGTGTGGCTATGCCTATTAATATGTATTTGGTTGATGCACTTAATAATTATGGTTTGCTGTAAACTGCAAATGTTTTAAAGGAGTTTGTACAATTTGCTCTCTTTTGTCAATCATTTCTGTAAGTGTTCTAACATTAGTCTCCTGGGCTCTCAATTTAGTTATGCAAAAGGTGCCCCTTTGTCTGGAGTGGGGCTGTTTTTAATAATGCATGTTAAAAAATGCCCCATACGCTTGTTCTACTATTACACACATGCTTTATTTGGAGGAGTAATAGCCACTACTGGAGTGTGAATGTGGTGGCAGAGCAACCCAGGTCTGTGAGTGACAACCCTGAACGTTTAATTCCCACATAAGGTCACCCTGGAAAAGAATGGGAGGGGGATAATGGTGTAACATCAGTTGAATCCAGGCCACTGGGGATTTGGCTGTATCTGCTCAGCTTCTCTCTCAGCGTCCTCCTGTCTGTCTTTCTTTTCTTTCCCAATAACACTTATCGGTTCATTGAAATGCAGGAGATTAAACTATTAGGCCTCATGAGGAAAGCTCTACTGTCACGGGACATGGGCGATGAGATGTGTCAAGGAAACACGTTCTGATATGACTGTTTTTGATTGGTGCCATTATTTAACTCCACAAAATGTCTGCAGCCTCCAGATCAAAGTCTGTGGGGATGATTTCACACACTTGAGTGGTTATAGTGTTTAATCTTTATCCACTAACCTAACCATTAGTAACTGAATATATTTATACTCTCATTGCTGTATAAATAACTTTCACATTTGCTGTTGACATCTGAAAATAGAATCACACTACAGGCTCTACAGTGAAACGTAAGTTGAGCTGAATAAAGGAGTGATATTGCAAAATGACACAAGGTTGCTCTGGTGCGTGTAATGACAAAGTGTCAACAACAGCCGTCAGCACAGCGATTGCTTAAGCTCTACACGGCAGGTCATTTTTGATTATAAAACGCAGGCGGCCAGCAATAGTTTGTCCTAACAGTGTAGTTGTAAAAGTGAATCTGCTGTTGTTTGCTGTACTATAATTGATAATTGATAATTGAAGGACAGTATTGAACTGTAAAGAGGTGATACCTGAAAAGCATCAATAGAAGTTGGATATTAACAAAGTCATTACCAGTGAAATGTAATTTGCTGGTATGATTTCTTTGTAGGCTGAGATTGATTTTTATGGCCTAATAACCCTTATTATTGTACGAGCGGGCTCTGGTCTGTGTCTGACTGTTAGTGCCCCACTCATATTAGCATGTTGTAAGTGGAGTCAAAAAGAGTCTTTACTGCTCAGCATGGCTCCCATACTGTAGTAACATAAGTTCTTATCACTCTTCATTCTCATAATGTTGCTGTAAGTGGCCCGGATGGGAACTATTACATGCCAGGGCTCATTCTTCACCAGATGCAGGGTCTTCCATAAATACTGGCATTTTTATTACGCTAGTCATAAACAAGATGTCAGTCCATTTCCATATTAGCTGTGTGATTCAACTATGTCTCATAGTCAATTCCAAAGATGAGAGGCTCTTGTCATATGGATTACACAGAAAATTTTCACATTTATTCTATTTCTTCATTTCAGACCATGCCTTCTTCACCGGTGAGTGTCATTGTTATTCAAGCCTTATAAATTTCCTGGTTATGAGAAGACTCTTTTTCATCTCTCCCTCCTGCGCCCTCCTGTGTGTTTCCGATACACTAATAACAACAATGCTCAGCCGCAAAAGCCAATTGTCACCACACATGATCCATCACTTGCCAGACGCCATTAGCATTCAAGGTTCATTAACCAGCAAATACCCACTGAAAAGATAATTGAGGACGATATATCTTGTCCTGACTTGTCTGGGTGCTTTTTCTTTAACCTATCTGTCTTGCTCTTTTTAACCTCCAGCAGTCCAACAATCTGTGTGAAAACACTTGCCATATACTGTTTTACAACTTATGATAGGATCTGACAACTTGTTGACTTCTTTTGCCTCGTGTTTCAACCACTGTGACATGTTCTGTGACACTTTTTTTGGTAAAAGACTCAACTGCAGAGCTGTAAATAAGAAAAATGGTCAGTAGTGACACAGTGGCTATCTTCAGTGACAAAAATGAACCAAAGAAAATATATAACCAAAACAATGCATTGTTTCTGATACCTAGAGATTGTTAATAACTAAAGACATGCCTGTATTCAACCTAATAAATTATGAATGGCCATATAGCCTACAAAAAGCCAGTTTAATTGAAAACCTGAAGCTAAACTAACAATGTAAGCAGTGAATACTTCATATAAAATGTAGTGTCGGTTTATGACATTAAAAATGAAGCACTTTTTTTTATTTTGCACAATAAACATCTCTATAAATGCTTTTTCAGTGGGAGCTCTGACTGTAGTTTTCTGAAAAATGGGCAGGGCATAAGTCCTTTGATTTCTGTTGATACGGTAATTAGAGGTGAAATTTTATCAACACATTTTCCCCAATTCCAGATATTGTTTACAGGGAAGACACATGCCCTGATGCCCACCCACTGACAGGTTGGGAGAGAATATCATTTCTATTTTTATCATATCTCTCTTCGCCGATCTACACATCGGGGTCAGGTTTATCTGAGCTGGTAATCAGAAAATAGGCTTTTGATATCAAGAAAGACAGATGAGACCACCGCCGTTTCCCTGGTGAATTCAGAGAATCAAATTTAAGACCTATTTCAGGCGCCAGTGCCAGGTACCGTCACGTCACCTGGCTTGATTTTATTGGGCGAAATAGGATACACCCTCAGCCAAGTTAATGTGTGCGTGTTAGCTCGAGACAGACGACAGACAGGAGGGGGTGGGCTGATTGGGTCCGCCGCGTTAGAGTGAATGAGACGGAAGACCAGCTGAGATGTGAGATTGTGTATGTGTCTGCGTGTTTGTACTATTTGTTAACTGTCTGGATAAGCCCGTCCACATCCGCCAGCAGAAGTGTTTGGACTGTCTTATAACCACTGCTGTCATCTTAGGCTCTGTTCACTGCCGCGATTCGGAGCTTGGATCCTTCTCTCAGCGCTTCTTTAAGTGTTTAAGCTTTGGCAAAGGGTGGTGTGTTTGTTAAAGGAGAGATGGACAATGTGTGTGAGAGAGGTTTGCGCTGGTGTGTTTTTTCATGTGTTTATATAAGTGTCCATATGGGTCTGGCTTATGTAAGGACACATGTATATGCAAGCAAAAACTAACCTACACTGCAGGATTTAATCATTCATTGAACAAGGCACTAATCAGCCATAACACTTCAAGTCATCCTTTAGCACCATATCTTCTTCGACCAAGGCCTCCACTGACCTCAGTTTTGTGGCATTATAATCTAAGCTGCAGCAGTTTTCTTATTGACAACTAAAATACAGCCCTAGCCTTTTTAGTTCCAGCCTTAATGCTGAGGCATGCATTGTTCCATTGCGTGCCTCAGCATTGACATCATGAAACTTCTCCTCAAAATATGGAGTCTGAAAATCATTAAAATTCTAGTCTAGTCATTTTGTTGGTTTATTAAAATTAAACAGAAAAGAACTTATACCTGTTTTTAAGGCAGTGTGCCTGGTTTGACAGATATTTCACAAAGTAACTGTATGTGACACCATCTCAGGAGAAGATATATACTGCAAAAACCAGTCACTTGAACACAATTTACATCACAACTTAAATATTATTTCCAATGAACTGTCAAAAAACGCTGACAGTGTTGTTTGTTTGCTGCACCACGTTTCTCCTTTATTCCTTTAGTGGTTTTACAAGCCTCAGTCACAACAATATGTCAGTTGCCATTGTAACTAGATAAATAACTTTCACTTTACCTCACAAAATGCCATTACTGATTGCTGTCAATTGTCATCAGTTTAAAAAAAACGTTGCATGATGTGAAGCAGTTTGTTAAGGGTGCCACTTATAAAAAAATAAAAAAAACTTTACAGAACCTGCTTCTCCTCAGTAAGTCAAGGACAGACAATATCCACAGTTGGTTATTCATTAATGAGAAATAAATAGGGACCCCAGGGCAAGGTGAAATACAGCCACACACATTGCTTTATATTTAGCACTGTGGCTTATCATCAGGAGTGTGTAAGTAGACTCGAGATAGCCACTTTGCATGGCGGCCTGCTTTACCAGTAAGGAAGTATTCTGGTGGACACATGCATCTAATTTGTTTGGTTTTACATATGTGTGTTTGGAAAGATCAAGTAAATTTAGAATTCAACCCTTAGCATGCAGTTGACAGTGAAATATGACATTAACCATTAGGAAAGTGTATCTGGACTGTTTTTCTTCTGCAGCCAGTGACAAAGCCCACAGTCCACCATTGTACATGCTCTTTATCAACTGACAAAACGAGATCCCTGACCTGACATGAGCAGTTCAATTCATGCCCCCTTTTTTTCTCGTAAGCACACAACATCCCACTGCTGAGATGACACTTTGAGAGCGGGAAGTGTGAGAGCTTACATCTCCTTGCGCATTCCGAGCACCCTCCAATATCCTTCTGCCTTGCATTTGCTCTTACCCCCTGCACAACCCCATCCTGCCTGTAGCCTTCAAAGACCCCTCTCCTTCTGCTCGAGCATGTTTACACAGGGCCGAGTGTGTTTTTTTTTGTTTTTTTTCCTCTCCCCTCTGTCTCTCCCGAGTGTCTGTTCAATAGGGAGATGGTTGCACTTCCATTTAAGGATTGATTGCAATAGACTATCACTTACACATGTGTAGCATCTGTGTGGAGCAGTATTGAAGTGTGCAGTGTGGAGGAAGCTGAAGGGTCAGGGCTTGGAATTAGACTCACACGGAATGACATTGTTTCTGGGAGCGTGGTATTTCGTAGTTTGGATAGCAGGGATTGTTAGGAATGAGCTGTCACTGTGCTAAATTTAATGCATACGCTTCTCCCCCCACTGTTGTTCCCTGTGACATCTACCGTGAAACTCAGTCTAATTTCAATGACAGTAACTTAGCTTTTTGTTTTAAAAACACACTCAAGGCATGCACTGAACCTCATCCAGGTTTAGATTTACGGTGAGAATGAAAGAAAGGTTAACTCAAGTTTACTCTGTGAGATCTTCAAGTGGCTGCAGCCTTTTTTGCTTTGACATGTTCCTAAAGCATTCGGGCCCTGTGTCTATTTTGCCTCACTATTTTTCTTCCTGTCTTGTGCTTTCACATACACACATACTACACAGGCATGTCTAAGTGTCGGAGAGTGCCATATCTAAAGAGTCCCGGCAGCTTGTTACTGGGGCTGTCAAAAAGAGCACAGACCCACCACAGAGGCGAGGATGTGTGTGAAATACCACGAGCCCTTGTTCCGGTCAGTGGCATATCAACAGCCTATTTTTTCTTTCACCTGTAGCTGTTCCATAAACACTTTTTGCCACTAATATGTTTGGACAAACTTTCAAAGAAGTGAGTATGTTGTGGGTGCTTGCTTACTTGATTAAATATATATTTTTTGTTAGAATGCATTTTGATAGGATCTAGTCTTCTGGCGAGAGGACGCACCTGAATGGCTTGAGTGAAAGGCAATCTGACTAATTTCATGGGTATTGAGAAGCAGCCGCTACGCATGATTAGAACGTGACGCTATCAATAATGTAGATCATAACACTCTAAATCGTTTGTAGAAAAGCAGATATGATCTGAATTTGGCATCAAGCTTCAACTGCACATTTAAAGAATATGGTTGCGTCATGTTACATCATGTTAAAAAATTTGAATATTGCATTACCCTTTGGACATTTTAGCAGCAGAATGTTTTCTCCATAAACCACAATGTTAGGAACTGTTGAGTAAGGAAGGAAAACATTATGTCAACACGATGAAAGCAACACAAACACAAAAAACACCAAAAACCGAGCCCATGAGAGTCATGTCATGAAAGACCAAAACAACCGATAAACAAGTTATAGTCGTAGTCTGAAAATGTAAGTCTGGCATTATCCAAGTGTGTTACTCAGTGTACAAGAAATTTTAAATAAACCAAGACTTTGAAATGCATTTTAAAACTCCAACTATAAATGCACATAGGCTTACAAATTTTACTGGCTTGGCGTTTTCATCAGCTGAGCGTATTTGTGTGAACACAGATTGTTTTTGATGACACTACTGGTCAGCACTTGAGTTTTAGTGTCATGTACAACGCATACTTAGTCCTTTGGTGGGGCTGCTAGAACTGCTGATAATTCATTAATATTCTCGACATGTAAAAAGAAAAGGCTGTCTTTATTATGTCCTATTGTTTATGAATATAAACCTAATTAGTGCTCTTTATAATTGGGCCTTTCACTGAAGCCCACTATAACATCCGCGCTAGCTCAGCTTTTTCAAACTATTAAAACATCATCTTTACCTCTCCAGCCTCCATCTTTATTTTCCGCAGCTTGCATTTTGCTTTCTTCGTTGAAACATCCTTTCTGGTAGGTTGTGATTTCAGGGTCATTGGTGTCACACTGAAACACATTTTTATGTAATAATATATTATAAGTATAAGTATAACTTTGTAAGCGTTGCCGCCAATCATGCATGTGTGCCATTGTGTAAAAAGCACACTCTTTATCTCACTGCAAAGTCTTTGTGCTAACAGTTTTGTGCACATGCTTCAGAGATAAATTGAAGCCTTGAATGATGGATACAATGTTTTGTTGCAAGACAAACTGAAATGTTCCTGATAAGACAGAAAACATATTTTGTTCAGTACTTGTCAGTTGTCCTGTCCTTTTACCCGCTCTTGAAATCCACAGTAATCTGTCCCAGTATCACATCTTGGCTGTGTCCCTGCAGAGCCAGCCTTGCCAGACTGCTTAACCTCTCTCATGGATTATTTTTCACTTCCTTTGTTTTGTCTATTTATTTTTTATTTTTTTATCAGACTAAGCCGCTGTCAAACCTCTGTCTGTTTGTTGCTCGTGGAGCCAATGTAAGCAGGACTCAGACAGACTGTGGCAGTAATCTGGATTGTGGCACAAAAAGGACACCACCATAAAGCATAGCTCCTGGCTGCCCACGGTCATAAAGCAGAATAAACAAGGTTAGGGCACAATAATTACACAGCGCTGCTTCCTGGTATTAGGCGACTGACAGGACTTCGTTCACTGTACGGACCCCTGCAACTCTCTCAACACAGGTTTATCTTTCCCCTCTCTATAGGCGACTGGCACTCATTCTCTGTTCTTTCCCTGTGTCCTATAAAATAATCATATGAGCCATAAAATAACAATATTACAGGCTATTAAAATGCAATGCCTTTAAACCAAACTTTGAAAAGAAAAGTCCTAGCACTTGTAAAATAAATATTTTTCACCAGCTTTTGAAAATAAACCAAAATCTCACCAGGAATATGTAAATATATAGTTGTTACAAAGCTCATTTTACCGTATCTGTTTCAATGAAATGCCATTGTAAAACTATATATAAATCAACAGAATGTCTGGAATTTGTTTGCTTGAGTTTGTGCCAGAGCAAGAGTGACTGCTCACCACTCCATCTAGTGGTAAAGCCTAAGCATTATAGACCTTCACTTATAGTCTGAAATATTTCTACTTCTAAACCATATAAATGCTACAAATGTGCACAGTAATTAAAAGTAAGAATATAGTTTGTAGTTCCGAGATGATGGGATTTTACTATACTAGACACTATTATTAATTATGCCTTGTTCTTGTCATATTCAAACAGAAATCATGCATAATGTTGTACAAAGCTAACATTTATTATAGGTTTTGTCCTTTTTGTAAGCCCAATGTCCCGGGGGATATCTGCAAACATTAAAATGTACAATTTTTTTCCCTCTTCCTGTCCTGGTTGTCCCGTTATTTTTACCGTTAATGCCAAATATTAAGCCAAAGCGTACTTCGCTTGCAACTCATTTGTCAGTCTGTTTGTCAATCACTGAGTTGCCATGGTTATGGCCATATTAGCCAACTGGAAAAGGTCAACAGTGTTCCACATGTCTGTACCTCCATTAACATGCTTAAGCGTGAGGCTATTGCTAAGAGTGCCTTCTCCAGCTTTCACTGTTTCAGTTTGTCTTCAGCCAAAATGAAAGTCGCCATTTACTAATGAGCTTAAAGAACAATACAACTGTTTACTTTTAGGAAAGCACATGATTGTTACATGTTAATATAATAAAAAAATTATTGATTGAAAATTGATTTTGCGCAGCATTTTTTATTAAGGAATTTCTGTTAAGGTTTGATTCACGTTTATAAAATTATTATGTCCCAATTTTGAGGTTTGAAAATCTGGTTACCCTAATTTATTAGCAACAGCTGTTAACGCTTTGAAACAGTCAGCGTTGCACATCTCAGTCTTTGTGAATTTAAACATTCTATTTATTGTGTTTATCAAATAGAAGTGTGTGTGTGGCCTATAATATTGAGTCTCAAAATTATAGGAAATTGGAAGCTCTATGAATTTAATGTTCTAAACCTGGGAATAAACTGGTAACAGTTTATTGTTTACTGCAGCAAAATACGGGCTGTACCTCCAACACCAATACCAGGATTTACTCTTATTTATTTTAAATATTGATAGTGCACCCAAGTTTCAACAAGTCTGCTTCAAATTCACTCTGTATTTCAAATAGAGACACGACATTTGTGGAACTTCGTTATTGTCATAGTTTATTCCATAGATGTGACTTCCTATGTCTTGGACGCTATAGTGTAACTTAGACTCCATTGAGAGCCACATGTCACTACTGTATTGTGTTTTCTGTTTGTTCTAGGCTAAAAGCTTCACACACGGTGCGCCCCTGTGATAAGAAGGGGTGAACAGTTGGCTGCTTGTAAGGTGCACAGTGTGCAAGAGGGTGCTTCACAAATGACAGGTATTTGCTAAGCTTATCTAACTCCTTACCTGGTAAAGAATCACAAAAGTACAAGGTGACTTGTACCTGTTAGATAAGGACACTGTGTATATCATGTTTTAATACCACATCGAGTGTATTTGTGCGTCATCTCGTTGGAACGGCTTGTTCAGGGGACAGCTGTAGGGATTAGTTTGTATGAAGTACAAGCAGGATGGTAACAGATGGAGATGTCCCTCTTGTTTAAATGCTGCTTCTTCAAATTTGGGAACAAAACTGGTGTCAAAACAAATGCACGCGCTAGATTTTCCACCATTATTAAACATATGATGCATTTGGACGGAAAGGACAACTGTAGGGACACATTTAGTTGGGCAATACTGTGACAATCCTTGACACGGTCTATTTTTCATATTCTCTTGTGAAGAAACATAAACACTCCTAATATTTGACAAGTAAAAGAGATATGTTTAGGTTACTTAAACTCTCAGTGTGTGTCTATTTAAACTTCTGTTTGGGGTTGAAATGATGGTGAAGAGGCTCCTACAGAAGACTTGAAGACCCCTCCACAGCGTCGCCTTTTGAAGTACAAACATGGCTTGTGGTCTCCCTCCGTCTTCTAAGACCCTTATTTTAAAGACACAAATTCCTCTGAGGCTTCTTGCTTTTTACATGTTTCTCAAAGCAATAAAGCAAACATCATGTTCCATCATCATCTCACTATCCATATTGAACTTACTGAACCGCGATACCGTGTAACTAGTATTAAAGCCTCACATATCTAAATAATTGTCTGTTCAGAAAAAAAAAAAAAAATACTATTTAAAAGCAGTGTGACCAATATTTATTTAATTCTAGAAGCTTTTATTACTTTACATATAACAATTTTATTTAGATTTAGTGACTTTAGATACCATAAGTCATATTGTTATTGTAATAGTTCTTTTTATATGTTCTAATGTTGTGCAGCTCTACAGTAAAGTTTAAATTTGTTAAGGGTTTTCAAATGTTGGTTTAAAATAGATGTCACAAACATTTTTTGTCTAATATTTTCATAAACTTTATTCCCTGTATCATTCTTTTAAAAATATATATGGTACTCAACCCTATTTCTGTTAATGCCACTTAGACCTGTTGTTTCACAATAATGACATTATGTTGGAGAACCCACATTCCACTCATTTATATCTGCATATGTGTTTACTTAGATAATGGATTACTCATTCTAATTTAATAGGATTGGCCTCCAGTGAAAATCTGTAAACTTCCAAAGATCTCTCATGGTTTCCACCAAATCTATCGGCTGCCAATTGGGCACAAATGCCGCTTGTTGTCAGCAGTGAGTGCCTGACAGATGGCCTTCTGCCGTTCCACAACCCTTGCCACAATTTTCTGGCACAAGCCCCGTCCTCAACATCTTGTGATAGATTGAACTCTTTCTCTGTAAACTGTAGACTGCTTAATCCAGCTCTTATATCCGAAGGGTTATTTATGAAGTAGCCTGATAACGTTAAGGGGGAAAAAAAGTTATGCACCTGCATGGCACTTATGAATTATCACCGAGAGAGCAGATAAAAATGAATGTTTAATAGTGTATGAAATATAAACGAGTATAAACGAGTGGGGTGGAAGAGTTTTATGAACTCCTCTTAGTAAGTGAGTTCACTTCATTTTTATGGAACCTTTAAAACATTAAAAAAAGATGCTCCTCAAGAGCAACACCTCTATCTGAAAGAAAACGTAAAAAACTTCAAACTCTTGTAAATTTGAAAAATGAAAGCAGTTCTAATTGTCACTGTAAGACTCAATGACCCATCAAAAAGTAAAGCCCTGAAGTGAATTGGCATGAATAAATAATCGGATCTGTGGTAACTCAAACCATGCTCCATAGATATACTATATTCATTGCACAGATTTCAAACACTATGCTACTACATTATGCACCAACTGCAGAAAAACTAGTGCTGAGGCAAGTAAATAATACATTTCAAATAAAATCACACAGTCAGAGCACAAATGGCAACCAAAATTGTTTTAATAAATATGCTTTGGGGAGAATTCAGAGTTATAGCAGTAGCCGATGACTGAACAAGAACTTCCTGAAGAGGTTTTGGTTTGGTCTGAGGTCTTAATTGAACAGAAACCGTTATATTAGGTGCTGTCATAGCCTTAAGGTCATGAGGCCTCAGATAATGTAATTTGCAACTAAGTTTGGAAGACCTTTGCCTCTTTCTTCACGTCTCTAAAATTAACAGTAATTGTTATACCGCTTCACTTTTCTCTCTTGTAAACTTTAACATTATGGTGTTTGGTCTTATCTGTCTTTTATTGAATGCTAATTTTGAAATATGGTGGAAGAAGCCCAAGAATAGCCATACTATGTAGCGCTTAGAGCACTGGTATTTAGTTATAACGCCCTTTCTTCTTTCACACAGTTGTTTAATTTGCCTTTTGGATTATTATTGTCAGGTTTAATTAATAAATCAAACTGGGTGTCGTTGGGGTAACAATTAAATTTTGATTTTATTTCCACTGATTAGTGTTTTATACAAGTCTATGTTTATCTTATGTCATTCGTTGGTATCGTGTTTGCATATGCAAGATAAAACTTCTAGGTCAAAGTTGGTCTTTCCCAGCCCCTGCTTGCCCACAAGGCTTTTTTAACTCAATAGAAGGAAATCAATAATGGCACAGAGCTTGTTGTGGCAGTACTCACCGGATCCCATTCCACCTGTAAACACACATCTACGCTTTACCTTCTAGCACAGAATATGACCTCAAATGTATACAATACCTGGCTCATGTAACAACCCTTTATGTTAAATTCAGTTACAACATGGCCTGTTCCAATGATAAAATGCACTGAACACATATGAACACGTCAACAAAATGTGCTCGTTCCTGTTTTCCTTTTGATGCATGATGTCATTCCTGTTGTTGGTACCCTCGAGGTGTGACTCTTCGTTTCTGCCTGCTTCCAAATGATTCTCATTTACATATAAGAGTGCTGCCAGACATTGATTGTGAAGTCATCCCCTGCATCTGCCGGATGACTAACTGCCTGCATTTACCTTCTTGAAATTGTCAGCGCTGGGCAAACCAGTTTGGTCCAATCAACTCTCCTATTATTCTTCTGTCCAGTTCTGAACAGAGTGATTGCATCTGTTTATTGGGGCTGTTGTTGTGTTGGTTTGTTCATCTCTCATGCATGGCTTGTTTTCTACCATAATGCATTTCATCCCATTTGTAGATGTTTTAAACATAATCATTATTGAAAAGTTAAATGAATGAATATTTATGAACCAACTAAATGCAAAGCTCTGATTAAGTTGCAATAAAAAATAAAAAAGAGAGATTGCACAGTAATGTCCTCGAAGCAAAATACAAAAAGCTGCCAAAGTACACAACTTGTAAATGATAGCAGCCTTTTATTAAACCTATTTATCATTATGACTCATTTCTCAGACACATCTGCCTGTAAATCATGGCTCAAAAAGATTGGTTGTTTAAAATAGAAAACTAAACTAGACACATATTAGTCACCCAGCCATTCCAATGCACCCCTGGATCTGGGCGACTTGGATTGCACTGTCCAACCCTGCTGGGACAAATGTCTCAAAATGACAGGGAACACATTGCATTGCAGCACAGTAAACGAGTATCGATTGGCGTGTACATCTGAAGCTGCTGTAGCGACTGACGTGCCTGAGAGTCGGACTTATGATTGAGGACATCACCAGAATTATTTTGCTCTTTATCAGTGAGTTGGCTGGGCTGCACATGTTGCTAATGAAGGGTGTCATCTTTTATCTGAAAAAGTGGCATCAGTTCAAATTTAGGGGAAAGAAACAATAAAGGCACTATCTCTGTTCTGCAGTTTGATAGATTCAGCTGCCTTGGAATGTGCAAGTGTAAATTTGTGGAAGATAACAATTGCAATTTACAGCGTCAGCAAGGCTCAATTGTTCTATTTATGAATTTGTTTGCTTAAGTCCTGCATAGTGCATGGAGAGTGTACATGAATAAAACATACTCAAATACTGTTACTTACTGTATATGCATATTTCATATAGAGCCGCACCCTTGTATTTCATAGTTAGATACTTGACAGCCGGGTTTACCTGGTTTATCTGGTCAGATTGAGACACTTTTCAGTTGTTAAAAGAAAGAGTCAAAATCTTAGTCATTCTGATA
Organism: Neodontobutis hainanensis; assembly: GCA_024349245.1. Lineage (NCBI taxonomy): Eukaryota > Metazoa > Chordata > Actinopteri > Gobiiformes > Odontobutidae > Neodontobutis > Neodontobutis hainanensis. Next base: position 3,474,466 of record JALDNG010000016.1, on the reverse strand, counting down.
TCAGGCTTACTTCTAAAGGAAATCTATTGTTGTTTATGGGTCCATTCCCTGGACACATATGTTTTTTGTTTTTGTTTGTTAGATATAGTATGTTTTTCTGCTTATTTTTTCTCTGTGTTAACAGCAACTCCAGGTAACAGACAAAAGCCTGACTTTCCTACTTTTTAAGCTCTTATCTTCACACAGACACATTTTGCCCCAAAAGCCAATTAAAGTATGTTTAACACCCATTAGCAGCAGTGCTGCTCACGTAGCTGCTCGGTCAAATTCACTTTGTAAACATTTAAAAGTAAACTGTGCTTTCTGGCGAGGCTTTTAAGCAGTCAATTATAAACATTGAAAGTCTTTATGTTTGCTCTCAAAGGCATTTTCTTTTTTATGTTGTTCTATTGTTTCTTATTTGTGGCCATGTTCATTTGCACCTGCATCTTTGTGCTTTTGTTTTTAACGCACAGCTTTTTTAATGGTAATGCTTTTTGTTTTACTTGTCCCTGTCACTCATATGAACAATGCACATGTGTGGATATTGTCTGTGTGTGTGTACTGTATATGCATCTACAGAGATCTTGATAATAGTGGAAGCCGTGTGCACTTTGTGTCAGGAATGACTGCGAGTTGCTGTTGGCTACTGGGGTTCTTTAACGGCTCAGTGGGAGGTCTAAGATTCAAGGCACAGGTGCACATTGAGCCTCAAACAGCGTTCCCTGTGGGATCAAGTAGTGCGCTGCAGCGTACATGTTTGCACTTTTATTTGAAAAATGTTTACTTTTATTTCTCATAATGTGTATATTTCTTTAGTTGTATCTGACGATAAATGTGAGTCTCAGTTTATAAACGTTAGCACCAGTAACACCATGTCCATACCTTCAATAATAAATAGAGACTGTGCAGCATTTGTTATTGCATATTAAGCAAAACTCTGATTTTGTCCACATAAGAAAATAAGCAACAAATGTTAAATTTACTCTACTTTAAGATTTCTAATATAGTAATACACATAACTACAGGTTCTCTCAATGACCGCTATTTTAGGTATGTTTATTAACTGCGCTGCTCTTATGGTTAAAAATATGCAAATGTATAATATGCCTGACAGAAGTAGCAATTGCTATACCTTGTGCTTTACTGTTTGATGTTTCTTTCTCATTTTTTGGGCTCCTGTCTCTTTAACAAACAAGCTAAATACAATCAACATGGCAATTATAGATGATTGCATAGACAAACCTAAATCACAGGACACACTGCTTTACAAAACACTTCCTCAAGTTATTTTCTATTCATCGAGAGTTGCTTTGTGAGACCCAGCAGGAGCTTTTCTTTCAGCTGATTTTCCCAAAACCACAAAATTTAAAGCATGCTGCTAACATCTTTCAACTTTTGTGATTATTTATTTTATTTTATAAAAAACAAAAACACGTAACATCACACCTTCATCTTTCACAATGACACTATAGTTTACCTTTTGTAAAATATCAAACTATGGGTCATATACTGACCCTAGCCCAAGTCTCTCTCAAAATGCAATATCAGTAGAAGTGTACAGTTCTTAAGGTTAAAGAGTTAAACAGGATTTTAGATTAATAACATTCCCTTTTCAGTTCTGGAATTAGACTCTAAAGATGATGTGTCCACTGAGTTTCAATGTAAAAGATTAGATTTAATGCTTCTTCTACATTGGTCTTCTAGCGTCACCTACTGGTAAAATGGTGAATTGTCATTTCTACAACAGAAATTTTTTTTTCATTGTTTCCCTTTTCTGTTTTCTTCAGAATATGCCAGGACCTAACAATGAGCTTCAACAGTACAGAACCTGGCCTTTTCCTGACTGCACCTGTCGCAGGAGCCTACCCACAATCCAATGCTTTCTACAAAGGAGAAACTGGAGGAAGCTCCCATGTTGTTTATCCAATGAACAGCATTGATGACAACTCCTCCTTTGCTAACAAGTGTTGGAATGTTACCCCAGAATTCTCCAACGGGAGCACAGATGTCATCCGGGACCCACTTGGAGGTCACCATTTGTGGCAGGTTGTTCTAATTGTCCTGGTGACAGGAATGCTATCACTTGTTACGATCATTGGCAACATCCTAGTAGTGGTGTCATTCAAGGTCAACCGCCAACTAAAAACAGTCAATAACTACTTCTTATTAAGTTTGGCTGTAGCTGACCTCATCATTGGGGTCATATCCATGAACCTCTACACAGCTTATCTGGTGATGGGGTACTGGGCCATGGGCAACTGGGCTTGTGATTTATGGCTCACTATAGACTATGTGGCCAGCAATGCCTCAGTTATGAACTTATTAGTGATCAGTTTTGACCGCTACTTTTCAATCACCAGGCCTCTGACTTACCGGGCCAAACGGACGACAAAGCGAGCTGGTATTATGATCGGTTTGGCTTGGTTTGTGTCTCTTGTGTTGTGGGCCCCAGCTATTTTGCTCTGGCAGTATTTTGAGGGGAAAAGGACTGTACCCCCGGATGCGTGCTATATTCAGTTTCTACCTGAGCCCACTATTACTTTCTGCACAGCTATGGCAGCCTTCTACCTGCCTGTTACAATTATGAGTGTTCTCTACTGGCAGATTTACAAGGAGACCCAGAACCGTTCTAAAGAGTTGGCTGGTTTGCAGGGTTCAGTTGGACGTGGTGCCATTAGAGCAAGAAGTGGCAATGGTACAGGAGAAAGGGCTCGTTTTGTCCATCAGACAGGAAGTGGCAGAAGTTGTGGCAGCTATGAGCTTACCAGATTGTCGAGAAGAAAAAGCGCATGTCGAGAGCTAGTTGGTCGCCTCCACTGCTGGCCTGGAGTTCGTTCTTGGAGACCTGGTACTATCAGACAAGGAGAGGGTGATCCAGACCAGAGCAGCAGCGACAGCTGGAACAACAATGATGCTGTACTCTCCATGGACCAGTCTGGATCTTCAGAGGATGAAGATTGTGGTGGAAAAGAGATTATGTCACAAAGTCATGCCATTTTCTCTATTGTTCTTAGCCTGCCTGGTATTAAGGCTGCTGTCAACTCCCAACTCACATCATGTGAGGATCTAGATGCTGTGTCAGAAGAGGATCCCCTTAGAGGGGCAGAGTATAGCCAAGACAGCCTCTCAATAGGCACAACCAACACTACAGCTGCCACCACTCCTGATGGAGCGAACACAGAAAATAACTACCACCAACACTTCTGCTCTCGCAAGATCCAGGCCACACCCACCATCAAGGCAAACTCTAACACCAGTTCATTAGATGGTCAAACAACAGCCACTGCCACTGATTCAACTACCACCAGCACCACCACCAAATCACACTCAGCCCCAATTTCCTTTAAAGAGGCAGCTCTGGCAAAGCGTTTTGCAGCCCGAGCCAGAAATCAGATCACCAAGAGGAAGCGCATGTCCTTAGTGAAAGAAAAGAAGGCAGCTCAGACTCTAAGTGCCATCCTATTTGCTTTTATCATCACATGGACACCATACAACATAATGGTGCTCATAAATGCCTTCTGTAAGGGTTGTATCCCAGATTCACTGTGGGCAGTGGGCTACTGGCTGTGCTATGTCAACAGCACGGTCAACCCTATGTGTTATGCCCTGTGCAACAAGACTTTCCGAACAACTTTCAAGATGATTCTAATGTGCCAGTGGGATCAGAAGAAGCGTAGGAAGCAACAGTTCGAGCAAAGGCAGTCAGTGGTCTTCCACAGGAGGATTCCAAGGGAATCAACGTAAGGTACTCTTTTTAAATGGTTAATGGTTAATGTTTCACATAGGACAAGCAAAACTGAGAAGCATCATAATGTTGTTTCTGTGGAGTTTTTTGCTTAGAAATCCTTATTGTGTTTCTCTGCTGGTATGTTAAACACAGCACACCTATGTTTTTCAAACATTTGGTGATGTACACCATGTAATGGTACATTTGTGCCTAATGTGTATGCTTGGAAGTTGTGTCAAGGTGAAGTCTGTCCTTGAAGAATCATTTCATGCAAGTTTAAGAAATAAACTGAATGGAGCGTTAAAGAAAAGGGCTAATAAATGTGTTGAGAGAGAGATATTAAAGTTAGTGATATGAAAAACATTCATATATTTGAAGTGCTATTTGTCAAAGTGAAAGAATATCTTTCTGACAGAGTTTGGGCTTTAAATCTCCTGCCATTTTCTGTGGGTAGCTAGATTTGTAAAGTGCAAAGTGGTTTTGCATTTTAAAACAGAATGATGTACATGTGAAATGTCACAAAAAGCCAAGACAATAAGAGTTTTGTGCTGCCACACTGACCGGCATATGTTTCTATCAGAACCTATGTGCATTGCCTTTCTACATGGTTGTAGCTTTCTTGTGTATGATGATGGATTATAAAAAGTTCTTAATTTGCATCCTCACAGAGCTGTTATTTTTGTGATATTGGATTTTTCCTTTTTTTTTATCTAGGTATTTCAGAGATTTTGAGCCAGTCTGAAAAAGATGAACTGAGTTGTGACTATTTCTGTGGCACCACAGTCAGTGAACTGCTGTTGTGTTCAATGTGATTGTTGTGTTTCTTTGGTGGACATGTACATTGGCTGTGTTTTTATGTGCTTCAGGTTTTTCTGTGAAGAGTAATAATCATAATAATATTCTGTTTGTGTATATTAGAATATTTCTTACATCACACAATGGTTGGTTGTACACCTAAGGACGTTTGTGTGTTATGATTTTACACTATTTAAGTTGTACTGTAAAAGGAGGCCAGTACATCTTTAGTGTTGTAGAGCAGTGATGGCCTCTAGTGGACAGACAAGGTTATGACACTGTCAGTGCTGAATATAGTAATGCACAGTTAAAAATCAGTTTTGCCAATAAAAAGATTACTCTGAATGAAACAAAAATAACTTGTGCAATACATTTTACAGTAACTATCTGACATGAGAACAAAAACCTCCTTACAACCTGTGTTAAGTTAAAGTATTTTTATATTGTGTCAAATATAAAAATATAAAAAAAATAATAAAGATAAAAAATCTTTATATAATTTAAATATAAAAATTAAAAATGGGGCATCAGCCCAGTTTCCCCATTAAGATTTTAATTAAACATTTCTACTTTATTTGTAATGCACATTATTTTAGTAATTGATATATGCATTGTTGAAGCACCAGGCATTTTAAAAACAAGCATCACTCATTTTGAAAGTAAAGTTGGGAAATTCCACATCATAAAGAATGACACGACACTAGGATGTATATGATGAATATATAAAAAGGGATGGCCATCATTAGTGGATATTTTGTCTGCTTTTAACAGTGTGCTATAGTGTGATAGTGCATTCTTTTACGAATATGAGATTTCTTTTGTTCTAAATATTGACAATGTACACTATAAAGATGTTGACACAGACATTTTGTTACATTTTAAGTATGCCAATCCTACTCATATTTGTATTTTAAGTCAATAAACAAGACTTTATTGACAGTATTTTTTGTCTTGGTGTTGAGTGTTTGATGCACCGCATTCACACATGTGGATTTTGACACATTCACATTTCTTTTAGTGTGTATCTTAAAATATACACAAAATACACAAAAAGTTAAAACCTCTCACCTTTAGCTCTGTGGCCTTGTGCAAGAACACTGGGGCACTCAGACTAAACACAGACTAAAACAAAAACATTTAATGTTATTGGTGCTGCAAATTAAACTTTTCTCCATGACAATTCCTGACATCCTAAAAATAAAGCAAATCTATGCATATTCTGGTAGCTACCCAATAATTACCCAGCTCAACTAGTCTGCACTAAATTCCAAAACATGCTAAATCTACATTTCTTTTATTATTTTTTAATGGAAAGCTGGAAGTATTTTGCTTAAGTACTTTCTTCTCTGTGAGCTTGTTTATAATTGTACCAGTTACTTTAATATCCACAAGTTTTTTTTTATAGAGCAGACCACCACTTATAAAAAACAATGAACATTGAGATTGCCGAGGGCCGCTATCTATCCAGAGCTCTTCACATCTTCGACACCGAGTAGATAAGGAGCACTTAAAACACAAATAGACTTTACAATGTACAAGGCACTGTGCAACATTAATTCTGTTTATTGGTATTAGCCTATGTTCTGTGCAGTAACTGCATTTTATGGTTTTATGAGTTACATGTGAAGGATTTTAACGCAGTCTCGTAACTGATGTGAGAACATTTTTGTTGTATCTTGAATACAATAACAATAAAGGCTTCTAAGTCTCAATCAACAACCTGGCAGATCTGAACAGGAATGGTATTAAAGACAGAAAGTGTTTTAGCAGCTGAAGACTCATTTGCTGAATGATAAGTTGGACTTAGAAGTAGCAGCAATGTTACAACAAAAGAAAAAGTCAACTTTAAAGTACTGTTTAGGCTTTTAGGTCAGTTTAAAATGACTCCAGACCTACTTTGACCTCATATTCTTGCTGTGACTGCCTGACTTTTCCAAGCCCCAATAAACAGAAAGTGTTTCTTCGACTATGTTCCCATGATGAGGGCTGATACAGTTAGTAAGCAGTCTCAGACAGTGCTAATAAGTGATGGCTAAGGATGAGCAGGCATGTGATTAGGAAAATACCAACTTCATGTGACCCATGGCTAAGGAGCGGCTCACAGATGAAGACAAACGCCTGTTTGTGTTGTTGCTTTCAGTCAGTGAGGAGCCACTGAGGAGAATCCAGCCGTCAGGCAAGTACACCGCTCTTTTTACCCATCTTCATTTTTAGTTTTACAGAATAAGTAATAAAGCAAGTGAAGTTTTATTTGAATGTTTTGTCAATCATAGTTTGATTGTTCTAAGGTTTGAGGTTTTTTAATTGGTCTCAAAGGAATTTTTAAAGTTAGGGAGGAACATTTTTTATATCTTCGTACAAGATGTCATTTTTTTTCTCGTTTTAAACATGTTATTTGTTATGTTATACAAAGAGTCTATTTCTATCGTCTACAGTTATATACATTCTACATAATATTTTTATAATATGAACTGTGTATTTAGTGACAATAAAAATGTAATATGGGACAGTAAAAGTGTTTTTTTAAGCCATTTATTACTAACCACATTTTTAAAGCACAAACATACTGTATCCATGACAATGTACACATTCTTTACAAATATTTTTTGCTTTAGAAGACGCTGTCAAAATGCAGACCATTAAAACAGTGGAGACCCATGTGCCAATTCTCAAAGAGAGTTTGTTCACTTCGACATTCAAAGGAAGGCGGAAGAGCAGTGTTACCAACATCCTCCGCAGACAGCAGCATACACTGCAGCTCCAACAACATTGCATTTTAGAGCATCAGCATCATTCTAACGCCATCATTCCTCCTTTGAGCTTGAACGAACAGGGGCAGCGGGGTCCAGAGCATAAGTCCCTCGCTCGCTCGAGCAGCAGCCCATTATGCAAGTCCGGCGAGCATGCACCGGCAGAGTGGGACAAGAAGGAGGGGCAACAAGCCAAAACACATGAGAGAGTGAGTAAGCAGTGGAGGGGGGAAGGATGTAGTGAGCGTGTGGCTATCAGTGCCAGTCTCCTCCCACTTTCATCATCAGCATCAGCAGCATCCTCACATCTGCCTTTAACTGTGGTGGGTCAACAGCAGGGATTAAGCATCGCAGACAAATCAGACAGAAAGCCTAGCAGAGGAACGGTTTCAGCAGTAACAGCAGCCCAGGAGGACGCCCAGCATGCCCAGCCGCGAGCCCAGCAGCATGGTCTGTTAGCCAAGGGGGTGCGCTTGCTCAGGAATATGGGCAATCAAGAGGCAAAGCAGAAGAAAGCTACAGCGAGTGGAGGAACAGCAGAGGATACCCACCGCGAGGAAGATGCTGATGATAGAGATATTGACAAAAAATCCAAAAAGTCGCTTAGTAAAAGCAGCAAAGGGGAGAGTAATGCAAAGAAGAAAGCAAAGTGTGATTCAAAGAGTTCTGTATTCTCCAACATGAAAATCAGAAAAACTAAGACCAAGGGCTTGTCTAAGGATGATATTTTAGAAGATGAAAGGAAATTTTGCCAGGCGGGTTCAGATGTAAAGGCTAGTCAATCAGCTGATGACACGGGCTTGATGTCAGATTATGAAGAGGATCTAAACCTTTTGGCTGCAGATGGAAACCAATCTGGACTGAATGAGAATGGCCAAAAGACAAGCTCTGGTTCTGATGCCGACCTCTATAGCTTCCACTCTGTGCCGGCGGACAATGACGACCTTTTGTCTGATATCCAGCAGACCATAAGACAATGTGCAGCCACAGAAGAGATTCTAGATATGATGGCGAGCCATTTATCTGAAGGGTCAGGCAAGGGACAAAACCAGGGTAAGCAAGCTCTCTATTCCACAAGTGGTGCTATAGGTGTAGGTTTAAAGAAAACAACACAAAATGAAAGCCACGATGTGAACATGTCTAGAGAATCTTCTGGTCCAGGATCTCTAAGTGAAAGTGGTCAGTCCTCATCAGCACCGGACACAGAACAAAGCAGTGGCAGCCTTTTCCCCAAGACCAACAGCACATATAGTTTCCCAGACACCACTGCTACCACAACATCATATGAGAGTGCAGAGGAGCCGCAGGATGACCTGGAGAGCCCGGCTCCGACCCAACAGAGCCAAATGTGTGTTCCGTGTATATACCTTGATGCTGGTGCAGCAGGTGCAGGGGCGCTGTGTAGTCACAAAAGCGTAAGCAGCACAGACTTGTCAATGGAGCGAGGGGATGAGGAGGAAGTTAGAAAACAGAACTTCCTGTCCCTGAAAAGGAGGAAGAATAGTGTGTCTTCCAATCAACTAAACACAGACAATGTTTCCCAGCTGAGACGGACATCTTCCAGCTCCACCACTGTCAAACTCTATCCCCCTGTACACCCCTCTTATGTAAAGACCACCACCAGACAACTTACATCTCCAATTGTTTCGCCTTTAACCAGCCCCAACGTGCCCAGGAAGACCGAACTCACTTTCTTGGACTCTACTGGAGGGGCTGGCTTAAGAAAACGCAAAAAACAGAGGTCCTCTTCTATTGCTGGGCCATTAAGTGCATCAGAATGGGCCGGAGACTTTGATGAACTGGGTAGTAAGTCTGTAAGTGGTGTCAAAAATCAAGGACAAGAGATGCAAGACAGGGTTTTCACAGCCGGGACATACTGGACTCTGGGGTCCAGGAGAGCACACTATGTCCGCCAGGCCTCGAACAGCTCAACACCCTACCTGGATGTCTTTTCTGGTGAGTAGGTCCACAAAACAAGCCATTGTGTCAAATAAATAATAAATAAATCACAAAATGATCACCTAGGTTGAAATTTTGGTGACACTTTATTTTACATTACAATTGATACATTGTATCTACTTTGTTCTGTAACTACATATACATGTGTACTTACATATTGTTGGTAGGGTCAGTGTATGTATGTAAAGAAGTGTTATTACAGTTTGTTACACAGTGTGTTACATTGTACTTAATGAGGTAGAGAGAATGTATCAAGTGTAGTGTAAAATAAAGTCTTACAGAAATTGAATGAATATATAATATTTATTTAACTTAATATAGTTCATGTTGAGTTAATGTACAAACAATGAAGATAGAATAAATCAAAAAAGCTTCTTTTTATTTACCACTCATTATTATGCTACCATTCACTGCTGTGTGTCTTAGATTAAATATTATCAGATATTCACATTAGGTTTGGGAGGATAGCAATTGTTTGAAGTAAAGATTTCCTTTATTTTATGCTAAATGACAACACAAAGCACAAAAGCAGTGGGCAATGTGCATTACCCTAAAAATAACAAAATGAAATGAAGTTTATAAGACAAAAATAAATACTTTTTTAATAAAACCGTTTAAGTTGCATGACATGTACAGTATATCGTCTGATATTCATGACAAATAGCAGCAGCAGTATAGTCTTCACAGTGATTGCATCATGATTGTTCTTGTGAATATAATTTTGCAATATAGATATGTTTGAAATTGTTACAAAAAATAAGTAATTTGAAGAAATCCAATGATGAAAATGTCTTAACATTTAGTTTTATATAATCTACCATGACAATGTTTTATCCTCTAGTTTATTTTGATTCCTGTAGAGACTCTCACTTGTGCCATTTGTCTGAAATTTTATATTGTATTTGAGATTGAGTCATTATGCAATAAGATAATGTTTGGTGATTAGTGTAATTGCATGGTGATTTCCGTTCTAATGAACTCAGGCATTATCATTATCATATTATACAAATTATCACAGCAGGAATAAAAGTTGTGATGAAAAGTACAATTGCTTTTGAGGAGCCACAATGAAACAGCTGAGAGTGTTGCGAACAAAAGCCTCCTTTGAACACAACAATGGCCCTGTGTCCTCCATTCTGTTGTGGTAACTTTGAAGAGCTCAGCTGCTCTCCACTGTCTGTGCCTGAGATCATAAATCAGAACGGGAACGACAGCTACCTCCCACCCATAGCTATGTCCTCATCCTCGAGGCCTGCTGGCACACACACAGTCACACATGCACACAATCTACACTGATGCTAAACTCACATGGCAGGTTATCTGCTTGATAAAAATGAGTCATGATTTGAGGTCCATTCACATTTTGTCTGGGTGGCTTCACTGTAGGCAAGCAAAGATTGTTTTTTGTAAAATTCCTAATAACAGTAAATAATGAATGTAAGTAAAGTAAATTTAGTAGCTGCAACAGATTCAGTCATATTTGGTATTTACTCTTTTAGTATAACCCTCATCACTTTTTAACAAAAAATAGAGCTGTTTTTTTTTCAGTTGTTTTTTATCTTAAAAACAACAGAAAAACAACAGCTCTAAAGATTTTGCTAAAAAAGCGTATATTTATTTTCATTTTATTTTATTTCATGGCCTTTTTTCTATAAATTATCATTAGAATTAAAAACATCATTCTTTGGCTTCTGAATCTTCAAAGTGATTTAACATCTACTGCTTCTGTACAGCATTGCTGTAACATTGGCACTGTCCAATTAACACAGTGTCATCTGTCGATTCATAAAATGGTGTGAGGGCTTGTGCTTGAAGGTGTTTAATTATCACATCTAAAACAAGTTTATATAAAGAAGACTGCTGAAATAGATACACACTTTTAAATCAGTCAAAAATGAATAGGTGGCATTAACTGTTCTCAAATTTTCTTTGGTTGTGTCAATCTTGCTATAAAAGTTTTCTGTCTTCTCCACAGGTCATACTTTGTTGGAAAGGTTGAGTTTGCAGCAAGGAGAAAATTCCACAGAGCAAGAAGCCAAGGAGCTATGTCAGAAAATGCTGGCAATGGGTTTGCTACACCCATTTAGTGACAGCAATGGAGAGTTTCACAATGGTGCAATGTCACCAACCACACCAGTTTTCAACGTAAGACCCTGCTAACTCCCCCTTCACTCTCAGTTTTGTGCTTTTGAAAACATCCAGTAATGGTTTTTGGTGCCCTAAACATTAGATTATGGTAACCTGGTCTAGCATTAGTTTAAGAATTCACAGGCTTTCAACCTCATTGCAGAAAAATCAATGATACAGACAGCTCTGAAAGGTTCACGTAGTGCTCCATTCCAGTAATGCCTTGCTCTGATCTAATCTTGTACTTATGTTAACACATTTCTGCATGCTCATGCATTACAGCTTAAAAGCGAAGCCTTTATGTATAAATGACATTTAGAATTATCATACCAGACATTGTGCATGTACATGCACAGACCATGATGTTCTTTTTGACTGGCTGTCTTCTTGTTGTTATTTAATATTGTTTCACAGTGTCTTTACAAGTATTTATATTATAAGTAAAATCTGCTTAGATGCTGCTTTACTTAGTGAAAAGCATATATGAGGTAATAATAAAGTAAAGGCAAAAGTCATACACTTATATGACGTGATATGACTAACTCTATAAGAAAATGTCCCTAAAGCACAATTGTATTTTAGATTAGATAAACTGGATAGTATACTTTTTTTACTGTGAGCTTTGCCTTTGATTCACAGTTACTTTAGTGCTAGTAATACATATGCACCCGTACATGGGTCAGGAGCTCACATGTTATTTATTGCATGGCTGACCTAATGGCAGCCCCTCTAACATTCTGTCACACACAAAGGAACAGATACACACATCTGTGATTGCGTAGACCATCTGCTGACCAAGTTATGTAACAGCTCCACGTGCCCTGTGCTCAGGCTGCTCCTACCCAACTAAAAGCTCACTCTGACTAGATTGGACACAGAATCACAGTTGCTTTTTCTGCGCTTACTGCAGTGTGGGGCTTGGCCTGGAGCCCTGTATTATTCATCTCGACCAGAAATAACCTTTGCAGTTGCCACGAAAGTACACATCTTTGTGTTACTGCTGTGTATCTTACAGTAAATCTCATTCTAGAGTAAATCTTCACAGCTCTTCTGGTGAAGCTTGTAATATTTCATTTTTGTATACTTTTTCCTTTTACAGTAATATTTAATCTTGAAATGTAGAACTCCTTGCTTCACTTTATATTTCTACTATTTTTTCTACAATTTCTTCTTTGGAAATGGTAGAAATATATTTACTACCTATATATGGAACAATTTCTATGGTTATATTGATTTTGCTAAAGCTTATAGATGTACTTGAATAGAGTGCTTCCTTCTAAATCCAAGCAGGAGAATAATTGGTTCTGTTAAATGTATAAAATAGCCACGTTGTTCATCTAAAGACAAAACATTAGTGTCTAATAGTGTCAACCAAAATCATGACATTGGTGCTTTTATGTGGTTTTATTTTGGACTTGATCTATATTCATAGCATAGAAAAAAATATAATACATTACATTTCTATACATATTATTCATTTATGAATTCTTTTGCTTCTTTGACTTTGTGTAGGAGGAGCAGCTGTATACCTGGGCTTCTCTCGGACTTCCTGTTTCTTCTCAAATGTGGGAACTGTATGGTGGGCGAAGCACTGGCAGAACACCAAACTTGAGACTGGCTTTCCATCACTCATCACCTGTGAAAACAGCCTCAGTACTAAACTCTCAGGTTGATTACATCATCATACATAAACTACTCATAAATGTTATTACACACTCGATTCTGCTACTGCATTTGGCTCCATCTGCTGTGAGTGTAAATTGTCTTTTGTCCACCAGAGGTCAGACTTGTCCTAAGTCTCTATCCAGCTCAAAGTGGAACGCTTTTACTTCCTGAAAAAATAATAAACCAGTAAGGCTGTAGCAATGAGAATTGTATGATCCAAAGATGTGACCACTACATCGGAATGTATGTTTACAGACCCTCCCCATGTGAGGCCCTACGAGACTCTCTGTCTCGGGGGTCTTACAGTATCCCCTCATGTAACCAGTCTGGAGCCAGAGAGCTGATGGAGTCTAGACATAATGGACTTTCTTCACCCCACTTTAGCATGTCCCTCAGTTGTGGCTCTTTTAGTGTTTGGGTTATAAAATAAAATTTACGGAACAATAATGTATCTTTGACTTAACAGCTTATTCTAATGTATCACCTTTTTATAGAAAAGTTACATATTAAATAATTCTTGCTTTGTTTGCTGACAGACAGAATCCAGCAGGTTAAAATTGGTTCAGTCATCCTCAGATGATGAAGGTCTTCTCGTCCCTCAGCTGGAGCGCACCATCAGTGACCTCCGGATGAAGATCATTGCCCTGCAGGGCAATAATAATGTTGACACATCAGACTTTGGAGTCCTGCAAAAGGCCTCCCAGGTTAAGGGGAGGACTCCAGGCAAGAGCCAAGATGTGTGTGTCCAGACCTCACCCACAGAGGAAGGATTTAGGACTGAGATTGTGCCTATGAGCCTGGGATCAGGAAAATCTGCCCCTAGTCCATCTTCAGTGTCATTGTCTACAGAGTGCCCTGTGTGCAGTGTGAGCCAGAAGAGGCAGCAAAGTTGTGCTCCTCCTCCCCCCCCTCCTCCTGGTTTTGTGCCCCCACCACCTCCACCTCCTCCACCTCCTCCTGGTTTTGTGCCCCCACCACCTCCACCTCCTCCACCTCCGCCTGGTTTTGTACCCCTACCACCACCTCCTCCTCCTCCTCCTCCTCCCGGCATGAATCCACCTCCACCACCACCTCTGCCCGGAATGGGACCTCCTCCACCACCACCTCCACCTCCAGGTTTTGGACCCCCTACTCTGCCTGGAATGGGCCCACCTCCACCGCCTCCTCCCCCGGGCTTTGGCCCTCCGCCTCCACCAGGCCCCATGCTCTCCATGGTTCTCCAGGAAGCCACCCCTGCCAAGGCTGTGATCGAGCCCCCCAGGCCTATGAAGCCGCTGTACTGGACACGTATACAGCTGCATGCTAAAAAGTAAGCCCAGATAGACACGCATCATTTCTACACAGGTATGGCCCAAATGGTAGAGAATGTAGAGGAAGCTTGTCCGGGTAAGATAAAGATCGTGTGCATGCTTCGGCAATAGAGATGCTTAACCTTGTGGAAAATGAAAGTGATGCAGTCCAGGCTCTGTGGCGAGTAGCGGATTGACTTGAACCAGGTTTTTCTTTTCCTTATTAAGGCTTGGAAAATTGTACTCAAACAAGCAGCTACAAATAGATTGCGTGATTTACTTACAAGCGAGGAACTTGATACTGAAATCTAAATATAATTTGTTGGCTAAGGGATTTGTCAAGTGCTGTACATTTTTCTTGAGTTTGATGACATTTGAATACTCATAAAAGAGCACATATCTAGAAATGTCAAATTCCTGTGGTGGAATAACATCATCAATTACACTATAAAAGTATACTTTGTATTTTTAAAACAAAATGCTGGCAGGTTAAAGTGCCACTTGTTGCATTTGAAATATCTTCTACTTCATTTTATCTTCAGGCAAAGTGACATGTTGGTGTGGGAAAAAATTGAAGAACCAAATGTGGACTTTGAGGAATTTGTGGAACTCTTCTCAAAAAGTGCTCTAAAGGAAAAGAAAAAACCAATTTCAGACACAATCAGCAAGTCAAAAGCCAAACAGGTATGTTCTGTGTATGTGTAAGTTACAAGTTATCTGGAGGCTCAGTATCTCCTGAAGTCCCTCATCCTCTTTTGTTTTCCACTTCTCACTGCCACTTGCCCAGTTGCTTTGAGTGACAGGAGGAACTGTTATAGCCAGACAGCTATTATGTGGTGTGAGCTCTGGCTCCCTCCCGACTCCCCTGTGACTCTACGGGCCCTGAGCCAATAGCTCGCGTGCGGTGAGGAAACCTCACGATGGTGATGGCTGTTGAGAGGGGAGACCAGAGAAAGGGGGAAGAGGCCTGAGGCTGTATTTTATGCTGTGGTTCCTCCCATTGTGCTTTCTGTATGACTTAGTTTAATAGACTGCTTTGCTTCACAATGGCCTTTATGTCACTCCATCAATCTGCAAGTCAAACGTTTGATCTAAAATGAACAGTTTAAAGCTCTTCCAGTCAAAAACATTATTGCAATGTACTTTTGGCTTGAGTTATGTATCTAAATCACAAATAATGTTGCACCAGGGAAGAGCGTTTCCCCTTTTAATGAAGACTCAGGGGAATCCCTGTATAGTGTTTCCCGAAAACAGAATATTACTATCTGCCACACAAAACCCAAGACCAACATTTATTATAACTTGAGTAAACTGTGAAAACCTACATGTAAGTTTTCTGATGCCTAATTTAATAACTGCTGGGTGCCAAGGTCTTCATGTTTCCTACACTGAAAGAGCAAGCAGCCAAAATAGGTCAGTTTAGCGGGTCACAAGAGTAAGATAAAGTATCTTTATGTTTATCTCTTAAGTGTATGTTAGTGACAGATCAATTTGCTATAAAACACCTTTTATCCTGGAACTCTGCAGTATGCACCTGACTGAATAGTTTAGGGTTGTTTTTATTGGTTTTGGTCTGTTTTTTGGTTTGATTTTAGAACCCCAGATATTCCTCGCCAATATCAAAGTCTGATACCTGGACCTGTAAGACATTAAATCAAACAGCTTTGCAAGAGGAATCGTACATCCTCAAAACTTTCCAATTGAATTGCATTTAACTGGAATTGAATGATGTAATGGACATCTAAAATGTGTGTGCTGAGCTACTTTCTGTCTTGAGACCAGCGAGGTAATGTCAAAGTATCATTGACACCGCTACAGACTGTCCTTGACACTGATAATGTGATTTGTGGAAGACGTAAGTGGCATTGTTACTAAGACTAGAGAGTCACTGACAGATTCCTGCTGACCTCAGTTTTCAGTGTTTTAAGTATTTGTTGTTTTGTTAGACAAGAACCACGTTGGACATTGCAGGGACTTGTTTCTGACATGTGACTTAGAGTGTGTCAAATGATAAACACCCCAAAGATGAGCATATAATTAATGTGAATTTGAGGATTTTTATAAACCATAAGCAACAGACACATGTTTCTTATAAGAGTGTTGGAAAAAAATCTGTTCTAGATGAAATTTCCACTTATTGTCTTGAAAGGCTGTTGTTGAAAATGTCCATCGTGAAAATAACTAGTGGTTTATGAATTCATCTGTGTTTTGTTTCACAATGTGACTACTCATTAGTTTAAGGAATTTTAAATAAATGGGCTATGAAGTATACAGTACAGTGCAGTGCTATCAAGAGAGGTGACCATTGGCCAATATATTTATCAACTGTGAGCAGCCCTGTCTGTAGTTCTTCTATTAAGGTCTCACTGCAACACGTCTCAAGCGGCGTGCCCCCCGAGTTTGTGGTTGCGACGAAGAAAGCGCACAGATTTGGGGTTCTAGTGATATAACTTCCTGTGTGTTTGAGAGGTCTGTGGTCTGTGTGATCTGGTTTTGATGGAAGCTTTCTGTCTGGATCACAGTAGGCTATGGTGTTTCCTGTCCTCCGCATTCGCCGCTTTGCTACCCGACGCACACTTCTGCTTACTCAGGCAAGCTGCGGTTCATAATGGTCTCCTTTGGATGCTGTTTTCATGGGGAATAACAACGCTGACTCCATATCAACTGCAGGCACTCTGACAACCAGCTTTTATTATTCAAACAGCCTTTAATATTTCAGCTCTTGGAAACGTTTATGTCTCGGTGTACAATGTTGAATACAATAGTGCTCTAATTATTTTTTACCAGATTTGACAGACTTCAAAAACAAATACTTTCTGTGTAGCTGTCGGAAAAAGGAAATAAACAAAACCGATTGGAAACATGTATAATCAGCACATTTTATTGCCACAAATATGTCTCCACAAAGTGTTATGGCTTACATAATATGTGTGTGTCATGGCTGAGCTAGTGTTGTTCCAGTTGTGTGTGTGGTGCCTTGTTTAATGCCCCTTTCCCTTTTTTATTTGTCTTGAATTCAGGTGGTGAAGCTATTGAGCAACAAGAGGTCACAGGCTGTGGGTATTCTGATGTCTAGCATTCATTTGGATATGAAGGACATCCAAAATGGTAAGTCTCAGGACGATATGGGTATTTTGAACAACATATTTTAAGATGGGTCAGTAAAGGATTTAGCAACAAAATAGACCTCAATACACCATACAACTGAAATACATAATTGTGCATACCAGTATTGTGAAGACATGAAACTTAATAAATGGGAGACATAAAATGGCTATTGCTAATGAGCTGATTGGTGTTTTAAAAGTACAACAAATTTGCAGCGATTCCTGTCCAACATTTTGTGTTTCTGAAAAGTCGTACCTGTTCTTAGTACCTGTCTTTCACTTATAAATCTAAATAAAGTCTTTTTTTCTCTTGTTTTAAAACTGTGCTGTAAAATAACATCTCTACTGTTATAGTTTTGGCTGAAGCATCATGGCAGCCCAGACTATATTTCCCATAGCTGTAGGAAAGGCTGTCATTTGGCTCATCTTGACGCTATTTGCTTAGGACAGAGATGGGACAGATTATTTTGAATTTGATCATTGTTGAGGTCATTGCTGATGTCACTGGCAAAGATTAAGCTCTTCCTCTTCTAATACAAGTCATAATGTTGGACGACACGTCGTATACTTTCCTTGTGCTTTTCCTTTCGCACGTTTGAGCTAATCTGTGTTCATCTAACACAGCGGGTCTACTCTTCATCTCTGACTCCCTTTGATGAGTTGTCAACATCTTCTCTCACCGCCGCTGTGTGTTAAAGTGAAGTCATTCAGGAGATGTCGATGGGAACCAACTGTCTTTCTGTTTTAGTTTCTCTCTGATTGCTCCCCAGTCTTCCCTCATCCTTGTGTCTAAACACACTCTATTTTCCCTTCCTATTCACAAGGAACCTTCCTCAAACCTGATTATTGCAGCACATATGGCAGCGGGACAGACAAGAGAAAAATAAATGCAGACCACAGCGACCATGTCTGCTCCGTTCTATACAATGGTTTTGCTATGGGGCTGTTTTGTCTGCAGTGTCTTCAAAGCTTTTTATGGACTGCCTTTTCACTTTCTTTCTAATGGCCTTAATGCCACTTTGGTGAATCCATCTCCGAGGCCAAGCTAAGGCCACTCTCATCAGGCTTGTCATTTGTCTCCTATGTTAGGACAGTTTTTACCATCGTACATAATTAGCACTGATTGTAGCCGTCATTATATCATGGGGAGTAGGATCAGAGGGTCGATATCGGAGTTTTATGCTGAAGCACTTCTTAATATTCTCTGTCATTTCCCCGAATTGCATTGCCTGCTGCCTTACATCAACAAATGAATGATCTGGCATCCACAAAGTTTTTTTTTTTTTTTTTTTTTTTTTTTTGTTCTTTATTTGAGTTGATTTGTGGACTAGGATTTGGTTGAGGCCGAAACATTCATACTGGAAAAAAAAACTTGGTATTGTTTTTGCGAGGAAATGATGTCATGCTCCTTGTGCTGTTCGAGGTTTGGGGTTGATTTTAATAATCTGCATGTTTACAGAGGGAATGATGAATCTGTCTGAACCTTTTAATTGTAGTGACTCACTGCCTTTATGCTGTGGTGGTTCTTCACCGACAGTAATTAACAATAATAGGCTAGACACCATCTTAAGGCATTCAAAATGAAACGAAACAAAACAAACAAACAAACAAAAAAATCACTTCTGAATCATTTATTTACGTTGTCTGTCCTTTTATGACACCCAAATTGCTCAGAGAACAGTTGACACATTTTCTTCCTTTTCACTCACTCGCTGTTGTTGCGCACCTTGGCCCTCACTAGGCAGACATTTCTGTATGAGCACCACAATATTAGGAACACACAGAATTATGATGTTGTTGTTGAATATTGTTTTGTCTCGGGGATACAAATTGGTAAAAGGTTGTAACTGTTGTTTATGCTTTTTGTTGTTTGGCCAAATATATTGACATGCAAACCATAAATTCATGACACACAAAATTCCGCAAAATAGCTCTTTGCACAATGTACGTCGCAATATGTGGTTTCTCTCCCATGTCACAGGGATGGTCCAGGTTTTTATTTATTTATTTTTTTCTAAAATCCCTTCACCCATTGAGTCAGTGACATTATGGTTGTAGTAATGAGAACCAAATGGTTACCAGACGAACAGGAACTTGTTGCAGTAGTGAAAGTTAAGAGGTTAAAATGGCTTGCTAATGACAGATGAAAAAACAACTATCAAAGCACTAGTACCTAATACATTAATAGCACAGTAACATGCTTTGTTTTAAGTAGTTGCAGTTGTAGTAAAGCATTCATATCTTTCATGCATAACACTTGACACAAAAGTCTTTATCCCCTCTGACACTGTTTTTTCCTCCCGCAACTTGACGGCAAATGAGAATCAAAACAATGTGAGTTATTAGGACACCTACAGCAATGAAATACATGTATAGGTGTCGAGTGCTCTGCTGTGTGATTGCGCATACAGCAACACCTCAGCCTCAACACTACAGACCCCCAGGCTCTGTTTGTCTTTAAACATTTACTTTCAAAGGATTAATGCTTGCGGGCGCCAGGTCTTTGCACCTAGACAAAAAGGCGACACCAGGAATTCAAACACAGGAGTTCAAACACAGATCTTTGTACCTTTGACAGATTTCTTAGACTTCCATATTTATGTTTTAACTTTGTGGCCCCTTGCAGGCTATCATGATGACAAGTGATAACTATGTAACTTGCAGCACACCGCACATGACATTCTCAGTGAGCCTAAAGGGAGAATATACCCTTTGTTTTATGCCACCTTGAGCCTCACAGCAGGGAAATATGATTGGAAAAGATGTTTGAACATGAAAATGTCATGTGGCTGATAAATTTGGCTCATATTCTGCTTGATTTGTTTATGCTTTTTCTTATGAAATGCCGGATTCAGTATTAACATAACCAAATTCTGTTTTACCTACAGCCGTCCTGAACATGGACAACAACACAGTGGATCTGGAGACACTACAAGCTCTTTATGAAAATGTAAGTATAAAAACAATCATTTGAAACTGAATCTATAACTATATTGTTAAATAAGTTATAAAATATTTGGCCAAAATGTAACCTGCCAGTAGAATTCTATAAACACACAGTGTTGAGAAACAAACCCAGTATAATTATACAATGTAACACTGCTGACAGCTTAGCCTGGGAAAACCTTGCACATCAAGTTTTTCTCTGTGGTTTGCAAAAGTATAATTTAGAGAGCATTCACTTGTGACAAATTAAATGATTTATGGTTACCCATTCCATGCCATATATGAATAGCAGGCAATCATTCCATTAAGGAATGAAACCTGAGAGAGCTTAGCTGGCTGTGATATCAACAATATGGCAAGAAATCATTCATCAGCTGTTAGTGTTGTTTGATTTGGTTCTTCACAGAGGGTAAACCACAAAACACTGTGCTATCCATCAAAAGTACCTTTCCATGATTATATAAGGCTTAGAGTCTACACATTTTAGTCGGGTTTGTTAACATATTGACATAATACATGTCTGTTTATTTCTAATGTCAGTCAAAAATCTCACTTGACATTAAGGAAGTTCTTTTCTCCTCTCCACTTAAAAGGCAAGTATGTATTAGATACCAAAACAAACAGCAAGCCACAAGCCAGCTTAGTAGGTGTTTGGTGAAACACTGGATCCTGTGCAGGTCCGTCTGTTGGCCTGGATGGGGACCAGTGCTTCTACATAGTAAACGTGTTTTCTTCCCACTGGTTCAGATGACTTTGGTGATGCATCTGTGCAAAGAAAAGGAGGATGGTTATATGTGAGATACTTTCACATCTATTTCACACGAGGTCAGTGGTTAAAAGAAAGAGACTATACTCACAGCCTTTTCAAGTGATAATATTACAATGGGCTGAGCTGTCATCACTAGTTCCCAAATGCGTCTGGCTCTGATGACTCCTTGTGTACAGTAAATACATATTCATCAGCTTTCACTGATCCTCCTGTTCGACATAGTTCAGACAGTGTCAAGCTCGGATCCAGTCAGTAAATAATAGAACATGAAGACCCGCATGTTTTCCATATTTCAACTGGGATGGAGTTTAAAAGATGGTGTGAAATTCCTGTGAATTGCTCCTTGGCACCACAACACAGGAGAAGCCTGGACCTTTGGCTGCCAGAGGCATATTAATAATGTTGATTATGGGAATGAGACTGAGACTTGAGATGAGATGCAGTTCTGGACCAAAGTGTCATCATAACTGAGGATCAAAAGTCCTCTAACCTCTTCACTCACCCCAAAATTTGCAGCCCATTCCTCTCTCCTTCTACCCTGTATTGCCCGAGGCCTTGTTATTGAGTTGAGGAGCCAAATTGTTTCTCTTTTGTATTGCGAGACTCCATCCTGTCTGTGGGTCTCCAGCCCCCTAAACCACAGTTGGCAGCACAGTCAGCCTGTCTTGAGGAATGCAAGGGGCTTCTAATGGTTACACCCTTACTCACTGTGCTTAGGCGCAGGATCACACACTTCTCCCCTCAGATTCACACAAAGACTCACAAACAAATGTAAATGTGCACTGTACAGACACACAGCCCGGGCCAGAGTCTCTGAGTCTATGAGCTGCATGTTCAAGCCCCTCCTATTCTTTGAACAATAAGCCACAACCATTAAAGGGGTCACAGTGATAGTGGGACACCGCTGCTTTCTCTAAAGTCCCTCGTCATAATCTGGACCCAGACTGCTTGTCTGAACTTCAGACTGCTTTCAGCTTACAGTAGCCAAATGTCAGGCAGGTCATTGAATGCCACAGTGAAATGTATATTTTTAATGCCATGGCAGGCTTGCGACATTCTAGCAATATTCTCACACACGTTACAACAAATTCCACTTTGTCATGTTTTTTAACTGTCTAATATCAAAGGAATCTCATAAATGTACTTTCAGTAAATGACATAAATAATGATTAGGCTCTGGCGGGTTCTGTTTGGCCCCATTCGAGGAACCTGACTAATGAATACCACTTGGCTGGACTTTTGGCATCACAAATATCATCCTAACTCTTTTGCATTGATATTCCACATGGGAATGTATTTCTCATACTAACAACTGCTGCAACATGCCCTAGCAATTCAAAGATCACACGCTAATGCCTACTTGTCCCCAATTACACCAAACACCGCTAGGTTCTGCTGCTGCCCCTTTGAAAAGGATCTGCTTTGTGTTAACTATATTTACACTTGAAAACATCTCAAGAGAAGGCAAAGGAGAGTTTGCCCTCATCGACAGAAGGCAGCGGTGTGTAGAATACTAATCGGGCCCTCGATACGTTTGATGCTGCCGTTTGATGTTTTTCAAGGATCCATGCCGAGGCCAAAGACCAGAAAGGAGAAGAACAGAGGGGGAGTGCAAGCTGCGTAGACTTGGACTTAAAGGGTCCAAAGAGTCTGGAGGGACTACAACAGAGTTTACATTCTCTTCCTTCAGATGGTTTTATTGTTTTTCTCTTCTCTGTCAGAAACATTAACAGCTATTGTCTTTGGGTCTTGTGAAATGAAGGGGCATTTCTCTCCCTCTTTTTCTTTTCTTTTTTTTCTTTTTTAAAGTTCTCTTTATAAAAACTGTGGTCCAATGCATGACAGCAGGATAATAGAGAGGAATGTAGACTGGTTTAGGGGCAACTCCTAGTAATTATGCAACTCATACTTGACTGGCATATGGCACATTTAGTGGAAATTTCTACATATTTAATCCAACAAGTTGAATTTAAGTTTTGTGTACTAGTAGGATTTTGTTTTTGCCAGCCTATTAACATTTCCTGCCAACATCTTTTTGTTTTTGCACTTCAGCGAGCACAAGGGGATGAGATGGACAGCATTAAAAAGCACATTCATGCAACCAAACACAAGGAGGATGCTAAGCTTTTGGACAAGCCTGAACAGTAAGACTTCAGCTGGGCAGTTGCTCCAAATCCTCCACACATGATTGCTTCCATTTTTAGTAATACATTATATATTTCTCTCATTATTTTAGGTTTCTATACCAGTTGTCTCAAATCCCCAACTTTTCCGAGCGGGTGTTCTGCATTCTGTTTCAGTCAGCCTTCCATGAATGTATCACCTCAGTCGTTCGGAAAATAGAAATCCTTCAGAAAGTGTGCAAGGTGAGATAATCATCCTTGAGTCTCTCTACTATTAAATTTCATTGCATTGAACCGTTTCTGTGTGTGTCTATCAGAATCTCCAGAGCAGTCGCAGTGTGCTGCAAATACTGGGCTTGGTGCTGGCTTTTGGAAACTTCATGAACGGAGGCAATCGAACTCGAGGGCAGGCTGACGGCTTCACTTTGGATATTCTGCCAAAACTCAAGGACGTTAAGAGCAGTGTGAGTCTGTGTATTGTTAAAGCAAAACAAACATACCATATTTTCTTCCAGGAACAGTCAAAGTTAGAGCACACAAACAAAACAGTTTCCATTTAAATATTGTAAAAAACTAATCTTTTGCAAAGTAATTCTACCGTTTACACTTAGTTTCTCATGATCATTTGTTGTCGACTAAATGTAGTAAAAAAATGGGTCACGAATCAAATAAGGTTCAAATTTGGTTCTATTTACTACACATACAATCTATTCCACACATCCCAAACACTGCATAATTACAGGTAGTACAAGGGCACACAATCACATCTTTGTTTTGTCCTTCACATTGTGTGATAAGTGTTTCACATGGGCGCAGAACATAACGACCAGCGTGTTACTTATTCAGAGAGACGCTGCTGTGTTTACCGAGCTTATTTAATATCCCAACATGCACAGTGTGTCCGTGGCACTGCCATAAAAGGACACTGTGGTTTATGTTTTGTGGTTGTGGACTAAGTAAGGTATCCATAAAGAACATCAAACTTTCCACTAACTCTGAGTTGTGACAGCCAACTCTGCACAGTTGTGTTTTGTTGTGTTGCTGCTCCGATGTCATGTAAAGCCCTAACTTCTAAAACCACAGTCTTTATTCTGGTTAGCCCCACACAAATTAAAATCCTCTGTTCCAAAATGATTAAATTAATAAATGAAGGGATTTTGGTTTATTTATTTGGATCTTTTTACTTTACTTTCAGGATAACTCCCGGAGTCTTTTGTCCTACATTGTTGCTTACTATCTGAGGCACTTTGATGAGGTATGTTTTGGTTCCTGTTTATTTGAATCACTTTTCTGTTTTACTTTGATTTGCTCAGAAATCCTTCCAGAGCTCTCTTTTCATCTCGCCTTTAGCCAGAGGATACCGTGGCTTATCCTTTATCAAATTATTTATTTTCCCTTTGTTCATTTACGGCAGAAACAAATCTCTCCCCTTCTCTGGCTCGCTCTGCTAATTCTCTGTCTGTCTTTCACTCGTCATCTCTCGCTCAGCTTTGGTCTGGGTTCATTCAGACCTGCAGTCTGCTCATTGGCACAGCATCCAAAGGAGCGCTAGTGTAAATAATTAGTTTCTCCAGATGAGATGAACTCAGTAGAATGCTGCCTGCCAAAGTCAACCTGCATGACATGGCTCTTGCACTCAGCATGGTCCTGTAGTAACACGGATGGACAGACTCAGCAGGACATTCAGTACTGACCGGATGATCATTATCTGCTGATAATTCTGAATTGTTTTGATGAGCTCTCCTGATGTAAGTTGTGTGTGGTGAGGAGGCCCACTTGACTTGGTCTTGAAGCTGATGTGTGTGCTGTGTATGTGCTGTGTGTGTGTTGCGCAGGACGCTGGCAGAGAGACGTGTGTGTACCCACTGCCTGAGCCTCAGGAACTGTTCCAGGCCTCACAAATGAAGTTTGATGACTTTCAAAAAGATCTTCGCAAGTTGAGGAAAGACCTTAATGGTATGACTGTCATCACTATCAGTGTCAAAGTAAGATTATAAGAAAATATGATGTTCCACCACCAATTTTTCTTACATCTACTCAAATTATTAAAGCTTTTAAATACATCCGGTGTGGCTTTTCGCATAGCATTTAGAGAGCAGTGGTTCATTTAACTCTACATATGTACACTAAAATCTCTCCATTTTATTCTATCTATCCACTGTAAATCACAACATCTTGCAGTACAATAAAAAATAGAGTTTCTTAAACGTGGCCGCTCTGGTCATGTTTGGATGGTGGAGTCAGGTCAACAGAGAGATAGCATCTGTTTGTCATACAGATGAGTTAAGCAGAAGCAGATGTGACTTGTCAGAAGTAGACTCCTGTTGGACCTGTGTGCCTTTACTGTCCTTGTGAAATAGAGATCAAAATATACAGGTCAGAAAACTTCCACTAACTGTGAACACTATCAAACGGAAAGAAGCTCTCCTGGAGCTCTAAAATGGCTCGCTGACCATGGACACTCATAAAGCTTCAAACAGTAAGTTTGTGAGTGCAAAGAATAAAAATATATTCCTGCATGGACACTTATTTTTTCATCAGCTTACTATTGGACAAAAGGTAAATTATTTATAAATGAGGGCCACTTAGCAAGTTCAAATAAATAATAAATAATTTTTGAAACTATGCCCTAAATTTACTGTAGTCTAAAAGGAGTACTTTACAGTTTATGTGGTAAGACTGGTGTCATAATAATAAATAATCTTGTGAGACACAGATGTGTGGGAAGTTGGGTGAAGGCAGCAGGAATATAACAATGACAAATTTCTCAAGTTATAATTTACAAATCAAAGTGACTTCTAGGGTATTAACAACAGGAATGACGCTTAGTGCCTGAATGTCATTACACTGTTTGCAGAAGGAAAAATGTGGCATCAGGATTA
The DNA here is from genome assembly GCA_024349245.1 of Neodontobutis hainanensis. Taxonomy (NCBI): domain Eukaryota; kingdom Metazoa; phylum Chordata; class Actinopteri; order Gobiiformes; family Odontobutidae; genus Neodontobutis; species Neodontobutis hainanensis. The sequence goes on along the minus strand of JALDNG010000016.1, from coordinate 3,448,345 downwards.
TTCTCTGACAAACTGAACTGACAAGTAAAGCCTAAAAAAGATTCCTAATAAATGGGCCAAATGGGAAATGCTTACTTTCATTACTCTCTCAAAGTTCTCAGCACCTTGAGCACTTCCCAAAGACTTGGATATCTGCCAGGTGGTTAAAAAAAGTGTTTTTTGGGCATACATGCTTGTTCTGAAAATGCATACATGCACGTCAATGCATTAGCAAATATGACAACTCCCAAAACCTGGTCATGTTTTATGGATCTGTGCTGCTAAACCAATTAAGTTACTGATGTGTTCTGCCAAATATTGTTTTTCCTCTTCTATAATAATTCTTTAGGCTGTTCATTATTTTCCATTAATAAAGCTGGAGTTGCTCGCAGGGGAATTGGACTTGCAGCTACCTCAACCCCAGTGGCAGTGGCACATGCTGGCCATACATAAATATATCATCACATACTGTACCTGTAGACATCTTACCTCGTAAAGCCAGCTGAGTGCTCTAACAGACCAGGGTCCGATGACAGATCCCAGAGGGGGGTTCCGATAGGTAGGCGGTGCACAAATGGCCTTGGCTGGTCTGAAGGACATCAGCAAGTAGCACAGCAGCGCAGCTCACTGTACCTTTTGGAAGGCACCATATGTAGAATGCATTAGTAAGTGGCCAGCCCCTGAGTTCCCATTGACTAAAGCATTTCATGGTCTCTCCACCTCTTAGGCCCAGAGCTGAGATTGTGTATCCATTAAGGCCACAGATAGAGCGTGACCATCAGGTTCTCCTGGGATTGTAACACAGGCCTTCCTGTGGTGTCCTCCGGGTGTCTTATTAGTCATAATGGCTCATTATGTCTTTTCCAACATGTACTCAGCAGAAATACTGCAGTGATTTGTCAAAACAGTCACAATCATTGGGAAGTGGCCTGTTGAGTTTATAATTGCAACTGTTGAATTAGATTTTGTGCCTGCAGGTTTGTGTGCCTGTGATAGTAATCATCTCTTGTCTGTTTTTAGCATGTTCTGCAGAAACTGACAAAGTATGCAAGTTATCAACTGAAGAGAGCCTCCAACCTTTTAAGGACAAGATGGATGAATTTCTGAACCAAGGTAATCCCACCTTCAGATGATTTGATGTCAACATGTTCTGCTAAACATCAAAATTTGATCTTGGCGAGAGATTAGTGTTGCTTAACTGCCTGCTACCATAACTACCACTACATTATAATGTGACATTGGGCCTGGTTTCTCAATACAGTGTAGAATGACGTATTAAATGAGTCAAAAGAATTTTTTATTCCACCCTTCTGCTTTGATAGATTATGGCAGTGCTTGGTTGTTGGAACTTTTATCTTCTTTGTTACATTTCACAGCAATCCATATCTATTTCTGATGCTGGATGATTGAGTGTGGATGAAAGCTACACCATCACAATCACACATATTGATAAGATCAGAAGTAGATGCTACAGAGACCTGGGAGAAAAAATAAAGACTTATTAAGTATTGTATCGCTTTGTGCTGTTAAACGCTTGTCAAGTTTTTCTCCTCCTCTGATGTTTTTGTTCTTGCAGTGTTTACAGCCTCAGATACCTGCCTTCCTTTATTTTGCTGTCTTTTGCTGCTTTGCTCTAGTGCAGCCTTTTTCCATCAGGGAAATCAAAGGCCTCTGTTGCCTTTTTGACCCCATCTCTCTTCTCAGCCGCCATCATTACTTCCAAGAAATCAAACAAACAAACCCTTCAAAGTGAAGTGTTTACTACAAGTGCTGTTAAAATGGGAACGATGAACAATTAAAGCAGCCGTACATAACATTACTAAATTACTGCAACGGCAAGGCTCCAAATATGCAATGGACAAGGCTATGTCAATATGTATCTTGTATGTACAGTATATGTGTACAGAGTTGTGTGTGTATTTGTGGTCTTGTGAAATGGTAACTCGAGTTACTTTGTGAAGTATGCGCTGAACCATGTCTATGAAAGAGAGGTTGCACTACATTTTTCATGTGAGGTAAGAGTTTCTGGTACATTGTGTACTTTTAACCCTTTATCTAACTCTGGAGTGTACCTGCAGACTTTTAGTAGCAGCAAATCCTGAAACGTTTTGTGGTGTTGCTTTACAATTAATGCGCCATAGCAATATTGTTATTTTTTTGTTTGTTAAGTTAAGGCAACATAGTTATACACACTGCTGTAATTGAGACCCAATGGGCATCCAAGGTTTTCAGAGCTAGGATGACCATCCGTTGTAATATTCTTGAGACCTCCTGGAGTTTATTTAATGACTTACAAATGGTTTGGCACCTATTAAAAGAGTTAGTTTTTGGAGAAGGAGAGATAGAGCTTGACAGATTGGGACTGTCTTGGGCAGTAATCTGGACGCTAGCTCAAGATTGATGGAGTTGGAGATCTATTGTAGAGATGTTCCTACTGGCATGACTAGGATTTATAATGACAAGAAATAGTTCATTGTACTGTTGGAGAGCTTATGATTACCACTTGCATATTACCAACTATTGTGCAAACTGTGATATGTCCACAAGTATTAATAAATATGCTTACACTTCATTATAATTGTAGTTATATATTTGGATATATATGTATATATATGTGTGTGTATATATATATATATATATATATATATATATATATATGCTTTAGCATGTTGTAGTCCACTTTAAAGTGTAACACTGGCTCTGTCGGTGCTTGTTTTAACATAACCAGCTAAATGTTAGCCTTTAGCTTTGACTCTGACCTTGACTCCTCTCAGTCGACTGTGACTAATCTTTCTGAAGAACTGGGCTCACTGGATTCTTACTGTTGCTTTTGTATTCAAATAAGTGTAATATGGATCATATGGCCTTTGGTGCTATTGCTCACTGTTCATTTTAACGGAAGTCTGCAGATAAAAGCATCACCCCCATTTGCATCTCTATATGGGAGCTCTCGCTTTGATGCTACCCCCCTCCCAAGAGCAGAATGTAAGCAGCGTAACATGAACATGTGATTCTGAAAGGCTCCAGACAGGATTCTTGGGGTTCCTCCTCTGCGGTTGTGAAAAAGAACAACAGCCAAATGTCTTATTTTTGTTATTTCTGTAATTTCTAACAAGCCTGGGGTTAAACTGTTTCTGGCTCTGCAGTTTAAACCACTTTTGTTTATTTTTTGACCATGAAACTAACCACAGAATAACAGTGGGAGCGGACTTGTTGGAGCTCTGCTGTTTGGTCTAGCTCGATTTTCCCCGCTGCCTTCACAAATTCACATGCATGCAGGCCTTTGATGGAGTTTGTGTACTTCGCAAGAGACCAGTGGCCATGTGATAATCTGTTTCTGATGGACATGAAGATTAGTCAAAGTCATGTTGTACTCTCCCTCCCACTTCTACCCACTACTCCTGGCTGCTAGAACCTTTCTGCAGTGTCCCACTTGAAAAGCTCCACATTAATGCTTTATTTGATAGGACAGGAAATAGACAGGAAGGGTGAGAGACAAGGGACAAATAAACCAAGTGGGAATTGAACTCGGGTCTCCCACGTACATGGTATGTGCTCTATCATTTTAACATTTTAGAAGAATAACATTAAATAGATAAGCCTAATGAAAAACAAATTAATTTATGCTGCTTTATTGTCACATGCCTAAACAAAGTGTGGATGACCAGACACGTACATAGCCCTAGATGGACTGGTTTACATAGAGGGTTACATTGAATGGGTTTTGCGCAATGCTAAGATATACTTTATGTTTCCAAAAAAAAAAAATTTTAAGCCGACTAATTGCACATAATTTTCATCATCAGCATGTTTTGTGGAAGAAAACAGAGATATATAGACTATAGGTTGCCTTCAGAGTAACCATGGCCATAGGAAATCGTTTTTTGTGAATTGTAGTGTGTCTGCTGGACAGACCTTTGATTAGTGCATTTATCTTTACCATCAGATTGTTTTTTGTTAAAGTTGACGGGACAATGTACAAGATTAAAATATAACAAAGAATTGAAACAGTAACACTAGCAGTGTTACCTGAGATTATAAAATATTTAATAATACATTATACATTAATAAATGAATACATTTATTGATGCTTTTATTATGGATATATCTTATTTACTGATTTGTCATCATCCATTGATGAGCTGTCAGCAGGGAAAGACCAGGCTGAGGAGCACAGAGTGATTTAATGCAGTGGAATGGTAAAGCATTGCACTGCTCCCAGTGGGTTTGTCTGAGATCTTTAGATGTGGTTCTGGCTTCAATTACACGTAGCAACCAGATATTCTCGGGATAAGTTAGGAACACTGTTTTGTGCCAGGAAAGATTCGTTCTTCCATCTTCTGTTGTGTGTGTCTTGGAAATCAATGAGGAAGTCAGAGGTCAGCCTGATCATGTGACAGGTGAGTGAAGGGACGGCTTACAGATAGCGACCTTGAGGTGAGGAAGTGGTTGTTTCAAAGTAAATTTATGCATCATCTTAAAGACAGGTTTTGACAGGTAGAGGAGAGCACAGTGAGGAGATACACTGATAAAAGACACACAGACAGAAGTGACTGTTTTGCTAATAATCACTCAACTGCTCTCTGGATAAGCTCTGGATCACATTTAATGAACATTATCCTGTGGCTTGACTGAGGCTGTGTCGGATTTCACTGCCGTTCTCTTATATCATAATTTATAACAGACAAAATAATCCTGATGGCCCACTGTGATAGGTGCTGGAAATATCTGCTAATGTGTACCATGGTATTCCACTCACCATTTCCCTGTGTGGTGTTTTTACTGCTTTCTCTTGCTCACACACACACACACACACACACACACACACACACACCCTGGTAAGTGCACAAACACACAGTCATCCGTCTCCATTGGAAGTTTGTCTGCACAAAGAAGCACTTGTGCTATGATCTGCAGGACTCATTTGTCAGTTGTGCAACAGCGGGACGATCCAGCACTCAATAACCTGGTGGCACACCAATGACCTTGAAGATGACTGGTGGTTTAAGTAATGGTGACACATGGAATCCTCCTGTATATACATGTTGCAATGGAGGTGAAAGACGTCTCTGCCTAATGCTACAGGAAATATTTTAATCCTATATTTACTGATACAAGCGTTCTTTCCTTTAATCAACCTCTGCTTCCTTTCACAGCCAAAACAGAACTGGAAACACAAGAGAAGCAGCTGGCAGAGACTCAAACAATGTAAGCGCTTGTCTTTGTTTCAAAACACATCTGATGCCTTCACTACCTGAAAAATGTGAATGGATTTTATTTTCCCCCTTAAGTGTAAAAGGGATGATTTATTTGTGAATTTGACTGGAAAGAAAACAATATGACAAATTTGACTGTGGTGCTATGGCGGAGAAATCGATTCCAGCTGTTTTGTCAATATTTTGGACTGCTGGTTCCTCCAGTTACACTTGAAGGTGCAGAGAATGGTGCCATGGCTCAGATGATGAGAGGCCCCAAGTGTGGTGTCTGTGTTGTTTATCTAAGCTGAGAGAAAGTAGACAGCTTAGGCTCCAGGCTTCTGTTACTGCAACCTAGGAATGTGTTCCTATAGCACACTCCAAACAAAGACAGCCCAACCTGTCCTCTGTATTGATCCACTGCAAATGGCCGCCACATTTAACATTTTTACTCGTAACATCCTGCCGTGCTCTTCCCTGTCTGTCTCCAAGTTGTATGTCTCGTTTCCTTTTTTATTATATACACCTATATATAAACATCACAAAATGCAACGCATATGGAGGCATATGCTCTTAACAAAGAATGACAACGCTATATATGGGATGGACAAAACCGATATTCATTTCAGGAAGTTAATATGTGACTATAACTGTGCTGTGCGCGCTGTGGAATGACTACTCATCACTACTTGACACTTTTAACTTACTGGGGTCCTATACCAGAAAAAAGCACATTATTCTAAGATTAACATTGATATGCAAGGTTTCACAATAACCCGAGTAAGGTTTGAAATGTTTCCCGTTTTGTGTCTACAGCTTCTTAGAGCTGAGCGTGACATTCTCAGTTAAACCCAAAGCAGGAGAAAAAGAGGTTTCTCCCAACACTTTCTTCTCCATTTGGCATGAGTTCTCATCGGATTTCAAAGAGCAGTGGAAGAAACAAAACAAGCTGATGCTACAGGAAAGGTAAACACAGACCCATGGAGACAAAACATGCATGAATTTTATTACTTCTCTAATACTTCATCTGGAAATCAACTATTTTATTTGTTTCCAAAGCATTACAATTTCACCAACATTCCCCAGAGCACAAGTTCCCAAACCATTAATAATTTACAGTACACGTCTTTCCACTGAAGATCCTATCATATTCATCCAAATTCATGAAGGGGAAAGAGGCTAAATGACCCAAATCAGTGCCCTCACCCTGCTAATGAAAACAACACATGCAGCATCCAGTTGGCTTCCAGTCGTTCGATGAACACAAAGATACTATTCATTGCATCAACAAAAAATAAATTGGTCCATTATGACAAATGAAGATAAAATAATGATATGTATTTTAGGACAAAATATCAAAATTAACTTTCTAACCTTCCTGTTGAGCAGTGTTTGATGGACACAATCTGGCAAATATAATATCATCCATGTAATGTAAGTATTTGCGCTGGGCTGTGTGTGTAAATGTGTGTATTCAGCAAGTGACAGCATGCTAATCATGTTGTCTTAATGAATGACAGATGGACACTGCTGACTTCTTACGCAGATTAGTAGCCAATGAGTCATTTTCAGAAATGAAGCATTGGCCAGTTGACAAACCACCACCTACGTCCAAATACCACTAAATGTAGTCTTAATGGGCTTTAGTTGGAGTTTTATAGTCTCTTATTGTGTTTTTTTAAAGAAAGGTAAATTAATGTAAGTGTGCTTCTGATTTTTCAGGCTCAAAATGGCAGAGGAATGTTTCAAACAGGCGAGAGAGAAGGCTTCCTATAATGTGAAACCCAAACATGCAACCGGAATAGTAGGTTTTTACTTTTATTGTAGCAGTTTAAAACCCCATTTCCACCACTACCTGTTTAGTCTTTTATTGATCCCATGGTGCAAATTGTCTCCTAGCCCTAGACATCCATTCCATACATCCAACTGGCTCCAGTAGTAGTGCCAGCGCTACCAGGGTTCTAATAAATCCAGATGTGTTGCTGTGTTTCTCCATAGAAAGCCAAGCTGGGTCCGAAGATCTGAAGCTGGAAAATGGAAAATGATCATCAACCATCCTTTTGCACTTGCACTGTTTATACAATCTTGACTCGACCTATAAGTCATTTTGACAACATTTATTTACTTTTGGTGTTTGTTTTCAATTGATTTAGAGCTGGTGTTTATTGTGAGCCGGTCCAAAGTGGATAAAGTTGATATAACATTGTTTGAAAGTGCACTGAAAAAGTGAACTCTCTTTACTGCTCTTTGATAGCACTCCTGTAATTTCAGTGAAATATCACAACCGCAGGACACCATAAAGCTGACAGGATTTATTAAAATCATGCACCAACCAAAAAGGCTCTAGCAGCACAGTCTCCATGCTTTCTCTGTTCTATACACAGAGCTGTTTTTTGTGAGTGATTAGTTTACATCTCTCTTGAAGAGAAGCACAGCCTCCTAAAATATTGTAATGCGGTGAGAATAGATCACATGCCATACGTTAAGTGCCTTATTCCACTGTCTCTGAGGCAGTATGCACTTCTTGGACCTATACATAGAAAATAATATTTGACATATACGCTGAGACATTTGTGTTTATGGCGTAGTTTTTCCAAAATTTCTTTAGATCTTGTGTAATTCCCCGTGACTATTCATGCTTGCATATTTTGTCATAGACATATCATACATAAGTGTTGTAATTGTTCATTCATCATAGTTTTTCATGCCTTCTCCAGATATGGTACTATACAGTCACTCCTACTTCTGCTTGATTGTCTCCCATATTCTTGTGATCAATGTAAACTTTTTGTGACCATAGTAAAACTCTATTTATTAAAAAATTGAATAAATTTTATTAGAAATCCCAATAATGCATTTTTTTAATGACTGTTAATATAGCACATAAAATTACACATTAAAAAACACTTATATGAAATAGATTTAATAGATTTTACATACATAATTACACACTTATTGTCACATCAAATATTTGTACTGTATACAGTATTTAACATTGCACCCATGCCAGTCTACAAATCTGCAATATTTTTATTTATTTATTTATTTATTTTTGCACGTTTTACTGGATGCAGCCAAAGGCCATTGGTTTTCTGTCTTGTTATTTAGTCAAGATAACATTTGAGAGTCTAAATTAAACTGATTCACGAGGTTTGATTTTAGTTGAGGAATTCTTTCGGGTAGAACACAACATGATACTATTATATTTTGTGTTTAATTAACACTTTCTGTGACACAAAAAGCAAAACTTTTTCAACATAAAGGTTTCTTCTCAAAGGAGTCTGCATTTCAAATTTAATATTATGGAACATTTTAAAAATAAAGATGTTTTATAGTATTTGAGTATTCTTTACGATTAGCTCGCCAGTGTAGCAGCTCATTCAGAATGTTCATCAGTTCAGCTTTTGTACTGTTCAATAAGGCCACTTCCATCTTCACTGTTCTTTTTTGGGCAGAAAGTGCAACACACAGTTCACTCTGTTTATCAGTTGGTACTTTGGACTGGTGCTCATTGTACCTCTGGCACATGAACTGTTAATTAACAGCTGGAAAAGGCTAGCTGTATTTCACAGTTTCCCATGGCTGCTCACGTCCACAGACGTACAGCGACACTGTTTGACCCTTTGCACCTTGCGGTGCCTGAAGGGGGGCTGTAGGTCTGGGCAGTCTAACTGAACTGTGAGGTGTGTGATGCGGTGTGGCCTGCAGAAGGAGCAGGACTGAAACGGCTCGTGGATCTTGTAGTGGTTTTTCCTCCCAGATCCTGATGCCTGGCTTGAGCTGGGGCCCATATGGCGGGGAATGTAGAAAGAGTTACACTGGCCATAGCAGAAGCGGTTGACCACCGTGCGACTGTGGCAGCCTTCCTCACTGATGGTCTGGCGAAGAGGTTGAGTCTTGCACCAGTCTCTGCGCAGATAGCGGCGCTCTGTGACTACCAATGCCTCTCGACTGGAGGACAGCACCTCAGGCTTGCTCTGTAGCAGACGGTGGCGCTCTGAAGACAAGTTACCTTTGCTCTTGTATGGAGAGGGAATGGAGCCCTGGGGTCGTGGTTTTCTGGTCTCAGCGGTGATGCAGAGCACCCCAGCGAGCAGGACAGGAAGTGTGATTCTCCACAGCATTCTACAAGAAAGACACCAAGCACAATGTGGTTAAAAGTAAGAATGAAACCTTGTGTATTTACACAAGCATATTTTAGTATTACCTCTTTAAGGTTAGCCAAGAAGGTTTTAGACAATCTAAACATATTATTCCCTATCATGGTTGCTGCTGTACTTTCATGTTAGACAGTGTTCACCATGTAGCCCTACAGGCATTATTGAGAAGATGAATCCATCACCACGGACTCCATTTGTCAGCATCTCTGTGTCATTACCTCTATTTGCTTTCCTCTCAGCTACGCAACTCTTTTAAAAATAAACAAAATCTTGCCATCAAAGGATTTATTTAAACACCCATAACGAGAAGGGGAAGTTGATTTTATTGGTCCCGTCGCCGAGTAAAATAATTAGGGCTTTGCTTACTTTAGTCATGAACTATGCCACAGATATGTAAACAGGCATTAGTGAGGCCCATCTGCATGTTATTAGGGGAAGAGATGGGGAACTCTACAGTGCCCTTCGGGAGTCCAGCCTTTTACTCTTTAGTGATAGAGCAAAGTGAACTGGAAATGACCCATAGTGACCATGAAAGCCACAGTCATTTGTGTCCACAGAAGATCTACAGAAGTGATTTCTCAGCATTTTTAGAGCGTCAGTCCGTCTGAGCGCAAGCTGTCAGTGTTTGTGCCAGCACATATTTGACCATCACTCAAGCATCTTTTCAGCAGATGTTGCTCTTGACAAGCATTGCATGACATCAAGTCAGAATATCTGACAGAGAACCAAAATGCCTCAAGGCCATTGGCTGCTCCTATTCACAGACTCTTCTTTGCAGTGCAGATTTCTTTGTTCCTTTATTCCTTCCTGGACCTGCAACTCACTCTGACATGGAACAAATTATTTTATCATAATCCACTTTGTTTAGTGCTTCTTTCTGCCCCTGACCCTGGGGTCATGGCAGCAGTGGCCTCATGCACACACGCACCATGTCTGTATATCACAATCCAGACAGACCGTCCAGACAGACACAGTAACCTGGACAGCAGCTGCTTGTCCAGCGGCAGTGCCTGCTCCTTCTCTTCCAACACTGTTGTGTAGTTACACATATTTATTTATTTAAATGCAATGACAGATTTGCAGAAGGAGAACATGTGAATCTCTCAGTTCTTCATGTATACTTTTAACCAACATAAGACGAGTGTTCAAAGTGCTTTCATTTATGTGTGTGTCAATTCTGTATTGCTAAATTGTACTTTTTCAGAAACCATCTCACTATGTCCAGAAAACAGATGGAATTGTAATTTTTTTCTCTTCCTGCTGTGAAATGGGATTGTTTTTTGCTACATATAATTCTTGAAGTCATTTCATCAGAATGGAACATGCAGATTTGTGCCACAAGCCACAATTGTAACGCTTTAGACATGCTTGCCTAAAAACACACATATCATGAGGTTAGAATAACTAAACCTAAACCTCCTGCTGGGATCTTCCACCACCTACTGCATCACAGGGTCATGACCCCATTTCTCTTCCAGTGATCTACCTTCCATGTATGACTTGCTCTCATTTGTCTTCAGCCATAGCGTCTTATTCCTGCTAATGTGTTGGAACGCATGAGCTGCTGCTTTAGAAGAACAGACTTTGCATCTGTCCGCTGGGTTTTCTTTGTCTCTGAAAATATTTGAGCTAAAGTGGCACCCTGGTGAGCTAGCCTCTGGGACCCTCAAGAGAAGACTTGACTGATTGTGTATACCACACATGACTGATGGCCCTCGGATAGCCCCTCTCCTCCTCTACTTTTAAACTCAGCCTGAGCATGATTCTAGTGCTTCTGCCAAGCTTTCCTCATCAATCTTTGCCCAGAGACAAATTGCGGTTTGGGGTTTTTGGGGGTGGCTTAGTGTGTTGGAGGTTAGTGGTTGAGGTTAGGAGATAGTGGGGTTGTGGGACTGGGGGTAATGACAGTCTACTGATGACCCACTGGGAAACTAAACCATGTATGTGTCTTTCCTTGTCAGAGGCCTATACATTTTTCATCCTTTCCATCTGTCTCACTTTGTCTCTCTACCTGTCTGTTTCTACTTGACAAACGCACTAATCATCACGTCATCTCGGAGACGGAAGGAGACTGTGGTTTTGTGGGACTGGACCCTCTCTGACTACTCTAAGACTAATATTGTCCATGAACACAGTGTTATGTTTAACCAGAACCACAAATACTTGAGGAATATGCTTCACTGAACTGCGGCAGACCTTGGTTCCAAAATTCAGACCTCTAATGAAATCACAAAGACCAGTGAGTGCTGAGCTAGGCACAAGAAAACAGCTATTATCATCAGTGGGAACTTGTTATGTTTTGTTGCACAATTCCATTTTAATACTGTGGTCATTTTTGTGCATGAGTAACAAATGTTCTATTTTAATATATAACAAATTCAAATCCTTAGCTTTTACTTCACTCACTTCTGCTTTCCAGTGATAAAGAAATATTTCTAAAACCTTTCAAACCAGTCGCATTTGTCGGCAGATACACTTCAACTAAGCCTTGTGAAATGTCTTCCCAGCATGCTGCCTTCAAAGGCAGGTTAAAACAAACAAAACCTGATGCCTCAATTATTGGTGCGTCAGAAAGTCTCATACACAGACTGGTAAGTGCAGTTAATTACAGTAGAACTGCATTTAATTCACCGTGCAGCTCAAACCTCAGTAGTTGCATACACACACCCTTACGTGACCACACACGTGCACACATACACACAGGATATGAAGAGAGAGGAAAAAGGACTAAATTAAATGTTTTCACTCGGTGCCAATTACACAAAGAGGAACCATGTCATTATCTGTATTTGCGGATTGCATTTTCCCAAACTATGCTCCACTGTTGGCTCATTAACAGTTGAAGGGTTGGGGGTTCCTTTAGACTGTGCAGTGTAAATGTGTCTAAAGCCAACATGGCCAGGAGGCTTCTTTAGGCACTTTGGGCGGCCATTTGTCACCGCAATCCATCTTGATAATGACTAGCAGCCCAGATAGCAGTAATGCTTCCCAAGTACCGGCAAGAATGTAAGTTGACGCGACGACACAAAGCGCTCATGTTGAGGATGAAAGGCAATTAGAGATGCCTTGATACAGCAGTGTTTGAGATCAGGTGATAATCCCGCTGCTGTGGTTTACCAACAACAGTCATTTACACTTAAAGGCCCAGAGTGGGACGATGAGAAACATCTTGTTGTGGCCATTAAGTGAATTGCAGCCGCTTGTTAAAGTCTTTCTTGGATTTTTTTTTTTGTAGTGGCAGCTAGCCTTTAGTATGGTTCATAGCCAGTATGTGACATGAAATATGACGCAAATATGTTCATTGATTAGGATCATAATTAAAAACTGATAAATACACATGCCCGGTGAACTTAGTAGGATGAAGAAAAACAAGGGACAGAGGAAAAAACCTTTAACCCCTGCTTAAACTGACAGCAGGTATTTCTCCTAAACGTTTTGATGTAATAGTAGCATACTGTGTTAGCTAGCATTCACATTGCAGCAGTTGGACAGAGTTTGAAACAGCACCCACAGATTAGTCCATAGATTAACCCCCCCCCCCAATACTGACTTTTGAATTTCCATACAGGCATACAGAATATTTCACTCAAGACACATTAATGTTTGTGTTTGGCACCATCTTTTTTAAAACACACACAAATGAGCAGTGTACAAAACTTCAATAAACTCACAAAGTTGCTCAAATATCATGCACAAAGTTTCAATAACAGGCTAAGAGGAGTCCAGGCCTTCGATGTGCCTCCACCACTGTTTACTTCCTCTCCCTTGCACTTCATGTGTTAAGAATGTCATACGGCCTCCTATCAAACACCCGTTTTTCTGTCTTTAGAGAATTACTATGTAGCGTTTTCTGTTGCTTAAGAAACTGTAATGTGTCTGTGTGTGTTAAATCCTCTCTGACATCAGAGCGGACTGTACAAGGTGGTGCAGTCACCGGTGCTGTAAGAAGGATCAGAAGGCAAACTCCACCAGCATTCACTGCACGCACACTCTACACACCATCACACCACACACACACACACACACATACACACACACACACACACACACACACACACACACACACACACACACACACACACACACACACACACACACACACACATAGAACCAGGGAGACATGCAGACTGAACAGGAAGAAATACAAAACATGAGTCTGTCTATCATTATATGTCATCCATTCCTTGTTTTTGACGCTCTCTGGAAAAACTAAGTAGCATCTTAATCTCACTGAGACAACACACTGTCATCGCTCGCTAATTCTCCCACTCACAATGCTAATTCCTTAAACCCTGATCCACTAATTATAGTCATTTTCAAGACACTTTCATCCACAGCACCTTACCTTGAAGGGGTATGTTTTTCCTGACCGTAGTCCCACTGGGAATAAACTTTTACGCTGGCAGGGATAGTAAATAGCTGTTCAATTACTGCTGTTAGAATTACATGGCTTTGTGCTTACTCATTCGCACTCAGTGACTCACTATCAGTCAGTCTCCTGCCAACTCGTTCGGAGTCTCCGAGCCGCACTTTCTGATCACCACAATTGCTCTGGAATTGACTATAAATACCTATACTTTTAGATCATTTAAAAACTTTGTTTGGCTGTCAATGGGTAAAAATTTGGGAGTCCTGCAGGAATGTTACTTAATCATTTTGTGACAATTTGTTGACAGTATGTATTGACAGTGGAAAAGGTCAAAAAAAGAAATGGGACACTAAACAGAAGAAAAACTGTAAAAAGTGACAATGACTACAGCAAATAATTTTGCCAAAGGGCAGCAGAAGGAAGACCAAAATCCTAAAGTATCATTTGGTAAATTGTTGGTTAATGTACATTATAGTTATCAATGGAATTTAAATATTTTACTATACCCCACTGGTTGCATGCAAATTGGCTGGATTTACCCATTTCTACAATAAAGATTGAATCCTAAAATTAAATTCAACTTTTCACCAAGATGTCAACTTGACTTGAAACTAGTTTGAACATTGACAACTATGATGTGTGTACCTCTCAGCTCAGAAGGACAGTAGCGTGTCGAGGATGTGCTCAGGGCAGATTGTCCGCCTTCAGTGGTCCTTGCGTCCGCTTCCAGGTTTTGGTTTCCATGGCAACATAATCTGTAGTATCCTTAGGTTTGTTCCTCAGTGTTTCAGCTAAACATGCCCAAAAGGCTGTAAAAAGTGTTCCCAGTTCTCTGGCTATTGGTCGTCAACTTAAATATTGCTGCTTGTTCGAGTCACTTGAAACTCATTTGCTCACGTCCTGAACACTGTCTGTAGTCTGTCTTTGAGGGTTTGACTTACAGCACTGTTCTGCCTTAGTCTGGAGCCCTACCACCCCCTTCCCTCCTCAAGACTGGGAGGCTTTCTCCTATTGGTCCTGGTCATTGTGTGAATCAACCCAAGCTTCACTTCTCTCACTTTTCCCTCTGTGTCCCTCCTTTGCTTTCTCTTCTTAGTATGTTTTCTTTGATATCTTTTTATAATACACGCCCATCCATCAGGAATCAGGCCTATCAAAATGACACCCAATCCTTTAGTCTTTGTTGTTCTTCCCAGTGTTTCTCTGCAGACTTTTAGGAAGTGAGTGACAAGCATGAACAATGAAGGGCACTTTTGTTTGAAAACAGTCTCCTCTTATAAAACTCTAAATGTTCTAAAAGTCCTCTCTTATTGGCATTGAAACCACACTACTTTAAAGCCATAATACAGGCAGCCGCAGTTTGGAATCAGATAAATCCTTGGTCCCATAAATCACCGTCTGCATGCACCCACACATTCAGCACTGACAGGACACTTTGAAAATGCAGCAGTCCACATTCCTTACGTCAATAATGTTGTGCTTTGTGGCTCTCACAAAGCTGACCACTGGGCACAGAGACTTGAAACACACTGGCTGTCACCCATGGCATCAAAGAGCTGAAACATTAACAGAGCGCAGGAAAAACTCACAGGGGAACAGTCCCAACAAAAAGCCCTTGAAGACTAGACAGTGATGGCACTTTCACATGACAAAACTTCATTTGTCTGCTTAGTGCTTTCTGCTGTTCTCTACTGAGAGGGAGAAAGTTGTTTAAAGGTGGTAGAAAATAGTTTATCACCCTCTAGTGGTGGAAAACAAAAGTGCCTGTTACAAAGTGTGGTATTCAGCCGACTCTCTTTTCCAAAATCCTTAGAGGATCTATGTTTTTACTGTTGACCTCATGACATTGCAATCATGGTAAAGTTTAAATGTTTAGGAAAAGGATTTATGGGCTATCTTTTTAAAGCATGCGGACTGAGCCATATTTTTATATTAGTTCCTTGTTAAGCCTGCCATTAACTGGTGATTGTCCAGGGTGCACCCCACCTCAGGCCCAAAGCAGCTGGGAAAATCTCCAGCCACTTGCAAAGAATTAGCAGTAAAAGTAAAAGAGGATGTGTATAGAATCCCATTTGATTTTGTCAAAATTTCTCATAAAACAAAATAATTGTGAGGAAAACTCTTACAGATTATTTTTTCACTACCTCAGTGGTGGCTTTCCTACAGGTGTGTCTGCGAGGAAGATCCAAACACCACAGTAACAGAGAGAGGGCCAACTTTAATAATACAAGTAAGTAAAAGTGTTTTTAAATATGGTATAAAAATAAATGCAGGAGAATAACAAAGAATTATGTTTTACATAAAACAGGAGATGGCATTTTTGCAGATTTTGAAATGTGACTTTACAAGTGCAATGAAAATCATAGATGCTCATTATTGTAGTGCAAGAAAATAATGCAAAGCAAAGGAAATGCACATTAAATAATTATAAGAATAATCATAATATATATGTATATATATTGTATATTCATTCTGCACAACACTTCCCATAGTGTGACAAAAAATTGGTGACCTTGAATCATGTTTAGTGAGGACTTTTATTTAGCGGGTTTATTCTTTTTTTCACTATAATGTTTAGTTTGTATTTTTTTAACTCCCTGACATCATTTGTTGGAGCTGGAAGTGAAAGAGGCGGCTCAGATCCAGCGGTCCCGTTCGAGAAGCTGAAACGCCGGATCGGAAGTCCTCTAATGACATCTATAATGCCAGTTTGTTAGTGTCCTCACACCAGTCCAGCAGCGGCCTCTTTAGGTGAATACTGGAGATATATAATGTACTGTAAGAGAGAGGAGCAGGGCGTCCTCGTGGACATGCAACATCCGTTGGACTACAGACGAACACGTGGCCTGGCTCCATGTCCCGCCGAGCCCAGAGCTGATGAACAGACGATGATGAAGATGACATGATCCTCTTCTCCATGTCCCAGAGGGAGAGAGATGGCATTAAGTTTAACATGATGGCACATGACTGGGCAGCCTTGTTGATCCTATTGGTTTGACCTGCTCAGCGACAAGGAGAAAAAGTACACGGATTGTGGATAGATTGCTACAGTATGATAATTATTCATTCATTCATTTTCATTCATTCAGACAGTGGCATTACCTGGAAGTAGGAACCTTCAGAACAAATTCTTACTTTTCTGTGGAATGAACACAGAGAAGTCATGAATTTTACATGAATGTAAACCACTGTTTTATTTGTGAGTCAGAAAGAAGAAATGAAAAACCAACTCTCTGTCTGCTAGCTTTCCTGCAGCACTCATCTTTCCCACAGTGACAGAGTGAAATATGTGGGAGTGTGTTTAAAGCATACATATATCCTGTATAATTCTAAATAATTCATCATGTTGTGACAGCCTCTCTGCCTTCACTGCTCCTACAAGCCCCAGACAATCCTCATTCCCCTACACACTAATAGTCCACTCCGAGAAACAAAACATTCAGCTATGAGCACTAAAGCTCTTCTCACAAGTGGGTGGAAATCAAAGAAGATTTAAAGTGTAGGGTATAGTTTTTTGGAGATTAGTCAGCTAGCCTGAAAAGCAATTTCAACAGGATAGCCACAAATATGTGTCTGACAATTGTTTACCCAATACTTTTAGGAGCTACAATAAATTACACCCTGAGATAGAAATTGTAACCAACCATGCAGAGTGAATGTTTGTTGTCTCAATGTAAAACACCAACTATATTTCTGTGTTATGAGTGATTTGTTTGCTTTACCTTCTTCTTGGCTTGTAATAGCTCCTGGTAGGCACTGGAACGGATGAAACGGCTGTAAGAATCACTCTTCATCAATTTGTAGATGTGTTCCTGTAATAAGATAGCATTGCACATATATAAGCCCGTTGCATCGCTCCTAAACCACATTTTAAAGAGTTATTTACTAAGCAATTTCCCACTTTATAATACACAAAAACTGAAATCACCTGAAGCCAAATTAAACATGAGTCTTATTCTGACCTGTGCGTCTTCAAAGGCATATCGTCCAGGGTCTTTGACATTCTGGGTGGTTTTGTCATAGCTCTTGGAGTCCACATTAATGGCACTGGGTGCACCCGGTGCCAGGAACTCCTGCCAGATCTCCTGAACCCGAGTGGGGACTTCTCTGATTGGGCGCTTCTTTAATTCTTGGACCGCTAACCAGAACCTTTACAGACAAGACATATTTACACACTGCTCAGTAACTTAGGAACCAGATGTAATAGTTTAGATTGGTCAGAAGTGTTTTTTTATAAAAAGTATAAAAAGTAAGCGTGAAGTCAACGTTTACTCTGTAGGTGCTGAGTAGAAATAACCCTGCGAATCATACAACAGTGGTTCAACAATAAAAACCCATTTCTTTAATAAGAAAGCATTCAAAGCTTGTGTAGTATACAAATAAAATATAGAAGTGTCAAGGAGTATGTGAGAAAAGGCAATTACACTAATTGTTTTTGTGCCCAGTTAATACTCTGCAATGTTCCTGTTACCATGAATGAACCTATTACCATAATTTATCACACACCTGAGGTACTGTGTATGGTACACATCTGTAATATTTAAAATAGTTGTATCCGCCAGCTCTCTCCTCTTTGACTAAAACATGTTAGATCCATAGAGTAAACTCAGAACAGTAACTCCAAGCACCTTCAGCCTTCAGCTTTAGTCAAATGTGACCAATAATAGTATCTAAACTAAACCAGATCATTTTACATTTATCTCTGTTTTTAAGTCTGAGCATCTGGGTCTGTGCAGAGGAGAGCACAGGAACCACGGTGCTATTCATAAAGCAGGTGTGAACGCTTCGTGTGACATCGGTGTGTGTTTGTGTGTGTGTCGGTGGGAGGCCTGTAGAGTGTGAATTAAATCCTCCACAGTCTGTCACGTGTGCCTCTGTGTGTACTTGCATTATTAACAAAGCAGGGACAGAAATCGGCTCACAGTGTGACACAGCTGACAGAACATCATTTCACCTCACCTTTTAAAAGCTCTCAGCTCGCTTCAGAACAAAACACTTCATCTACCAGTAAACACAAACTATTCTAAATTTAACAGTAGACTTGCACAGAATAATACTGTATGTTTATTTCAGACTGACAAACTGACATATGTGTGCAATACACACTGATGATTTTTATTTTCTTTAAAGGATTCCCTCAGTCACTTGCATTACACAACATTGTACAACTAACAGTATTGTGCCAGAAAATCATATTTTTTCCAAACTGTATAACCCGAATGCATGTTGTGCTTGAGTGCTTGCTGCTTGTTTACCTGAGATTCTCTGAGCTGAACTCAGATTCCAGGAATTTGAGAAACTGCTCTCTCCCCACGGGATCTTTGAGGACCTCATCGATACCAAAGGCCCACCGTTTTACCCTCTGCTGGCCTGGCTCCTTACTGGGAATCACACAGCATACCAGTGTTAATAGTGACAAAATCTACTCATAATATATATACATATATTTAATATATTCAACACTCTGAAGACAAGGGTTACAACCTGGCTTCCAGTTCCCATAGTGTAGCGTCGTCTGAGATCCAGGGATTGGACGGATCGGGAAGCGTGAGGCAGGGGTCATATTCAATGTACTGCTCTGTGTAACCCAGCAAACTGTTTTCAGGAAGAAAAAAATATATAACAATGTAATGAATAAATAAAAACAAAAAATAAAATATAAAAAATAAAAATAAGCATAAATCACTGCTTATTGAGTAGTTTATTTTAGGTGAAAGAAATTATATTTATGTTATTGTGTGAACAAAGCAGTGGGGTGTTGACAACCACTAAAAGCATTGTCTGCACACAGTCTCTCCTCAAGGTCATGTTATTTAAACTCTTAATACCTGGGCCCATTTAAAGGCTCAATAAACAGATCAATGGCTAAACTGAATAAAAATACAAGAACATCGCTCACCTCTCTGCCACTTTGGACATTTTCAGTCGATGCCGGTCTAATTGCAATTGCCAAAAGGTGATCTGGAGGGATGAAAAAGAAGACTGGCATTTAACTTCTAAGAGAATGTAACATTATATTTTTCAATCTTCAGTTTCTTTTGTTATTTTCACGGCACATCACATTTCTTGACAGTTAGTTCTCCCTTTTAGGTTTTGTCAAAGTACTTGGCAGACTAGTACACCCCCTTGTGTCCTGACCTGTTCCTGCAGTTCTTCTTCTGTGGGCTGCTTGGCCTCAGGCGCGGGGGTGTGGGTCGGACTGTGAGTGCGGATGTCATTCTGCAGCCCGTACACAGACTAACACAGGATCAAGGCATGAGAAACAAACGAGTCCAAACAACAGTAGACTCAATACATCAGAGAGAAAAAAAAAACGTAATTCTTTTCAAGTGACATATTGTCATCAAACGGGACATTAAGGAGAAAAAGCTCAGAAAATGGGTCGTACCTTTCTAGTTTTGTGAGGGTTTTTCATTCTGGAGGACTTCTTTATGTCGACTTCTGTTGTGTTTACACATCCAGGCTGCGAGAGGAGAAGGAAGATTAGAACGCCTGTTACCTGATGTCTTTGTTTTTTTGATTTGAAAACAACTCAATGTCTTTTTTGACAAGAAAATACATAGTCCCACCTTGCTGCTTACAATAAAAAGCTAGATTAATCCCTCATTTAAAGACATCAGCTTCTTCACTATGTAACTCTGACTAGAATCACCTTCTAGAGAAACATAAACATTGTCATTATGGACCTCATGTCATATACTGTACTGCCCAATTAAACCTGTACTATATTAAAATGTACCAATTCTAGCAAAGAAGAAAGCCAGTGGGAAATCAGCGTTGTGACAGTGTGCAAATTTACTCTGATTGAACAAGTGCCCTAATCTAGGTCTCATCCAGGAAAACACAGCTAAGTAGCGTCACTTCGTCACCGTGAAATTCAAATTAATATTGATTATGTTGCTCCAAGGACGCATAAATTGAACTTGTTATTTTGCAATTAAGCTCGGTGCTGACGCTTTGACTGAAATGTGGCGGAAAGCCTTTAACCCCAGGGAGGAAGCTGAATGCTAATGCAAGGTAAGAACAAGGTAAAGAGCCCCCCGCTGATGCTGATGTGTTTTGACAGTTACCGATGTGGCATTTCTTCAGCATGCTACAGGCACATGAGGCTGTCAGTTTTCAGGCCATTTACTTGCTCTACTCTATATGTCACACTGTGTCTACTCTACAGAGTACTACCCCTGTTTAATGCTTTTACGATCTGTAGATATTCCTTTAGTTCCAGCCACTTCCAAACAGATACATGTTTTTTTTTTTATCCAGTGGAGTTATTATAAGAGCAACAGCAGTATTAGTAACAGCAAATATAGCGTAATGATAACAGCAGCAGTAACGTCACTCACCACTGGTCTGTGAACGTCCCAGAATGCTCTTTCCTGACTGTCGAGAATTTTCCTCTCGATTTTGTCTCTCTTCTTATCAACTCTGGTAAAACAGAAATTACTTAAACACTTGTATATTGTGAAGACTGAACAGTAACAGACTGAACTGTTACAGCAATGTCCTGTTTAGAATGAAAAAGTGTGGTTCATTTTTTGTCCTTACTAGACACTAGTGTAGGATGTGGTACCTAAAGTTGTACTTAATATTTGTTAAGAAGGACGCTACAGAACATTATAATATACCTATACACAAGAACCACATATAACATTCCTGTAAAACATCTGGAGTATAACTTAATAGGACCACGCAGTCAAAGCATTAAGCCACTGCACATGATATCATCCAATTTTAAAGGGGCAACAAAGCAACACCATGCAACTTTTTCTTATCATTTGCACCTCATAAAAGACTCAAATGTATGCAATTGTACAGAGAAGATGGTAACGGGCACTGTCACCCACAGTTGCATGATGCAAGATCTAGTGAGCTGTGTCCACTGTACCATTGTGTTTTTTGTACTAAAAAAAGTTAAATGGTGTTGCATTTAAATAGTCATCAAGAGTTCAATGCTTGTACAGCAAAGAAAATAACCACTTGGAATAGTACAAGACCCTTTTTAGACACATTAAGGTTTGTCTAAAAATCAATGGCAATTTAAGTATTTGCTATACTGAGAGGAATTTACTACAGTACTTTGGCATCAAAGCGTCTTTTCCTGGCAGACAGACAAAGGCCGGAGGAAAAACTTTAGCTCACAGAAATGGTGCCTTCTACTGGGAACTGGTGGGTACGCTTACTTTAAGTAGTTTTAAATGTGGCAGCCACTTACTATTTGCAGCATTACCTTTACATTCTTTTTCTGTACTGCTTCTCCAAACAACATTCTTTTACACACTTTGATTATTATTTTACAACTCAGGACAAAATGGCACACACATTGACTCGATGTTTGTGTGAGACCTACTTCGCTTGTGCTTCTGCTTGCATAAAAATGAACTCCCATTTCCTGGCGAAAGCTCTCTGTAGCCTTGCTAAGCTCTCCTGTAAGTGAGAATAAAAGAAGAGGGAAGACTTTAGTGGGTTGTGGGTAGCCTTTATTTGCTGCAGATACAGTAGGTGCACTGCTGGATCAGACAAAAGCAGACTATAACTGCTCACAGAGTGCACTGCTCACAGACAAAAGCAGACTATAACTAACTGTGCTGAATAGCTTTGTGGAGCATGGTTTTGCAGGAATGCAGATCTCTGTTTTAGTGAGAACAGAGAAGAATTAAAGTATGACAACACAAAAAGGGAACGGGTATGTGAGAAGGTGACACAAAACGACTTCCCAGACTTACCGCTTCATAGTCTGCGAGTTCCAGACGGGCTTTATTTTGCATTGTTCTTTTGCAGAGGTAAACAGCTGTGGGGAAAGAGACAGAGAGATAGTCTGGTTACAGCGGGAGTGCATGACCCCAGCTTGGTTTTACCAGCCTTAAGTGGCCCTGCTTTTACTCATTTAATCCTCTCAGCTGCACAGTTAAACCAGTCTGTGAATCACAAAGGTCACAGAGAGAGGTGCACAGGGAACGTGTGTCTGTCCAACTTCTGACATCTTCTGGTTTAAGCATCACCCATCTGGTAACTGACCATCAAACCTCAGCTTCATTATGTTATTATGGTGTTTTCATTAACGGGCATCCTTCATGTAAATCAGCCGCTGCATCGGAGACAAGTTAACTTCCCCCTATCGCTCAAGAGTTAATCCCACAGCGCACATTAGTCCTTTATTCTCATACAACTCAGGCAACAAATAAATAGACCGGCTATTCAGTCAGATCCTTTTTAGCTTTATGAAATCTTTATCAGCACTGGGCTTTGCTGCACACAATGAACTGCGCTCACAACAAACCCTAGTTCATTTATTATAATCAGTCTGCATCAGAATATGAGGCATATTGAATTTCAGAATATGCTGTGACCTGAGATAACACACCCTAAAGCAACCCTGAATTTGCACTAGAAATGCACAATATAATTACAAATTAAATTTCACTGCAATGTGAACAACTGCCATGTCTCTATGGCAAAGAAGTGCTTGTATTACAATAACAATATGGAATTCAATGTGATAGACATTTGAAACTTTGTATGACAAAACAACTGAACAATCAGAGCTGCAAATCCATTGACATGAATAAAAAAGCAGTTAGAAGCAGGATGGCAAGTGTAAGTAGAAGCTAATGTAAGGTCTGGTATTCCTTTATATAATCCAATTTTTACTCTGCGTTATTCATATCGCAATATTCAACGTATAAATATTTTCTTAATATTGTGCAACCCTAATTTGCACACACTCAAATACTATTTCTGAAACTATTTCTGAAACTACACTTACAAATGGGACAGTTTCTACAGATGGGATGACTGTGATGATTTTGAGTTATGTATTTAATGGCAAGAAATGATATAGTGTTGCTTTAAACAGGAATACATATGTAGGAAAACACTGTGTTAGGGAGTCTCACCATAGTCTGTGTTTTCTGGTTCCCAGCAATTTGATGGCCAAAAGTATGGAGTCTGAAAGCAAAAGACAATATTGGAATTGAACGCCGTGCATACAGCAGTTGGAACAATGGTATTTTTGTTGCATAATGGAATTGGCAAAAAGTCTAAATCAAATAGGCTAATTGTGAAATTAGCACAAATCTCAACCCAGCACTTGACCAGTAATGTATGCACTGGCACCGCATAAGAGTAAATGTAAACTCCAAAACGTAACCTGCTGCTAAACCATCCACAAACATGGATTAACTGGTTCAGTGCACAACTGTGGGGAAATCACTAATCCTGCCAATATCAATAATGAACTAACGACAATTGGAATGACTTCTATTTACCCTTTTTCAGAAAAAACTTTAAAACCAAATCTCCATCACTATTGTTACCTGAAACCTATAGAACGTCCCGTCGTCTTTGAGTGTAAGGACATGGTCTGAGATCGGGAAGAAGTAACCGTGTGCAGCCATCAGTGTTCCTAGGTGAAGAGCTTCAACTGCAAACAGAAGCAGAAAAGACCACTTATGGTCATTGGCATTTAGAGGACACCAACATGTAATAAAACTAATATGTTTGAAGTTGTTAAGACAAGCTTTAGGCTAAAGCACATAATAAAGTACAAAACACCTTTTTAGCAAACACCTATGAGTAATGTCTCTTAGCTAAATAATTTCATATCAGTCCCTGCAGTATCAAAGTTTAATTTGCACTAATAAAACAAAAATTTAAACCCCAGGCTTTACCTTCAAACAAAAAGTTCAAGTTGAGTTTTCCAATAAACTATGCTTTTTCATGTTCAGGGCTAGAGGTGATAATACCTCTTCTTAATTTATATGCTAATTTCTTTTTTTTTATGAAGTCTTTTTCAAACCGTTTAAAAGATAAATGTGTTGCACATGGGGCCCTCACTTAAACAAAAGCTGATTTCCAGATTAATCTCCGATCAATAGTGCTTTATCACACATCTCGGCTGGCTGTGTGCTGTTATTTCTTCACACCAGCTAATTAACTGCAGCCAATTTATCACAAGCAAAATGGCAAGTTTGAATTAGGGCTTGCTTCTTTAAAAAGAAAAAAAAAAGAAAACAGTGATGGCGTTGACAGGAAGAGAAGCGGGGTCTCAGATCGTGTCAAACATGGCGACGGGGGGTCTCCCTGATTAGGCCACCTTCAGCCAGAGAGACGGAACTCATCAGTCAAATCACCTGGTGTTGTGCTTGGTTAGAGTGAAAAGCTGCTCCCTGGTGTGCGCCGCAGCACACGACTGGCTCGCCCCGATTTAAAACCATCAAGTAATGAAAACATGTCATTATCATCAACTGTGTGTCTTGCCTGACAACATTCATTTCCCACTGGTCTCGGGCTGTAACCCTTTCATAGCAACTCCTTCATCATGCCCCGTTTCTTTTTATTTATAGAGGGATGAGAACCAAAAGGTCATGGAAGACATTTTGGATTCAATTTAGATATGCAGTATTACACATGGTCTATGTACATGGAAGAACTCATGCTGTTTTGACGGCAAAGGGTGGTTACATCATTTGATGTAGATCTTCTGTTTGCGCACTTTGCATTTCGTAAATTGCTAAAAAATAAACCTTTTCTTTTATAAGCACTTTCATTTTCTAATTCTTTACATCTGCCTCAAATTTTTGCACGGTGCTGTATAGATCATCAATGTGCCACATCATTTAGACTCATATATTAATAAAAAGTCCATCCCGGAACATAGGCACAGACATAGTCAGTGCTAATATGGTATAAGTAAATACGGTAGTTTCTTTTCTCTTTTATATTAGAAAACACTTTGAAGTCAAACGGCAAAGTAGGAAATCTGAAATGTGACTGTAACATAAGAAAGTCATACATTAAAAATGCACCGCTGTCTTCTCTTTAACACTCTGCATGTGTGTGATAAATATAGCTTTTCCATCAGCATTGAGGAGGAGAGTCACAGCTTTAAGAGGTCACAGTGTTTAAGTCTGTGCATGTGTGCTACATTCATTAATACTGTATGACTCATAAGTTATTTAAAACATGTTTATTTATAAACATGGCATTTATTTGGTATTCTCTCTATGTGCCCTATATCTATACCTATGATTGGTCACATTGGCTTGTTATCCACTCACATTTTGCTGCACAGGGTTGTTATCTTAGATGGATATCGGGAGAAAGTCAAGGATGAAAATACCAATGTGGTGGATGCCGACTGAGAGAGAGATTTTGAAGTGGTGGCTGTCTTTCCTCTCCTTCAAAGATAATCTCTTCTCATTTTGTGTGGAGTGTCTCTGTCACTTGTGATGCTTTGCTCTTTGTTTGTGCACTCACAGTGGTTCCGCTGACATTTTTATGGAAGGATTTTGAATGTCATCTCAAAACCATCAGTGCCAACATTTTATTTAAAAAATTTCCAAAACAAAGTTGGCAATTTTACCTGGAAACAAAATATTTTTTTGGAAATAGCACTATATTTAGCATTTTTTTTCTATTGTAATTTGACGAGGCTTTATAAATTCAACAAGTTCCGCTCCAGTGGATACAAGCCTCAACTGTTTCCACAACCCCTTAGTTGAAAGACCTTAAAAATCACACAGAATTTTCTAAACTATTCAAAGAATGAGAATCACTGATGAAAGTGACAAAATAATTTGATCACCTTGTTAGAGTGCTTGGTGATATAAAAAAAATTAAAATTCTACAAACCTTTCTGCTGACTACACCTTGGACTGAAATTGTCAAGAAAGAGCCAGTCAGAGCGTCCGCAGAGAAAACACCCTTTGATTTCATAGTATTACCAGCTTAGTGCCAAACACCCAACAATCTGGAGCTCGGCCAAGTCCACAGTGCACAGCGGGAGGGATCTTCAAGCTGATATTTTTCTAAAGAAATGTGGACAGATCTTGTGTTTGGACCTAAATTATGATCATATCATTTACTACCTGCACTCAGTGGTTTTACACAAGGAGATTTAAGTGGCTGGCATAAGAGGTCGTAACAGGTTTTTGGTTTGTATTTTCAGGGGAATGCTTTTAGTTTGTGTTTGAGGTGTTTACGGCAGTGCTGTCAGTGCTACATTGTGTTTTATGCATCCTTTTGCTCATCCCTTTGCTCCGGTAGCAGTGATGTGTGGTGCAGTGCATGGGGGAGATCTCAGAGGACTGAAAAAGATCATCAAAAAAGGACTCCAGTCTTGAGTGACTCTTGAGTCTGATGATGTGTAGGAGTTAAAAAGAAGCGCAGGAAAAAAAGAGTGCAGGGCAGGGCAGAGCAGAGTAGAGCTGCACCATGTTTATTTTACTGTTGCCTCATGTCACCCACGGCTTCCAGTGTTAAGTATTCAAACTGTTACATGCTTTACTCAGTGTGTTGTTCATCCCATTTAAGTATAGCTGAGCCTCTTCTGCATAAAAGCCAAAACAAAAAGGGAAGGTATCTCAGGTTTTAGAAAGCTGTGTCTGGCAATAACAGATAACATTCCATTCTCTAAAACAGAATATTGTTATGTATTTAAACTTTATCATTGAATATTAAAGAGCAATTCTAGGTCTGGGCACGTAATGTTCCAATCAGATACATATTTTAGTTAGTTGCACGGAGTTGAAGGTCTTAGGAAAGTTGCACATTTGCTGCCAGTGCTGTTAGATGTGAGGAATAATTCAAGAACATTGCGAGTGTGTTGGAGGCCAAAGTGGAAATAGTGGCTAAGTTACTTTGAATTTTTTATGCTACTTAAGTGACTCCTACATTAAAAAATAATTAACTAAAGTTTCCGAATAAAAAAACTTGTGAGACAAAAATTTGAAGGTCTAGTTGTCAACTTCAATAGAAGTGCTGTAAATGCACCTGCAATACTTCTGTTGATTCAGCTTTATTACACCACATCAATGAATGAGGGCAGCCCAAAGAAACCATTCCTATCAGTTTTTCTATTTGAATTCAAGCATTAAGTAAACGATTATGCACCAGGCTTGCCTCTTGAGGCTATAAGATCATATGACCCTGTAGCTCCTTTATCATATTCGTTTTTCATTGAACACTAAAGCATACTAATGAACTCTGGGCCACCTTAAATTCACTGAGCAGTTAATTCCAATGGGTCCTTTGTCAGACCAATCCAATTGGCTCTGGCATTACAATATCACAGATGATGAAATCTCTAATACTCCCGGTTGTAATGAAAGTGTTGTAATGAAGGCATTTTGACAAGACAAAAAGTTTCCCCTCCACTTTGATATAAGCTCATCTTACGTAATAAACATGCTGTGAGCCAAATTAATTGCATTTCCTGTGTCCGTCAAGCCCGCCAGGAGTTATGGAGCAACCAATTTAACGAATCAATTTCAGTCTATATATGTGTTTGCATTAGAAGAAGCCCAGTGGCATTAAAATGAGTTAGGAACCAGAACATCTGCGAGTTGACATACGCCCTCGGTCGCCTCAGTTGAACGCCGAGTGATAAAAATGCAGTTATGATTTAATAGTGGAATTTAACACTGGTCACAGTATGCATACACTTCACTACTTGGGCTGTCAATTTTCTGGAGGGAATGGTGTTATCTTAGACTTAGACTTATCTGCATTAGGAGGAGAAATTCACTTCATTAGCAGCTATGACTTGCACTTGTTTCTTGTTTATCATTTTGACTGTTTTCGAGGTCTGTTGATATATACATGAGTAATCACAACCCTCTCTAAAGAATGCATTTTCAACTTTGCTTCACCTAGACAGGTTTCTCAGGGTAAATTAAGACAGGGATAAAAATAAAACGGCCCGAGTGAGGCTCTTTACACTGAATATCATGAGTAATTGTCTGAATAACAGCATGTATCCATAGAGAAAAACAGCTTAGAACAAGCATTTAATCAGGGCTTGCATGAGGACCCCAATGACGCACACTAGCTATATAAACAGTTATTAATGGACAATGTGAAAACACAGGAGCTCACATATACTAAACAAAAATATCAATGCAAAACTTTTGTTTTTGCCCCCATTTTCCATAAGCTGAACTCAAAGATTTAAGACTTTTTCTATGTACACAAAAGGCCCGTTTCTCTCAAATGTTGTCCAAAATCTTTCCAAATCATTGTTGTGCCCTTCATCCACAACAATCACTTCATATTGCAACATGATAAAGCACGGCCCCATGTTGCAAAAATCTGTACACAATTCCAGGAAGCTGAAAACATCCCAGTTCTACTCACTAGACATGGTACCCTTTTAGCATGTTTGGGATGCTCTGGATAAGCGTATACAACAGCGTGTTCCAGTTCCAGCCAATATTGAAGAACTTGCACAGCCAGTGAAGTGGACCAACATTCCACGGGCCACAATTAACAAACTGTTCAACTCTATCTAAATGAGAGGTGTTGCACTGCGTGAGGCAAATGGTGGTCTCAGCAGGTACTGACTGGCCCCCAACACAATACAGTAAAACTGCACATTTTAGAGTGGCCTTTCCTTGTGGCCAGCCTAAGGCACACCTGTGCAGTAGTCATGCTCTCTAATCAGCATCTTGATATGCCACTCTTGTGAGGCGGATGGATTATCTCATCATTGGGTCTTTTGTGTACATAGAAAAAGTCTTAGATCTCAGAGTTCAGCTCATAAAAAATGGGGGCTAAAACAAAAGTGTTTATATTTTTGTTTAGTGTATTTATGAGCTGATGAGTGAAGTAAACTTGTTATTTCTTACAGCAGTCTTGGTCCACAATAAAACAGAGAACAGGACCTTCAAATTGGTGGGATGTTGGATCTGTATCTGTTTAATGAATAATGGTCATCTATGACTTGGTGCTTCCTCAAAAGCCAAAACACAACTAGACGCAAAAGAAGAAGAAGAAATTATTGGTGCAAATGTATGTATGTTTGCAGGTTTACAATATCTGAAAGTACTTGTACTAGTACATTGTGTAAGTAATAATACTCCTACATATAATACTATAGTTTTTTTGCACCTAAATTACTAATCTTTTATGCATAAAACACTTCAAAATTATGCATTTTATCAAAGGGATTGTTGGAACCACACTTAAAAAATATATAGATTGTCTTTTTTTAACTGTGAGCTGAAAACAAGAAAGTAAATAGTGCAAGCGTAGGGGCCTCTGTTGAAGCTTTGGGACACTGAGAGGCAGATCAAAGAGAAAAGCTGAGAACTTTAAGCTCTCAGTAAAATTTCTCCTGCAGGCTCCCAGAGCGCAAGCCTGCCTCATTTTGTGCACCTTGATTCGTCACATCTAGGAAACCTTTGTCAGCTTCTGTTAACTTTACTAGATTTAATTAACTGATGAGTGCAGTTACCTGGATCTTCAATCTCCAGATTCTTGGTCATCCACTGAACAATATCAGAACCTGGAACAAGAGAAAATGGTGATTCATCTATTCATCTATTCAATACATGTAGCCGATGTATTCAGAGATTAATGAGGCTTTTTGCATATGCTAGATGCTAATGTACTGGAAAACAATGACATTCTTGCATCTTCCCTTATCAGCAGAAACAAAGTGCATGCCAGTTCTTCTCGTTTTGCACAATGTGGGTGGCTAATAGGCCAACCATTACCAAATATTCTTTTCTGACACATCATGAAGCCAGCTTTCCCTGGCTCAAGGCCATTAATATGAATGACTAGAAAGATTGTACGCACGCAATGGAACAGCTACTGTATACAGTTGCACCACAGTACAATACATTAGAGTGGTCGGTTCATTTATCAAGCTGATGTGTCTTTTCACTGAAACTTAGGGGTTCTGTAGAAATTAGTGGTGCCACCTGGTGTTTAAGATGCATAATATTAGGAACACTTGTGTTACACATTGTGTATAGTGATATAGTTTGCAATAACTGGATGTTCCTTTATGAATATTAACAATTTGTCACACACAGCTAATATTCTAAACAAAATACTTGTGGGTGTTATTGCTTTTCTGCTTTGGGTTTGCTCCAAGGGTAGGTTGACATGTAAAGAGCAATTGCATGAAATCTCATACCATTTACTGCAGGTCTTTTGTCAACTACATTGATTAATATTGCAATTTTAAATATATTGTGCAGCCCTTGTGGATATCATAGGAGTCATGTTGATTTTTATGGTTCCCATCTGTGAATAAAACAGAATGATTTTCACATTGAAGGAAAAAAGGAACCTAACAGCAATGTCTGCCCCCTAGACATTTTCACACCCAGCCCCAACATGTGACTGTGGCACTCTGGCTAAATATACTTTAGCTATTATTATGGTCAACCATGCTGACAGGTGAGGGTGTGTGTTGAAGAGACGGCAGAAACAGAAGGAAGATGAAGAAAGGTGTGAAATGGAGACATGAGTGCATCTACTGAATGTTCGATCTGTTTCTGTGTCTTGTCTATATATGAATATGCACTCACTTTGCATTTCTGAGTCCCTGTCACCAGATGAGATTCTCATGGATTATCATCATTAATATTGTCACATTTTCACACTATCACAGTTGACCCACTTTCCTTAAGCTTAAATGAGATGTGCAAGGTAATCCTCTAACAAGACTGTTTTCTGAATTGATTGATATGACGCTCATAATGGGCTCTGGGCATGTGTTTGTGTCCATATTCTTATATGACAGGGAGGTGGATCTGTTTATGCAGTCTCTGATGAGTACTTGGCTTCCTTGTGGATTATAAAATCATATTCCTTAAAGGGGACATGCTTTGCAATGCTAACCTTAGAACAAGCTGTCTGTGAAGGTTCTCAGTCATCCAGGACCTCTTTAAGAAAAGGTTTGAGTAAAAGCATCTGGACTAAGTTTTCAAGGTGAAGACATTTCGTCTCAAAGTCCAAGAGATCAATTATCAATTCTGAGATCAACTGGTAAGAGAGCTGAGCTTTTATATCTAGAAGGCGGAGTTTACCCTGAAACCAAACCTGATGGACCAGGTTGTTCAGTTCTCACAGTCGTTGGCCATGAAAGGGAGGTTTGACTCCAAATGTGAGCGTCGTTAAGGCTCAGGAGAGTCGTTAGTGTCATTGTTCTATTCAGGTGCTATGTTTGTTGTTCTATGGTGAGGCTCTTTTGTTTTAGGTTTCAGAACACTGTTATTAGGAAAAAGTTAAACATTAAACAAAACGTCTTCACCTCGTCCAGATGTCTTTGCTTTAACTTTTTCTTCAAAATAACCTGGATGACCTTCACAGACATAGTGTAATATGCTATCATGATACTGTGTATTTTGAGATCAAATTCAGTAATGTATAACTGAAATAGGTCTTGGTGGCACACTGTGCTCACGAGTCACACAAAAGAAAAACTTAGTATTTCAAGTCCAAATCAAATAGCTTGGCCTTCAACATTGTTCAGCTTTTACCAATGAAGCCATATAGTTTTACAAGAAAAGATGAGAAAAGAAAGCTTGGTTTTTAGTGTATGCATTGTGAAATGTTTTTACACTGGACCATCCATTGGTCATATGAGTTAAAATTGTAATTGTGGCCTTTGATGGCAATGATACAGACTGCTGTTTTTGCCTGAAGCAAAATCATACAAAACAGAACAAGCTGCATCAACAGATGATAGTGATCCTTGTTCTGTATTGATCTGGTGCCTTCTCACTGGCCAAGCCACTGTGCAATGGTGCGCTACAATTTTCTACTTAAAGGGTCTAGTTTCACATAACAACAACTTTCTGCAGCTAAGCTAATTTACCAATAGTAGATACTGGTGATGGTTTTGTGAAGCATCACTTCACTGCAACTACAAATGTTAGCTAGGTTTTGTGGCTTGAGGATTCAATATAATCCATTTGAGTATATGCCAACAAGCAATTCTGTACATACTTTCACTGTTTTGTTTGGCAAGTATAAAGTACTACTTAGCCAGGAGCAGACAGAAGAAGCTTACCTGAAAATACACTGGGGATTTTGGTCAGAAAACTTTTCACTGTCCGGATGGGGATGCCATTTTTCTCATCCTGCATACGCGCTATTACTTCCTCCATCTGACAACACATGGACAGAGGGAGAAGAACAGAGTGAGCAAAGGTGTCATGTTGGAGAGGAAGATGAGAGTGAGGTAAACAGATACAAACAGGTTCTTGTGCAGTTCGGCTGCTCGCTGGGGGAGGCCAGACAGTCCAAGAAGTTGGTGACTAACAATCCCTGCTGTCAGGCCTCTGCATCCCATCTGACAAATCTATTTGCTTCCTTTCATTTGTCACATAAAAACTGCCAGTAAGATCCCCTTATTGAATTCTGCATCAGCTACTGAATTTTGACACTCGAACAATGAGGTTTCTTGTTATTATCCATCACAGCTTATTTATGTCCAGCAAAAAACAAATTTAAAGTCTAAGCACTGAGGAAAAGGCTTAATGCCACTGAGTCACAATTTTGAAACATCATGTAAGTAAGGCTCCTCATTGTCTCCATGCAAATGCACAAATACATGCACGCATTGCATGAGATAGAATTGCAGTGGGAGCCGTCTCATGAGCCTCGGAAGCCAGCATCGTTTCCAAGAACACACAGAAGGGACCCGAGCATGGCCCTGATACGTCATGCCAACAATATGCCAAGAGAACTACTTCCTCGGAGTATAAATACACACATGGCCGGCAACTGCCTGGCAACACACCAATTCAACACACACAAACAAGCAATGAGATTTTAGGATAGTGTTACAATTGGCACCTTCTATAAAAATAACATAAGATTGGATTAAATACGACATATGACTCGTAAGTGCCATTATAACTTGTTTACACCATTACAGCAGCAGGATAGTGTTAACTTAGCTGCTGCTAACCATGCGGCTGTTACAATTCCACTGAGAAAAGTCAATACATGACAGTACGCTGTAAATTGAGCTGGATCTATGAAGAATCATCTACTGTGACTAAACTGCTCGGTATGATATGTAAATCTGTAGGAACTTGGCACTGATGTATATTCAGCTCATTCTGATGCACAAGGTTATGATGAAAGCTTGTTGTGAGTCAAATGCCCCCGAGTTAAAACTCATCCCAGTTAGTAACTGGAGTATAATTGACAATGATGGAGCACAGACAAATACTGTAAATACAGCACTGCAGAGGACAATCAAGGGCTAGGAAGCAAACGGGAGAAAGAGGGACAAGAAAAAAAATAGAGTTAGGCCTGTAATGATTACTTGATGCTGACTAAAGTAGATCAGCTATTAAATGTGAATGAGTGCACTTGAAATGTTATGGGTTTATGAATTAGAACAGCTTTACTGATACACAAACCTGGCTTGAACTTGTTTATGATGCAAATTTCCACAGCTTTTCAAACTGTGTGCACCAAAGAAGGCTCTAATGGAGTAGATGGGTTTAATTTTAAAGAGGGCTCATGCTACATCATTATTTACTTCTTAGTTAGCTTAGTAACTGTTTTCTGGTGAATCCACAAAGCCACTATATAAGACTGGTTTAAGGAAATAGCTTCTAAAATGTAAACTGGACAACATATCTATAACAGAGACTGTACCTTCTTACATGACACTGTTACAGTGAATAAAGAAAGAACCAAGGGATTACATGTCCCATGTCTGATTAAATCATACAAAGGCAACAAGCATTCCTATAATAGTGTTATAAAGTCTCTGAACTTATGATAATTGAACTAGAAAGCTATTATGTTAAGTGCTTCATTTTTACAAACTGTACATTGTGTCTTCTAATTAATCCTAATGGTCTTTGGCTAATGTTGTGTGTAATGTGAGCCATTGCTGTGTGTCCAGATCTGACATTCTTTCTGTGAGTTAGCTCACTCAGTGCGACAAGGCAACCGAGGACAGAGTCACACACTCCTATCCTTCCCCACCCTCCTCACCACCTACGCACTCTCAAATGCCAGCAGCGTGAATATTCAGTTCCTAAAGCTCTATAAGTGGGATGTTTGCGAGAGGAAGCGAGGACATTCTCACGAGAGAATACCAGTCTTACTTTGTGTCTCCCACCAATCCAGCGCTGCTTGAATGTTTCACTGCAGCCTCTCAACATTTAAGAGTGAGTGTTTTGGCTGCACACTGTGAATCATTGAATAATAAAGGCACAAGACTCAGTACATGTGAGCTTCGGATATAAGCGCACACTGTGTTCTGCACACGGCTCTGAGCACTTCAAAGACTGTCACTGAGGCCACTCAGGATGCAATCACAAGATTCTGAAACATCTGAAGTACCATTTGGAGCAAAAAGAGAATCAAACTAGGTCTGTAAATCAATGCTCGCCTTTTACATTTCTTTTAGCTGTTGTTAAGTGCACCATAAGCCTACTTATTTGACTGATTATTTCTAAGATAAGCATGGTGGTAAAAAAATAAGTGACCTTCTACCT
Organism: Neodontobutis hainanensis; assembly: GCA_024349245.1. NCBI lineage: Eukaryota > Metazoa > Chordata > Actinopteri > Gobiiformes > Odontobutidae > Neodontobutis > Neodontobutis hainanensis. The sequence goes on along the minus strand of JALDNG010000016.1, from coordinate 3,413,382 downwards.
TTTCCAGGAATCAGAGGAGCATTAAAATATTTTTGTTGATTAGCTAAATGTCCCAAGACAGAACAAATCTACACTGTAATAGTTGATGATGAGGCTCATATAGAAAACATTATGGCTGGGTTAGCAGCAATAAAACTCCTCTAATAAAATAAATAAAACTCAGGATTAAAATTGGAAATTGAAAAGGAAGAGTATCTGCAATGGATGTGAGCTGTGAGAATTTGAGAAAAACAACAGACGTTCGAAGCTGGTGCACCTTGAATAGAAGGCTGATAAACTGTTGGCCACAGAGCAGGGCCTGCTCAGCTGAGCAGGCTGGCATCAAACTGACAGCTGGCTAAGTGTGAAATAGTGAGCTGAGTTTAACTCTGGTGCAGGCAGAATTATTGCAATGCTCAATTTGTTGTGATGCATTATATAAACAGTATGATATAGTGGAGATTTCTCCTTTAAATCATTTATTTAATCACAACCAGAGAAGGCTGGTATCAATGGGCTAGATGGGCTAAGCCACTCCTGTTATGTAGGCTTTTCATGTATTGTTAAACATTTACTAGATATAAAAAAAAGTGTTATTATACTGTATGTTTATAGTTTTGATTTTGAATATGTCTAAATTGCAACAACAATAGCCCAAGAACAATGACACCCCAGTCAGCTAAGCACCAATCATCTTCATTAATTGGTGATTGACAGGTGTGAAGGCCCGCCTCTTGGATTACTGGCTTTTGGGGCTAAATGTATTCAGCCCAGAAACTTGAATTTAAGACTTACAAAGTACAAACAGAACAAAAGTGGTAACAACCGTGGTTTAGATTCTTCAGTAGAGTCACTAGAGTCTCAGCTGGAGCAGTTGTTTTCCCCAGTATTCCCAGATTCAGACAAATGCATTTACATTTATTCATTTAGCTGATGCTTTTATCCAAAGCGACTTACATTAAGCTTCAATTCACCAGAGTTACAGCGGGAACACCACTGGGGGAGAGGTGGGATAAGTGTCTTGCCCAAGGACACAACGACAGTATGAACTGTGGGGAGAGCGGGAATCGAACCACCAACCTTCCAGTTGAGGGACAACTCTCTACCACTGAGCCACTGCACCCCTAGGTCCATAAAACCATTATGTCAAAAGAAGAGAGTTCCTGGATCCTGTTTGGTCAGGTTAACTGCCCAAATGTGATTGTATTTAGTAGCCCACCCATCAAATACCACCACCAGCCACCACTGCACGCAACATTATATAAACCAAAACAAAGCCAGATAAGTATAGCCAGATATTATAGAAAACTAGAAATGGTTTTATCTGTGGTGTTTTTCAAATAGAACAAGGAAAAAACTAAATAAAAACAATAATAGGACATTATTATGATTATCAAATCCTTGCTTGACATTTTTACAACACTCTGGCATTACATATTCTGTAGGCAAGAAAATATAGAAACTGTTGCAAACCTGACACTTATAAACCCAGGGGTGGGGATTATTATGAATTCAAAAGAGTAACATTAAAACAGGTGAGGAAGCTCTGCCTAAGGCCCTGAGAGCAGCCTGGAAAGAACCTGTGGCTATTGCATGACAGCTCCAGTAGATAAATCACTCTGTTGATCTCATTTTTCTCTAAGGTCTGTGAACAAGGGGAGCTCTGGAGAAAAAGCTGCCATGGTGCATTCGCATCTTTTATTATATTTATTTATACTTTTGATATAAATTGGGAAGTTAGGAAGACTTAGTGCTGCCGCATTCTTCTTTGTTGCAAAGTTTTTTGAAATTTTAAATAGCCTCAGCACAATCAGCCAGTAGAAGACGACACAATCAAACCACTAACAAGTTCAGCTTCAAAGTCCACCCAAATGCACTGTCAACACAAATGAATGCTGGATCTGTATTTACAATAGACATTTGCATATAGAGTGAAGCTGAAACCCAATGTTTTTTTATCAGTCTTTGAGGGGACACTGTGGAGACAAAAGCATTTCATGTTAATAATTCTGTTCAAAGGAATGCACTCTCAGCACAGCTATGTGTTCAAATGTTTTCAGTCCATTAAAGAGAAGTTATGTAGGCAATGCTGACGTATTTAAACGATTCTTTTTGTTGTTGGGGATGGTTTAGATTGAAGTGTGAGGACAACACACATCTTGGAGGAAGCTACACACCTTTTAAAAGAGCCTTAATTAGATTAGCACATATTATGTGAGGTCTCTGCAGACAGACAGGCATTTAACTGTGACTAAAGGATGTTCTTTCTTCATTCAATGAGACTTGTTAAACCAGTGAATGGTCTTGAGTATGTAGGTTCAAACACAAAGCAAAGATTTGCTGACAGAGAATATTTATCCTTTAGCATAATGGAACTAGGCTGCAGACAAAACCAGCACTGCAAATGTTCATAAACAGCTGATGTTTATGAAACTGAATGATGTTTACGGAAATGCATTAATCAATGAAGAGCTTTTATAAAACAGTTAAGGTCTAAAACAAAAGCACTTTAACATCAAAACAACAATAAAAAATAACAACAGCCGGTTTGGCATAAACATAAAAAAATATATACCGTTTATGCAAGTCATCTACAATATAAGTCTCCACAGTTACAAAGACATTTGTTTGTATTAAAGAGTTGCGCACTTTATAGATCAAATATATATATATATATATATATATATATTTTATCCCCTTATTCCTCATGGGGAAATTCATTATCTGCAGGCGCCACAAGGGGGAGGCCAGCGTGTTTTTGATTTTGGTGGTGGAAACTAGAGTGCCCGGAGTAAACCCACCCAGGCACAGGGAGAAATGCAATCTCTAACCAGAAAAGCCCGGTCCGGCCCAGGAGTCTGCGCTACCATGTCGACCATGTAACTACACAAAAGGCCAGACCCAGCCTTTGAACAAAAATAATATGGTCTGTGCAAAGTGCTTGAACATGTAAAAGGTTTGGAGGTTTGAAGTAAGGAGGTTTTGAAGTAGAGTAAAAAAGATCTTAGATTGGTTCTGAGGCTGATATGTAACACCAACAACTGGCATAAAAATGTTGGAACATTTTAAAAAGCTCAAAGACTAAATATAAAATATAAAAACCTCATGAAGCTCTTTTAAACCCTATAATAAGCCAGTCATTCCTGGGTCTCCCAAATAAATACAAACTATTTCCAAATGTCTGCCTTTCATTGCATTTCTGCACACACAAATGTGTGTCACAATATGTGCTCAAATGTTTTTGAAAGCTTAGCACAGTACAGCCCTAACTCAAAAACAATGTCCTGATAAAATATATAAAAAACAACAACAAAATGACTAATTACTATATTATTAGAGTCATGGACTTAGTCAGGATATTCTTTTGTCACACTCACCAACTCCATGAAAGGTTTCAACAAACATCTGCACCGGTGTCCTACTTAGATGTGCTATTACAATGATTCTACAAACACGGGAGGTTGTGTAAGTCATTGAGCTCCTGCTTGTTGAATAGACGTCATGAATCAAAAGTCTGCCCAAGGTTACCATACGTTCGTGGGTTACCACAGCAACACAGAAAGTGGCCACTATCACAAGGACATCTTCGTCAGCTTGCTCATTTCAAAGAGACCCGTGACTTTAGGGACAAGGAAAGACAAAAGACACTCTGATCCAATCTACGTCCACATTTCTCTATTATACAAACTTCATGTTTCATTACTATAGGAGGACAGCCGTCTGTTTCACATCCACTGTGCTCGTATAGCATGAAGAACAGATGCCTGGGTCACAGCACTGCCTAGAGTGCAGGCAATTACTCTACCCAAACTAGAGATTATATGAGCTGTGTGGCACATTCTGCAAACCACTGATTAGCCATTTATCAACATGTGCAGTATGGCATTTGAGAAGCCTCACTTTCAGCTGCATTCATTAATACAATTCTCCATGCAATTTGGATCCACTGAGCCATCAGTCAAATGGAGAATCCGTTCTTGTTATGTTGCCTCACTTCTCTGCTATGATGCATTTGTTACTTCTGTCACAGCCTTCATTCATTTTATTAAGCAACATCAAAAAGGATGTTTACTTGTTTACTGTATCCACACTTTTGTGTCTTTTCTCATTAAGACTGCAATGCAGAATAATTATTTCACTTATACTTCGGAATATGTGATGACAATTGGTCATCAAGCTCACTCGATGACCAATTAGTACAAATGAAATTAAGATGGCCAAGAACAAAATGCAGAACAGGCATCAGAATTTCCAAAAGTTTTCCAAGTTTCCAAACACAAACATAGTCACCATTTAAGTAATTATAATTAAGTATTAAAAACACAAGTAAAACTTTTAAACCCAAAGTTAATCCTTATGCCTATCTCACACTGCCTAATATTGTTAACAGAAACAAGCCTTATGTTTCATGATGAGCTGCTTTTGTGGGTTTCCTAAGTCCAGATGTTTATTCACAGCAGCAGTATTTCCCACTGGTAGTCATCTAACAGTGACGGCAGCAAGCTTTTTTTTACTTTAGACCTTGGTTTGTTTGTATCTCCGCAAATAGACTTTTGAAAGCCTGAATCCTTTCAGCTTTGAAATGCTCCCTAAGGTCTGATCATCAGTCTTTTAACGGTTTGATCTGATGTGTTTTGTCTTGTTAATAGATGAGAGTGAGACCGATTATTACAGACTGACTCACTAACTTACTTGAGCCACTGTTACAATGCGTCTTTTGCAACAGGTACATGTTGCATGAATAGAATTCTTCGCAACAACCTCCATGTCAACAACACACAGTGTGTTAACGATCTGAAAAGTGCAGTGCTTGTTGTCTAAGATATTATGGTGAAATAAAAAGGTCATAAAATGGCTATACATTTGAAGAATTAGTGTATCTAAAGACCAGCATGTTCAACACAATAGGACCCAAAGTAATACCTTTTCCATCAAACAATGGCCAATTTTAACAATAAATCATTTCATTAATATTGATTTATATTTTATAAATACAGTAATCTATCTAAAGGTACTTCAATAATACATACAAAATGCTTTCTATGTAGTCTTTTAAAACTAGTCTTAGCTATGCTTGTGCAAGCCACAAACACATTTTATATGGGCTTGAGAGACTATTAAAACTATGACGTGTCTTTTCACATTAAAGTCAATCAATATTTTCTTGTAAACATCCTCATTTTATGTACTGCATTAAATGGTAAATGATAACTGCATACCAGGTAAGTGCTCTTATCCTCTGATGAAATGCTCCCTTGGTAGAAGGACCTATTCTGAAGCTTGAAAGACCATAACTTTACAGAATTGTAAAATTGAGCTATGTAAAAATACCTGAACTGTCTACTGTCTTTGTAATAAACATTCATAATCATTATGGGTATCTTTTCTTTTTTCTTTTTTTCAGATTTCTGCCAACCTAACGCAAAGGAATTGTTGTGTTATCATTCCTTGAACAAAACAGCAAATTTGACAGATGCTGTTTTGTACTCTGGATTGATGGACATGTAGCATTTTGACTATTTCCTTTTTATTCTTTGCAGGGGGTTGTGACTATATACTTCCTCTCTTCACTGCATGTTCATCAACTTGTCTCACTTTTAGAACACGTTGCATGCTTTCCCCATGTCCCCGGAGACCTGGTGTTCCTGGCGAATGGTTGCGGAAGAATGTTTAATATTTCCCCTGACTCTCAGCATCGCACTCCCAAAGGGACCACCTTTCTACCAGAGAGAAAGACAAGCACTGCATCATGGATGAGAGGTATTCAGCTGGCACGGCAGTTCTCGGGAAAAAATAAAAACACTAGCAATTGTCCTTATTTGACATTGCTTTGGTTAGTTTAGCTCTAGCTCCAAATACACCAGTTGGTAGGTTTGTTCCACCTCATGTTTTATGCCACCACAGTACATTTTAGAGCGTCACAAATTTCCAACAGATCTTTGCATTATTTGTTGTTGCTAGGCACAAAAATGTGACTCAGTACAAAGTTACACGGTTCTTTGGTTAATTATTAAAACCAATTATCTTAATTACTAATATGTTTCTGTCGGCACCTAACAGCTGCATTTTGAATAAAAGGCAATAAAATGGAAAACCCTGATGGAAAATTTCAAATTACAATGAACAAAGAACATTTAACAGAAATTAAATCGGCAAGACATGTAAGCAAATTTTATTATTACCATACACACTAACCCAAAAATGCGTACTCTGGCATTAAAGTGCACATTTTATTACATTAGCCACATTTAATTCTGAAACAGTTTTTCTGATTGTGCTCATGCGATCAGCAGTGCTGTAGCTGAAACACTAAAAGAAGAGAGCTCCTGTGAGGTGTTAGCTGTAGCAAATGGTGTTTTTATTGGATGCATCACCAGCAGGTCATAGCTGATGCAGGAAAAGTTTCACGCCTGAACCTAATAATGCACTTGTGATTTCTCTGCTGATAAAAGTCGCAAATGTAATTATTTTTGTTGTGTATGCGACACTTCAGTTCTGTGTCTTATCTTTATTGTTTGCCTTAATCGCATTGCTTTCTGGGTTATGTTTAGATGCTCTAGGGAGTAAGACCTTCCTGACTTTTTCTGTCTTTACCTTGGCTTAATTTGTCTTAATCTTTTTGACGCTTTTTAACGCTTGTACATCGCAATTCTAAAGCTACTCTCATCCAGTGTTCCCAGTTGAGTTTAGGATAGTGTTCCTAGGGCAAGGCCTCTTTTTCTCATTCTCACTTTGTCTCTCTCATCCTCACGGTGGGCGGACAGTGGGCGCGATGACTAAGCCAAGGTTGGCCATGTGCTAGAACATAATCCACTGAAAGCCAATATCCCTTCTGCCCACCTACCATGATTTTATCACCCAAACAGCACGCAATCATAAATTACTAGATAAAAAGACAAATTAGGCTGTATCGAAGCTTTCACTGTTGGATATTTTGGAAAGAGTTTCTTTTTTTGCTGCTATATATTCTGAACTTGTTTTTCACACAAGATGGATTTGGAAGCATATTATTTTTAGAGGTAAACAGTGCAGAATGTGTCCGGGGAATACGGTAGTGCTAAATCTATTCGCGCCACAGTTAATCTTTCATCTGCACAAGTCCAAACTGTCTGGCATTACACTTGAGAAGCCTTATCGTCAGACACCAGAGAGTATGTTTACATAGGCCAAACAGTGAGACAGGGAGGGAGGCCAGAGATGCACTGGGAATAGAAAAAAAAAGCAGGGAGGATGCTGTCTATTTTTAGGTCCAGATAACATAAGAAAAAGAGAGAAGGGGGGTTGCTCACTGATCTTTTCTCTCCCCGTCCCTTCATTTCAAACACTCCTCCTTGGCACGTGCCATACACAGTCAGGATGGCTGTATGTGGCCTGAATACCAATAAGAGAGAATCAGCTGGAGACTGGCAGGCTGAAATTCTTCTGCCTTTGCCTGTTTGCAGAACAGAGACAAACTGGGACTGGGCTGTCTGTTGGGACCCACGCTCACAGGAGGAGAATAAAGTCAGAGAACAGCATTAAAGAGTTTGGTGAGGGTTTGAATGTTTTTATAATGACACTCGCTTAACTTAATAACTTGTGTTATGAAGTTGAATGTGTAAATTAAGCCTGTAAGATAGATACATATACAGTAGATAGATAGATAGATAGATAGATAGATAGATAGATAGATAGATAGATAGATAGATAGATAGATAGATAGATAGATAGATAGATAGATAGATAGATAGATAGATAGATAGATAGATAGATAGATAGATAGATAGATAGATAGATAGATACTTCAGACCCCTCCCCTTATATCTTGATGTTGCTTTCTCACCTGCCCGTCTCAGCCAATCATTGTTAAGCTGTCTATATTTAAACGTGCCCTCATTGGTCTGTCACCCAGCTGTTCAGCTTGTGCCACAACCCTCCTCAACCCCATCCTCACCTCAACCGTGGAGCATTTCTCCTCATCATCAGCACCAGCAGCTCTCGCCACCTTATCACCACCACCACCAGTGTCTAGGCTGCTCTTCTCATATCATTCATCGCAAAACGTCTGTCTTACCGGGGTCTAAGCAACAAAGTCTCACCCTAATATTATTAATACATGTCTGTATTATTAATACATTCATTGTGTGTTTATTTTTGAGTCTGTCCAGGTTAAAATAGATTAAGACCACTCAGATTACTTCACTACTTACTTCACTACTCTAAGGTTAAACTCAACCACCACACTTAACCAAACCTTAACTGCTGTACAGGCTCCTTGTATATGATTGTTTTTACCAATTAGCCCAGCATTCATATTGAGGAGTCTGTGTGTATAGGCAGGAGTTAGAAAATCTTGTCCACTAGTGCAAAGGCCAACAAACTCTGCATCAAAGTGACCAAAGAATGACTTGGACAAGGACTGCCAACACAGCCAGCATCTGTACTCTTGGAGGAGTCTGAAGCGGGCCGGACTCAGCTCCTCACATCCTAATAGCCTTTTATCAGTGTGTGGTGGAGAGCATGCCGTCGCCATCCTCCGTCACCGTGTGGGAACTGATCTGCTGCTGACAGGAAGGATCGAGCGGTTAAATGAGCAATTCCCTGGTGGACATTTTCATTAACTGATGCAGGAACAGAGCCACTGCTTCACCATCATCCATCCCACCCTGCACATGAACTGTTCACACCCCTGCCCTCAGGCAGAAGGCCATCAGTCTCAGACACAACAACAAAGGGCAAAAAAAAGCTTCTTCTCAGAAGCTGTAAGACTCGAGAACTCATCACCCTTGCCCCACTGCTGGATCTGAGCAACAAATTCCATTTACTTATATCTTGCAAGAGGACAGTAAATTATATTTTGAACCTAGCAAACCTTGGTAACTCAACAAAAGCTGTTCTTTTGATAGATTTTGACATAATCCACCCCTTTTAAAGATTTTATAGGCGCCCTACCCCAGTCCTGTTTTTAATTTGGTATTCATTTTTTAATGTTTTTTTAAGCATTCAATATTTTGCTCTCTGTTAGCAATCTTGGGCTGTTCGAACAACTAATTATCAGTTGCTAATCATATTAAATTTCAACAATTTTCCTCACATCATTAGACTATATACGTATAAAGTCAATGATTAATATAGACAATATAGACTCATGTTAAACTTAGTAGTTTCATTTTCCCTTTTCCTTTCTGTCTTTTAGATGTATGGTTGATCTTTTTGGTTGACGTTGATTTGGAAAATAATCTCAATATTTAATCTAAAAAGAGTTATAAATGAACGCCTAATGAGAGGTGAGTCAGGTGCAAGTATAACAACTCAAACTCCTTAAAACCCTAATATTAGACAAAAAGAAATAACAAAAGAAACAGCTTCATTTTTTTTTTTTTAAATAACCCTGACATACCTCTACATTTGGCCCCAGTGCCAGCTCTTTCTATTTCAGAGACTTCTGCTTACAGGCAAGGGAGGTAATAACAAGAAATCAAATCAGTCTGTGGCGAGGAATACCCCTCCCATCATATCCTAATGCATTGTTAAACCTGACCTTGTCTTTTATTTAAAGTCTGCTCGGGCCTAGATAACATCTGTCCTTTATCTGGCACAGACAGCAAGAAACAAGAGGCACAGCCGCTAATGTACAGCTCTGATATGGATCAACTGGAAGATGAGTAACACTGTTGGCAATGCACACTTACTGATTTACAATTGTGAGGAAAAGAGTGTGTTTTGTTATTCTGGAGTATGTTTGAACCTCAGAGTTTAGGTCATTTATTGATTAAGATTACACTAGCACTGATTTTAAAGTAACATTTTATCAGAACAAAAATGTAGCCACTGCATGTATAGAGGAAGTGGAGAATCTGAATTGCCCATTGTGAATGAATGTGACTGAAAGGCATAAGCCTTGCCATAAACTGGCACTTGTCCAAGGTGTTACCTGCCTCATGCACAAAATCAGCTAGGATTGCTCGAGCACCCTGTGACAGGTAACAAGGTAATGGTAGAAAGTGGATGGAAATAAAAAATGTAGCCTCATTGTTATTTTAATGTTTCCCTGACATTAAACAAGATCAAACACCATCCAAACGAACATTGTACCAGTTGTATACTGCACAATGTAACTGTTTCAAACTATCTCACCAAGTCAACTCAACTTTCCACACATCTGACATAAATAACTTACATAATGACATATAAAAATACATGAGACTTTGCAGTAGTGCAGTTCCAGACAGAGTCCTTCACTGTGTAAGTCTGGAAGTACATATTGTTTGTATTATGTCCTTTATCATTCATTGGTTTGGTTTAGTTGGTCTGATTGCTGCTCTGTTTGGCATAGGGCTTTATTGTGTGTACAAAGACAGGGAGTAAGGACCCAGAAGAGTACTGTATGCTATACCTAAATCTACTTCAAGAATCTGAAATAGCACTGTACCATTGTAGGTGCTGTTGACAGATAAGTCCAGACACTGCATCATGGGGTTTCATGGGCTGAGCAGCTCACTAAGTGTGTGTGAATGTTCACTTCCTGAAAAGTCACACATGCACGCACCACAGAAAAAATCCTCACACTCACGTTCTATCTCTGTGCTAACTTAGGCTGTGTTGGACACATTGTTGACAACATTTTGACAGACCACTGATGTGGTTGTCATAGTGATGCCAGCAGAATTGCCAAAAGAGAACGCAACTTTAGGCCAAATGGAGGGGCAGGGGAAAGAACAAACAATGAAGATGTCTGCGAATTAGAGGAATCAATAACAAGTCTATGAAAACTCTGGATATGACTTCTTAACTGCATCATTAATTATTTTGTTTACACAAAGGACAGATTTTAATTTTACTTAATGGGGCCACATATACAGTCTTTTGACTGGCTGGATTTAAAATGAAACTAAGTTTCAAGTTTATTAATTTAAGTGTCATGTAAAGCCACATGGAGGTTTAGTGATGCAATAGTTGGATAAGGAAAGTGAGAAAGTGTGAAACGTATTGTCAAATTGGAACCTGAAACTAAAAAATGAATCAATCTATATATAAGATATTGAATATACAGAAAAGGAATAAAACAACACATAAATGGAAATACACTAAAACTAAAAATTATCAAAAAATTTAAATAAAACAAAAATCTTTTTATTTATTTTAAAATAGTATTGTGTGTTTTATGGTTCAGTAAGATCAAAAACATATCTGAAACTTGTTATTTTGCTACATTTCAGATGAGAAAAGCAGCAGCAGGATGAGTCAAGATGGCGCCTGGGTTTACGTGGAGCCTATCGCTGTGGATGGCTGTGCTTGCCAAGCTGAACTAATGGTGTGAAGCTGTGAGCCTCAGTCGGCTGCAGGTGGAAGCTGCTCTGTAAGACCGCCTACAAAGTCACAGTGCATTTGTGTTTAACATTTTGCACAAATAAATGTTTCTGATTAGAAAATAGCAGTGTGTCCCAAACATATGAAAATGTACCCCTTTGAACAATTGACATGGATGTAATCTTTCACAGCAGGTTAATCAGTAAAGCATGATTGCTTCTGGGAGAATTATGGCTTTCATTGTTGAAAGAGCCACTGATCTGCTTCAGAGTAAATCAGGCCAGCTCTTGGTTAGGCAGTTCGTCATTTTAGATTTAAAATGCCCCATTCAAATAGATTGTTTGTTTATTTAGAGAGTTTCTAATAAAGCTATGAGTCAGGAGTGAATCATTTCACACAGGAGGAGAGATGACTGTACTTCATCAGGCTCTAAATACATTCCTGGTCTTTTTCTCAGGTGTGTGTGAGGATAAAAGGCGAGTGGAGTGGCACGGGCCCTGACGTGGCTCTGATGACTTCAAAGGGAGCAGAGGGATGTAAGAGGAGGGTACAGGGTGGATGACAGAGCATGGATGCTTCAGTGTGAAAGAGCCTCACAATGCAGAGTGCACACAGGGCAAGAGGGCACATGTGAGACAGACTAAGTTGGTCTGATATTGTGTGGGGAGACATCAAAGACAAAAGCTGAACAAAAGAGAGTGGGAGGTAGAGAGAATGGGTAAATAAAAGGAGAGGCAATGGTGAGGGCAAAGTGTGAACACCAGAGAGGGAGACAGATAGTACATGAAACTAGGCTGAGGTCTGGGAGGAAGTCTAGACAGAGCCAGAAAGTCACAGAGCGAGGAGGAGTGTGGGGGGTGAAGCAGAATAGACTACTCTCTTGCTTCATGCTGCCAACACTGACTGCGGAGAGGTAATGCATGAAATACTCTGCCGAGTAGATAACAAGATTTCTCATTTCTGTTTACTTTTGAAGCCAGTTGGTGTGCAAATATGAGTTTAGCTCTGGCAATGATGCAGGCCTGCTGTAAAATTATACAGCAGTTCTGTGGGAGAGCGGCATTCCTCCAATTATCTTGCTTTATTATGGCAGAATGCCTTCAAGTAAGTAACCTAGTTCGGAAAGCACTAATAATTTCAAAAGGTGTTTTGCAGTAAAAATGATGTTTCTTGGTTTTAGATTCAGATAAGGAAATGAATATGTGTGCTAACTTTGTTCAGTTTTAAAAGGTGGTGACATCTTGTGTGTTGTGTGTTATGTTGGCTTTTTGTCAGTTTGTCTAAACTGAACCATGGCCACCGATATACATGCAGAATACAACACAGTTAACAATTAGCCAAAGACTTTGTAAATAAATGAAAAGTATGATTATAAACAGAGCACATTTCTTATTTCTGAAATGCATAACTTCAACAGCTAGAGGCAGGCAAGCGAGAACATAAAGTAGATTAGAGTATACAGTATATGTGCAAGGAAATAAAACATTACTAACTAAATGTTTAAAGGTTTAAAGGAAGTACCACGGGACACAGTTGAAATGCAGATGGGGTTTGCTGAAATAAAGGGGTTCGACCATGGCTACAAGTGCATGGACAAATAAATAAATAGATAAAAGTCTATTAGATAGTCTATAGAAACTATTTTTTCCTAATTGAGCATCAATGTCCTCATTAAGCCTATCATCACTAGAAAAATCTCTGGCTGACCTGCTATTATGATCTTTATATTTAATGACCAGACTGAGGAAAGCCTGAGTCAGCCATAGCTTAATGCACAGGCTTCTCGAGATCCTTATATAACCTGAACAGACGCTACTTAAGACTCCAGCTGTGGCAGATGTTCACGAAGAGCAAGGCTTAAAGCAAGACCGCACTCAATATATATTTATATATATATATATATATATATATATATAGTATTTTATTCAAATCACCAGGCACCAAGCAAAGCATCCTTAAGGCAAATCCGGTTTTCAGTCCACTACTTATTTCCTACCTGAAGTGCAACATTCAGAGATTAAACTTTGACTCCTGCAGTTCTACTTGTCAGCTACACAATAAAAATGTATGTTTACTGCTGCAAAGTTCAGCCTGTATTCAATATAAGTGGTGATAAGTTGTCTACACATCACAAACGTCATGTTTACACTTTATAAATGTATGTATGTAATCCCATCCTCAGTAAAAGACTATTATGCTTAAAAAAGAGTGAATCTCAACCACCAGAATCAATCAAGAATATTGGGACATTTTTAGGTGTGTCTTTATCTCACCAGCGTGTACTTCATAAAATTACAAGTTATTAAACGTGACCATGAAACAATAGTTGTAACTGGTCAAAGGTTTTGTTTTTAAACCAAACCAACTTGAACGTCCCTATGACCTTCCATGACAGCAATATCCACTCCTCTACTGTCGATGCTCAATAGGCCTGGACTTTGTCCCTGTGTTTCCTTGTGTATATTGTTGTCAGGACATAATGCCTTGTCCCATCTCTAAAGTAGGACACGTGGGAGTGGAACTGTACAGAAAGTGCTCAATATGTAGTTACATCACAAGGGCCTGGCCTACAGTCACTTTTTGTAGAATCTTTTGTGCAGCTGTATGTTTCACTGTGAGGCTACACAGCATTATCGTCTTCAGCCACCTCTGGCAGCACAAAGAGATAGTGCAGGTGCACTACTATCGACTGTACGTGTCAGAAATGCCAGTTCCTCTAATTGCCGCTTGGTTATTGACGTCAGCAAACACTAACAAAATGGATTAGATTGAAAAGCACAAAGCCATAAATGCCCATTTCCATCAAACAGTGGCTGCCAAACCACCCACACTTGCTCTCTACCGTGTGTACAAAGGATAACATGTATGTTTTCATACTAGGAAACAGAAAACGCCTGGCTGGCAAGCTGACACAAAGAGCCCCACTTCACACACAAAGATTCCTCTCTGATCTGGCAATTATAGATCATCCCACCTCAGCCCCCTCTCACTGCCTCTTTCTATTGGTCTTACTGAGCGTCTGATTGCAGATTGAGGTAGACAGACAGGACAAGAACCCTTCAAATTGGCTTTTTCCTGGAAAAGCTGAAAATGTATTTAATTCCATGTTCTTTATGACTCAGAGACATTAAAATGATTTACCAGATGCACAAGATGTTACACATAATATTTGAGGTGGGTTTGTCTCGATACAGCCACAGTGCATTAATAATAGCTGTCATGCAACATCAAACAATACTGTTCTACTGTGGTGTTGCAGTGAGGAGAAGCAATGACTTGTCCCTGCAAAATGATCCTTTGTACACAACCACGTAATGAATTGATTAATCAATACACTGATACATTTGCCCTGTTTGTTATTTCTGTTTGCGCATTACTTAGTAACTGAGGAAGAACTATTTAATTCTTACAACAACACAAAGTAAGAGGTACACTGGGAGAAAGTCCCTGATAAAAATGCTAGTCGTGCCTTTTGACAATTTGTCATTCTGCTTGTGCAGTAGAATAGTTGATCCATAAGGCAGATTGAGAGGAAATGAATACTGCTGGACATTTACTATATCTGTTATTGTTGCAGGAGCAATAACAACCTTCACTCTTCATTGGAGTTCCCTCTGAGATGCACAGTATTGGCTATGTTTTTTAAGCACACCACAAAACACTGCAGAGATCAAACACAATACAGTAGAAGGTTTATGGTTCCAAATGTGGTCAGACAGAGACAGGACATTTTTGCCAAGAAATGAAGGAAACGTACCAGTGCATCATATTATAACACAAGAGTTACCTTTTGAACATGAAAAATATATATAGCAAGGGATCTATACTAAATGTAAGTGTATATTACATCTGTTGCCTAGATGTCCATGCTGGGAGAGGAACCCTCTTTCTGTGCTTTTCTTTTTTTTTCTTTTTCACTAAAAAGGTCTAATAATAATCTTCATTTTTACTTTCCCATCTACCGTAGTAGCACTCAAAGCGCTTTACATACATTAAGCTATTTACCAGTGTTACAGAACATCACTGGAGGCATTGTAGGTTAAGTGTCTTGCCCAAGGACACAACGACAGTATGTGGGGGAGAGCGGGATGCTATGATGTTTTGGGATGTTTTGAGCAGGGATCGACCCGCCCACCCGGCGCTTGAAGGACATCCGCTCTACCCACCGAGCTACTGCCACCCCAGTAGATCAGTAGCCCAGTAGTACAGTTAGTAAAGCTATATAAAGAAATCTGAACATAACTGAATTGTGATGTTTCATAAGAATGTACCTTATTTAAAATCGGATTTTATTGCACAGATGCAGTATGTAATTGTTTTTATATTTGTTAAAACAGATAAAAAAAAGAAAAAGTGCATTAGCAGACTGTCCAGAAAGGTATGTTATTAAAGGCCATAATTTAAGCATTTAAAGTTTTCTAGCAATTTGATTTACTAAAAATAAAGGGTCTCCAGTAACATGTCTTTTAATTTACAGTTATCTTTTATTACATTAAGATGAGTCTCACACACACACACACATTCACACCGTGGCAAACACATGAAACGCACAGTGAGAGGCTGATGAGAGAAGATGTTCCCTCCTCATGCTGAGTGCCTATGAACTTCACCAGAGCTGTTTTAGGCTCACATAAAAAATTCAGCACTCTCTCTTAGCAACATTCGCCCTACATACAGGACACATACACACACATATGCTGGCACATGCAACGACACATATGAAAATACACTCATAGTTACACTCGCGATGATATAAAGCTGACACAGTTAATGAGTGAGCTTCAAGCTATCACAGAGACCTCCACATGATAAAAATCCTCTGAGCGCAAACTCAATGGTGTTTCTTAATTAATATGCCTATATCGCTTTTGCCAAACTAAGCTTGACAAATGTGCTTAATAAATCCCAAAGCCAGTTAACTAAAGAATACATTTTTAGTTATGATTGTCTTACAGTGAATTGTATCGATTATATAAATTATATTATTATAATATATATATATAATATATTATAATATATATATTATATAAAAGTGCTTGATATGTTGATGCATCTATACATTCATTAGTGTTCAAGCGTGTGTTTGTGTGCGTTCTTGAGAAAGCAGTTTGTGCACACACAGCTCCACACCTCAGCCCTCCCATCCATTTTCATTAGACATTAATGACATAATGTGTATGTGTGTGACTGGTGCATGAAGAGAAAGAAAGATGAACAGAGAGAGTGAAAAAGACTATACTGAAGTTCCGCTCCCAGTGGAAAGCTATCAAGCCACAATGTACTGCTCTCAACCATAAAACGCCTCTGTTACATAATTCTTACACTACATTCATGACTATTGCACCATTGCATGGATGTGCCCTGTGGCTTAATTACATTTTATATGAAGTGCCTCAGTGGGTGAGTGGCAGCGATGTGCAAAACAGAAAAGAGAAAAACTGAACATTTTCTTCTCATATTTAGAGCTCATTTTGGTGTGTCCCAGTCAATATTGGTTCTAACATCTCTGCCAAGTCCCTGCGATCGAAAAAGCATTCAGGGCACCTGTTCGTTCTGGCCGTACTCACATTTCTACACAGTGTTGTTTCCCGTCCGAATGCAGTTGCAGCTATACAGTCGCTCTACAAACACATTTCTATTCTCGCTGACTTCACCGTGTTCTTTCACTCAGCGCTGTACTGTATCTGGGTCAGTCAGTGCACCGAGACAAGCTGTGGCCATGTGTGGTCAAGTGGTGAGAAGTGAATAGTTTAATGATTTATAAAAGCTTCACGACTGGGATAATGAAATGCATGAACATAAGACCCAAATGTTTCAACTGTGCATCACAGGGAATTTATTTGAAAGCACTACAGATGCTAAATGGTCAGTCTGAAAAAGCTAATTTCTTTGCCAATAGTTTGTTCAAAGGGGAAGATGTTAAATGTAACTATGGAAAGATCAGTCAATAACAGACTTGCTTTTACACTGCAGATCTAATTAATTTCCTTCCGTCACACATTCTGATGCAGTTACATATTAAAATTACATTGGACATGAAGCTCAATTTCCTTTCCTGTCTCGCATATAACATTACAAGGAAAGATAAAACTTGCCACATTAATCCATCTTCATTAGCCTAATATTTGCTCTACTTCAAAATTCAATCCTTTTTGGGGAGTATGTCTTCTTTTTTTTTTTTTTTGCAAAGAATCAGATTATTGAGACTTTGAAATATCCAACTCTGTTTTGGGCATGAAGACACTTTCACTAAGTCTTGTCCCACACTGGCAGTAAAATTACCGAACACGCTGTGAGCGCTATAAAAAACAATCAGTCTATGATATCATGGGAGGTGTATCCAATTTCTGATGTGCAGAAGCTACCACAGATGAAATGGGATCATTTGCCGAAGTAAAGATGAAGAATTTTGATAAAGAAGACAAGTTAATGCTAAAATCATCCTCAAGTAACATGGAGAAATAATTTCAGCGCTGACATATTGCATTACCCACATTCTCATCTACATTTATGTACAGTTGTTTCTCTGTCTTGACACTCACAATAATCATAACATTTGCAGGACACCATAAGCTACAGTCCAGCTGCACTTAATTGTGTAGAGGTAAGTGGATTAGACACTAGAAGATCTGTGTAGGAAAATATGTGTAACACCACTTCATTCATAAGATCTGAAAATATTGATGAAGAAGTTTCTTGTAGACCTGTTGGCTGAAAGACTTAAGGATATTAGAATATTTTATATATTACACACATACATTGATGTGTGTGTGTAGTTCAATAGGTTGTGCTAAGGAGACTGAGTGACAATTTTTTTGGTTGGGTTTATACACTTTAACAATTTCCTTAAAATTGCAGTTTGTGTTGGAATAAAGCACCTTTTTGTTCCTTAAAACAAGTTAAAAGGGTTTCCCTTGTGTACTTTTAGGTAACAGCTAATCCCGCCTGGGAATGAAGGCAGTGCAGCTTTTTCTTTTAAATGGCTTGTTCTATGGTTAATCTCTCTAAGACTGGGAAGAAAAAAATGCAACTCAACCATTACTCAAGATAAATTACAAAAATAGTATGCTAAAATATCATTTTAAAAGCACTGACTTGCATTTCCAGACATAACTCCCTTTGGCTTACATGACTGGTGATGATAACAGGCTATTTCACTCAGCATTTTCCCTATAACTCAAAAGTCATTCTTAACTGTTTGAAAAACCACACACAGTGGTGAAAACCTTCATGTGCCATTTAAATCAGTGCCACAATGTCCCAAAGAAAGCTGTTGAACCCGCAAGTACATCTACAACTGTGAGTTGACGTGTGTTAGCCATGATATATGTACATGTACAACACTGAGTCATGCAGCTTTTCAGTCTACAATGACATGTTCTCTGCATGCCTTCATCAAATCCATGTAGCAGTAAAATCCCAAATCAACCATGGAACAAGGACATTGTCCTGCCATTGCAATTTCCATAGCTCAGCTCATCGTTGGGCAAATTGATACAAGCGACACACATGCACACTCAGTTAAACACACACAGAAAAAGCTGCCACGTTACCTTTCTGTACACTATCATGTTGGGGGACTCGTCCGCTACACCATTGGTCCCCTGCCCTCCAGTGTTGGTCTGTGCCATGATCCAGTCAGCAAATCAGCCACTGCAAATGTCAGGTGCTCCTGTGGTGGACACAAAGGACATATACTGTTGGTCTCTCTCGGAGTAAGAACAGCAATTGAACATTGAACCTTATCTTTCAGGAGCAAGGCTACAATTTACATAACTTGCAACCTTGTTCATGTTTTACTGGGTTTGATATTTCCACTTGGAAAGTGTTGGGATGCTCTGTGTGCTCATATTTGACAAGGTCCTGACAAGGACATTTTGGACAAGGTGTGATATTGAAACATTGACCAAAAATTTAAGCAAAAGTACAACAAAAATATCCAGAGCAATGCATGTGCTGTGTTTTACAGCCTTCCGTTTGGGTTTAATCCTCCAAATATACGTTTGTCTACGTTTGAGAGAAAAAAATGTGTTTGTTGACATTAGAAGATACGTTTGCAGTCTTTGACGTGTGCACTGTGCACTGTGCATGCTCTCAGAGTGATGCCACAATAAGGTGAAGTGAAGACCCGGACAACGGTAGATGCAGTAAAACAACACACCATCCTCGGAGGAGGTGGCTCTATACTCTACAATGCAGCTTAGATACATAAATGCATTGGGGAGAAGCAGCCATGGCCAAAACAATACCCGTTGACTGATAGGATAGGGTATATGTTGCAGCTGTGTGCTTGTTTCTTCACGACACCCACACGACATCCTTGAGGATTAGTCTGCAACACTAAATAGCCTATAGCAACCAAACATCGAAGTAATGGATGTAACCTGTTCACAACGTGAGGCCGTAGTGTTTTTCTAACCACCAGCAGCTGTCCGTTTCAGTACCCAGGACAGCTACCGTAAAAAAACGACTAGCGTAAATGCACAGACAGCACAGCGACGTTGGACACTGGGCAGCAGAAGAAAGCGGAGGGGGGCTCACCTGATAAACGCGCAGCCCGCTTGAGGACTCCTGGTTCCTAGCAGAGGAGCTGGGAGTCTATTCCTCTATAGCGTTTTCACCGTGTCAACTGGCAGACATAGGAATGCGAGGACAATTCATTGGCAGCGCGAGGAGACAGACATTTGCTGGACACTTGCTTTGGTACAGCTCTCTATCCCTTCGCCGTGTTTCTGTTTCTGTGTCTCTCCTCTCCCAACGATGCTCCCAAGCATCACGGGCGCGCCGCCGCAAAATCCTGGACCCGTGAACGCGCATCGATCCATGACCAATAGCGTGTGAGGAATAAATTACAACCCTGTTTTGGAGACGTACAGTCCAAATAGTAGCCTACTGCTTTACACTGCAGTGTAATGTGAATGATAAAGGCTTTGTTAGAATAGAAAACGAGTGATGTCACATTTGCCTGTCAATACAATAATTAAGGAGATTGTATTTGTGAAATAGGCTAACCAGTTGACCAGCCTATTCAAAGAAAACAACATTGTGATTTGTAACATATACATCAATTTAATCAATGTTTTCTCACAGTTAACATGCCAGCTGTGTGGACAATTATTTAACCTGTAGGTGTATGAGCTATAACAGGCCATTTGGTTGAAATCCTCATCTTTGCTGAGAATGACTATAGGTTAAGGGTGGCTTCTGTTATCACTAAGTCTAATTATTTATATTCCTTTATTTTTCATTCCAGCTATAAGTGTGATTTTACATTGTGTGGAATAAGGAAAGCATTTTATCACTGCGGTTATGTGTGCTGACTGTGTTTATTTTTGCACCAGCACCACAGAAACAACAAATATAAAAATAAATATTGCTTGTTTAATTTGATGAGTTCGTGGCTTGGAGGTATTTGCGGCAGCTGAGGCGTGAAAGATCACAGATGTGCACTTTTTTATCCATACATACACTCTCTATCTGTTGTCCACCCCCATCCTCCCTCTGACTCAGGGCAAAGATGGATTTGAGGTGGACTTATAGTCCACTTACCTTTCCACAGCCTTTCATTATATGCTGAGTCAAAATTAGGGCCTCTTCCCCTTATTTCATCATTACAAGTCTGAAAGCCCTCAGCCTTACCTGTGTAAACATCAGTAGGTCTACTATAAAATATGTCTCTTTTAACTAACCAATCAATTTCTTTATTCAGTGTATTAAAGGTAACATAATATGAGGATGCCAGTTGAAACATGTTTTCTATCATACATGACAAGAAGAAAAAAAAGGTTATTTGACAAAAAAGATGGGGAAAAAACTAATATTGACTATAATTTAGCAGAAAAGGTCAAGTTTTTTTGTGAATCAAGGGACTAGAACAGCTGTTGCAAAGCATTTTTGCAAAGTTTGGCAAAACAAATTTACCTTGTGATATTTTTCTCAGTTTGTCTCAGTTTTTCTTCTTCTTTTATCCTTCAAAACTTGTTTTACCATGTTGGCTATTTCATTATAAAGTTTTGCTATTGTTTATTACTTGTGCACCAAAAAGGAAAAAATATATTTAAACAATTTTCACATTTCAAAGAAATGTATAGCACAGCAACACAAACTTTGCATTGTAGTTATTTACTCCTTTAATCATTGGAGTGCAATGTCAGATGGTTATGTGAGCATGTAAAACATCACAGTTAAAGTTATTTTCTTCTGGGATGTGCAATATATATTTGTTAAAAAGGAGCATTTGCAGCAGTTAATGCAATGCTGTTGTTAAAATATAGCCTCCATATTTCAATATAACCAATCATCCGCTGCTTATTACATTCTAAATATACATTTTTGTCAATGTTTAAAAATATTAAAAAATAAATAAAAAATTGTTTACATAGAAATGTAATTATAACACGAGGCTGTCCTGAGCGTCTAGCTGCATTACCTCATTTTAGAACTCCAACTCCCATGATGCACTTGGACCATTATTCCTTGTACAAAGATACGTCGGGCAAAACACGGAAACAGAAGGTGGAGGGCGTTCACAAACAGTATTTAGTGAGGTTAATGACAGCTGCCAACTGTACTTTGAATAAAGTTTTACCATGGCTATGAAAAGATTACAAAAGGTAAGGTTTAAACCTTTTTGAGTGTGTGTTGACCGCTAGAAAGAAATTTTACGTTGAATAGTTTACGTTAGGCAAATTGTTATGTTTTAAATGTTGTTCACTGCCGAATAAAAGCTTTAATCTTAGCTAATTGTTTAAAAGATGTCTATGTAACCACTAACAGGTCTCAGGTCGTTCCGCTTTTAACCACAGCAAAAGCTGTAGGCTACGTTTTTCACTAAATGGCTAAAGCGAACTTTATGTAGGCCTACAAATGTGGATTAGGCTATTTAGGGCTAGGTTCCACACATTTAAAAGTAACTTTTCCGCAGTTCTTGTCACTGTATATTTTTTTATTTACAGCCAGAGTTCGACATTTTATACTTTAACTAACTAATCATCATGGGTTTGTTTTGTTTTCTTCAGGAAATAGCTGAACTACAGAAAGATCCTCCTGCTAGGTGCTCAGCTGGACCTGTGGCAGAGGATCGTGAGTGGCCCATTATTCCGATAAACCTGAAATGTACCATTCTTGTAATATTCTAAAACTGTAAATATCTTTTCTCTTATTAGTCTTCCAATGGCAAGCTACCATTATGGGACCGGTAAGTATTTCTGGAATATTTTCTTACACTGAGGCTAGTTTCTGCATCTTCAGACAACAGGGTTTTCTGATGTCTGTTATTTTCCTGAGCACAGGCGTGTGTACTCCAGTGTTACACTCTAAAGCAGTGGTGGGCAAGCTAAGGCCAGGGGGCCACATGCGGCCCGTTGGGTTGTTTATTAACAACCCCTCCTAAAGCTTGCATCTCTACTCACAGCAAGACATTGTTTTTTACTGGTTTTAGAACAAATTGTAAAGAGTGGATCTCAAACTGTGGAGGTGCAGCTGTGACTGTGGTGTTGAATATACAGTGTTTATTGCACACATTGTTTTGCCTATAGTTCAAACTTTAAACTATAGACAAAACAATATGTATAATGTGAATATGTGTTGTTTTTCGGCCGCCCACAAGAGTCCCATGTTCTGATGTGGCCATTGGAGGAAAATAATTGCCCACCTCTGCTCTAAAGGCTACTGTAGGCTTTTAATGTGTAATATGAAATGTGTAAAACAGGGTCACAGTGTCCTAGGCATCAATTAAATGGATTATTGCCACAATGTCAACATAAGTAGGTTATATGCAGTGAATAGACTCCAACGACTGAATGTTGGACTGAAATATTCTTTATAAAAAGCAAATGACAACACTATTCTCCATTTTAGAGCGACAGCCCATACAGCGGAGGAGTATTTTTCCTTGACATCCGCTTTCCCACAGACTATCCATTTAAGCCCCCAAAGGTAAGATTATTTCAGAAAATGAAAGCATGAATTGGTAAACATAATTATTTTTTGTAAAAACTACCTTTTCTCTTTTACCTATGTGTGTGGTTTCTATAGGTGGCCTTTACCACAAAGGTCTATCACCCAAACATTAATAACAATGGTAGCATCTGCCTGGACATCTTAAGGTCACAGTGGTCTCCAGCGCTCACAATATCAAAAGGTAAATAAAACCTACACGCTTTTGCTACTTATTTTAAGAGCAATAAAATAATAAAGCACAAACTAACTGCATAACATCAATCATCATAGCCATAAAACCCATTTACAATCCAAGTTTGTTTGATGAGACATTTATCACAGATTTTAGCCTCTGGGAACATAGGAAATATAGATTTTTAAAGCTATGCACTCAAAAAAAAATTTTGCATGGGAAATTGTTTGTGTCAAGGCTGTGTTTGTGCCACTCTATTTTCAATTACAAATTCCTGTAAAAGTAGTTTCCCATTTGTAAAAAATATGCATAAAATTGATAGCGATGAATATTTACGGTCTACTTTCTTCCTTTCATTTCTTTTAGTTTTGTTGTCAATATGCTCTTTGCTATGTGATCCCAACCCAGATGATCCACTCGTCCCTGATATTGCACACACCTACAAAATGGACAGACAAAAGTAAGTATATAGATTAGATTGATTTAATATAAACTGTAAAAGGCTACATGAACCATTTATCTTGTTTGTTTAGGTACAACAGTATAGCCAGTGACTGGACTAAGAGGTATGCCATGTGAAGCAAGGAAATCCTTGATGTTCTTGCCGTCAGAAGAGTTGCAATCCTGTAGCTTCATAACTTCTTTTCCCTTCTGTTTGCCTTCATTTATTTTATTATTAGTCATGATACGTTTGGTGTTTTGTTTTTAAATATAGTATTTACTCAGTATTCCTAAACAAATTAATGTATGGAATCATACTTTACTGAGAGTAAATTTTGTTCATGGCTTGCACTGTTTGGCTTTGCACTGCACTGTTACTGTAGTGGACTTGATGGTGTTGTTAATATGGTTCTCACCATTAGGTGGCGCCCCTTGCTTTGTACTGGTAGTACAATGCATATTAGACAATTTCTATCCTGACTGCTTAAGTGAAGTACAGTTTTGTTTTTTGCATTTCATATAATTATATGTAATTAATGACGGAAAAGCGTAATCAACATATTTCTAACTGCAGTACTGCTGTATTAGTACATACACTTGCTTTTTTGTGTGACTTCAAAGTAACTAGTGTGTCATTTTTTTTTATTAAAACCATGTTCCAAAGTACAGAGTATATAAGGTAATTTCAATCCTCTTATTCCAGTTTCCTTGGCTGGAGATTTATTTCACTAAAACAACTCTGAAAGCACTTGAACACTTTTGAGTCTTAAGTAGTAGTTAATAAAAGCTCCAACTGTTATGTCTGTTTGGGGTCACCGGAGGTATTTGTCGGGGCTTTCAGCTGTAAATAAATATAATAGAAGTAGTGGTCAAAATGACCCACAGATGACAGTCTGATTGTGACAGTCTGAACAGATAATAACTGATATGTAACCATCAGAGAGAAACCAAAGAAATTGAAATAATTATTTTTACACAAGGTCATAAATCGACACAAGATGTTGGACACCAAAGGAAAATCAATCCATCATCCTTAAATACAACAGTACTTCCTCTCTGATCCTACCCTCTGGCATCTTTCTAATCTGCACATGAACCAAGTTTGTTTTGGTTTCTCCTTCCTGTATTGCTTCCTTTTACCCACACTCAGGATGTCCAGTGTTTCCTCTCTAAGACGATAAAGAAGTATGAAAAAAATAACTTATAAATACGATTACCCACTGACATTAATGATGTCATAAATGCAAAGACATAGGTAGCCAACCACAAAGGTTGTTTATACAAGATAAGCATCTTGGATACATTTTAAAAAAGGAGGATAGGTATTTCAGCAGAATTTTTTTTTGCCTTCTCAAGAGCCCAGGGGGAGGCAGATCCTCAAAAAAACAGCGCCTGGGAGGAGTCGAAGTTTTTCTCTTTTTTTGCACGATGACACGTGAAACTTTCCCGAGGAGTTAGTTGGTGTTTGCCGCTCAGTTAACTCGGCAGACTACTTTTAGTTAGCGGTCCCGTGTTCTCTTATCCATTTTAAAAGTCTGCCTGATGGGGGCGAAGGGAGATATTTTAAGAAACTTGCTGCAGAAAAGACCCTGCTGCCATGAGCCCACACAATACGACGAAGTGACGGAATAAAAAGTCAGTCCACAGAAGTTCTGCCTGTTCCCTGAGCTCAACTCGACTTCGACAAACACGCAGTGGCCACTGGAGACGTTGCTGTGCAGCGCAATGGCTGCCCAGTGCGACACCTTAAGCGGGTATTTGCAGCAGTCTGACCAGGGCTCCAACAGTGAGCGCAGCACCGACTCTCCTCTACCCGGCTCTGAGGAGGACCTGAGCGGACCACATCAACTGCCTGACCCGGAGTGGACGGAGGAGAGGTTTCGTGTTGACCGGAAGAAGCTGGAGGTCATGTTATTAGGTAAACAACGAACATGTTTATATTAAATAACAAAGTGTTTATACCTAAGGTTTATTATTTTTTATTTGTTCTGCTCTTTGCATAAATGTATATGAATCGGAGAGGACCAGTGTTAATAGTGCCACAGGAAATCAATTAAGCCGAGCCAATTAAAGTGCGTCATTTACCTTCTGTGGCCTTTCAATTAGCGTCAGCCAGGAGCAAAACATTCATGATGGCATCCATGGTAAATGTACATTAAAAACATTAAAAATAGTTTATTTTTTTGTACATTATAGAATGCAACAAGTGTATGAAATACTGTTTTGAAGATTTACATATTTTCACCTTATTATAGTAGTTATAGTAAAATGACAAATCAAAGCTTTACAACGGTAGCCTCTGCATCTTTATCCAAATGGTAGGTAGATCTGCGTTGATGCCAGTCTGATCTCTCCTCTAATGAAGTGTAAGCTACTGTAAACAGTTTTATAGATCTGAATGTGCAAGGCCAATAATCTCTTGAAAGAGGTCCTCTGAATGTGTACATTTCAAAACACAAAAGAATGTAACATTAAAGTACTGTATTAGCTAACATGGGTGGTTCTAAAATAAGGCTCATGCTTGTTGATTCACTTTTATTCCTGTTACTGAACTATTATGTTATTGTTTTTGTGACTAGCTTTTGCCATATGTGTTCGTAAAGCATCCTTCATCCTACTCACAGACATATGTTCCTTACACACACATTGTCCCCCAGAGAATGTCCTGGTTGCTGCTTGGCTCCTCAGTACATTCCTTAATGCTCCATGTCATCCCCAACTCTTCCAGGAAAACAACTTAACCAGAGACCGGCCCTTAAAATCGAGACTCCGGACATACCACGTGCCACGTCACTCAGTTTGTATATTTGTGCGTATTTCTATACGTTTTATTGTATTGTATCACCCCTACACTGGGAATGTCTTGTTTGGTTTCTGCTCGATTTGACTTTTATCTGTCCATGTGGATTGTGCTTGTTACTTTATGACATCGCTGTGTTGATATTTCAGTCGCAGTGTAGGATGAAAAAGAGCTGCTGTGTTACACTGACTTTCTGGGGACTTGTAGGGTCAGGTTTAACCTGTGAGCTTCAGAAAAAGTCCAGAGGCTTGTTCAGTTCATAGTTTGATAGTATGTTCAGGTTTGCAAATGATGTGTTAATGAACAATAATAATCACTTTTTATTGAATGTATTTCATTAATATTAAAAAGCATTGACATAAAGGTCATCAAGTGACTGTAGTCTCCCTTTTCAATTGGATCTTAGAACTTTGCCTGGTATTATTTTGATTGGATAAGCTATAGATTTAGACATGGAACTTTTTAAAATATTTTTCTGTGATGGTATGTTTCTTAAATTTGGCTTTAAGAAATGTTATATACTTAGAATATTTTAAGGCTTTGATGAAAACCTTTTTTTATTTTTATATTTTTATGTTCTGTCAATGGCTAATCGGTATGTTTCAGCAGGGCTATATGCTTCATTTGTGCTACTGAAATATACAGTTCAGCGTGTATTATTGTTGTTTCGTTATCTCTTAAGGGTCTGGACTACAATTGTAAATGCACAGAACAAAGCTATGACAAGGTTAAGTCACAACAAAATATAATATTTCCCGACCTAACGGTCTATTGATTGCATTTTCTCAAAGTTAAAGTAAAACATGCAACAGTCCTTCTGAACCCAAAGAGAATCAACTGTTCCATTATGTGTATATACACCTATGAATGAATGATGTCAGACGGCATCTCGGCTGCATGAGACACATGTATAGTAAGGGATTTCCCAAGTTACACCAAAGTAGAAACAGGTGGTCTTTAAGTGATGACTTACTGGCATTTCCACTGCAACCATTTTAATTTGTTTTCTTGTTGCATCAATACAAAATGGAAATTATTAACCTAGAATAGAAATTACAAATATATTGTCTTTTACATTGGCAGGAACATGTGTTTCTGAGCTCAGATCATTAAAGTGTGTGTAACGTGACAACGAAATCTTAACTTGACAGCCATCTGGCTTTACTGCTGTACTCCTGGCACTCCGCAATAGAACTCACAAGTTAATAGTCGGCAGCCTTGACACCGCCATGGAAGCTTGAAAGATAGCATTATGTGCACAGGAGAACTTCACCACCTCCTTTTCTATTCATGATGAGACTAGGACAAATGTGGGAAAGAAGTAACATTTTCACCAACTTAGATTCTCCACATTGACCATGTTTTTGTTTGCAGAAAGGAGATATTGTGTATGTTACTAATTAATGGTTGTGTACGTGAGTAAAAAGACTGCCTGCGCTCTCACTAGTCCTGATGAAAGTTTAGTGGTGTTAGTTTGTCAGTGCGCAGAGCCATACGGTACACTGAGTCTGTGCATGCACTTTAACAGCATGTTCGCCGGTTAAGTGCAACAGAAACCTACAATTAGGCTAATCATTTTCTTAATTGAACTAATTTGTTTTCCTGATCCCAAACCACAAACTATTATTGGGTAGCTTTGTCTCAGTAAGGCAAAGCTGTTGCACATGGCAATGAAAGAGTCAAATGTTTTCAGAGGTAATTTCAGTATGTTACACCGGCATTAAAACAATTTACTATTACAATTTACTACAACTTGACAACAATTGTACTAATGCCGCAACAGATTCAGTGACTCTTACCAGAACGTCACCAGTACAGAACTATAGTTATCCATGATGAAATGTCAGCCTCAGGTCAGTGTAATTTGTCTTTTTTTAAGTTAAAATTACCCATGTTTAATAAAGGGAAAGTGTAAGGGCCTCCTCCTCTGTGCTGAGTAAGGCCCTTAAACAGGAAGTGAGTATCTTGAGGGGAATGTGCTGCAGGCTTGTCTTCTCTCCTTGGATCTGCACCTCTTGAGCTTTCAAACACTGCTCCGTTGTTCCAGCTTCCACAAGATCCACTTGGACTTGTTGGAGTTTCCCTAGACATAACAGTGACCTAATTCTCACTTCTTAAAAATACACTGATTATCATTGATAACTTTGTCTCCACTCTAGAGTAGTTTGATGACATTAGGATCTCTTTTAAGCGAGTGGGATTTTTCATTTTTACATATTTATTCCAAATAGAAATGAAATATAGAGAAGTACATGACTTACTCAGAACAACAAGCATGGGAAATGGTAGACAAAGCCAAGTAAAGAATGGAAAATCCTTTTCTGAGGCTAGATTTTATTTATACTCTGAGGGGTGTTTGAATATAATCTAAATCACATTTTCAGACTTGTTCTGAGTAATAACGTTTATGTAGCGCACAGTCTATATGGATACAAATGTAAAAATGATTGCTGCAGAAGTAAGAAGAGGCCTAAAACTGGTCCTGTAACTTCAAGACGTTGCTCCTCTTATTTGAATGTCTGAATAATTTGTAGATGATACTAGACTTTTATAATTGCTCATCTAAAACTGGACTACATTTGCTGATCACATGGTCTGACTGGGGTAAATACAATGAAAGAAAGTGACAAAAAGCAGATCCCTATGTTTGGTTATTGGATATTCTGTATGGAAGGTAAAATGTCCTTCCTACAGTAAGTGATCCTAGTACTCTAAGCTGAACCACACCAGGTGTATGACTGTAAAGGGATTTGGCTCATTTACTCGAGTTCTGTGCTCTGGCTTTTGCCACCTTCACTCTCTTCTTCCCAACTTTTATAGAAACAGGCCAATACAATTAAACTATTCTACTCAGGTTTGCTTACGCACTGAATTCTTTCTTCCTGGACACGATGAAGCTTTCAGGAGCTGTAACATAATTGAGCTTCAGTTGGCGGAAAAACCTGTAATTCATTACTGGAGAAAATAAAAGCAGGAGTCCTGTTTCAACAGTCCAAGTGGAGCTGCGGAGCTCTGACCCATTTCTATGCTTCTGGATCTGTAAATGGATTGAAAATGAATACCTGTTTTTTTTTTTTTTTTCACGTCCCTCAAAGCTCTTTTTCCTCAACCCTTTTCAAAGTGCAGATTTACATTCTGTCTGGTTTGTGGTTGCTATTTTAGAAATGTTTCTTTGGGGGAGCTCTTCTGACTTTTGCACGCTCTAACCGTATACACACATTCACATAGAACGACCACGATGGAACTTTCAGTGTTTTATCTTTGGAGAACCTTGGGATTTGGTTTGTTCTCTTTTCATTCAACATTTCGTACAATCGGCTTTTTCTCCACTGGCCTTGATTGGAGGGCAAGCATTTTTATAACCGTAGCTACAATGATCTTCACCTAAGGGGGGCAGAATGAGGGGACAAAAGCCAAGCATTTTAATAAAGAGCCTTGATGTCTTATACAATCTTTTTTACGAGCTGTGTGCTAATTTTAAATAGAAATATCAGCTTCAGGGAGCTTTTTTTGACAACTTCTTCTCTGTAACAAGATGCTGCAACAAATGTCTTATTTTATGGTGGACATTTTAGGTGTGTGATATTTGGACAATAAGAGTAGCATATTCTATAAATAACATTTGGAGTGATGGATTAGTGGTTTTACTGAAAGTCGGGGGTTGCGTAAGGTTTGCACTGTAATCGAGGAATGAGTTGCACCAGATTTGAAATACTGATTAATATAAAATGCCTAAATAATTTCCCAATACATCAGTGTTATGCTTATCCTGCTGTTCAGTCCGTTAAGTGAGACTGCCTCCCTGAGCTCCATGGGGGATCCAGCTCAGTAGATACCAGGCATCAGGAATGTACTACGTTGTGTAATGTCTTGGCTCTCACACAAGGGAGAAGAACTGATAACCCAAACATATTACAGCAGTGGCATTTTGGGACCGATCTTCTACACATGAAAGACGCCAAACATCAGCTTTAGAAATTGTGTTTGATTACTGTCTTCTTCAGGTGAAGTAAGCTGGAACTAATGGTGAAAGTCAGACAACATAACAGTGACTTTAAGACTGCAGTGTCATCAAAATGACCTCAAGGGTCAGTGAGTGTTGTCACTCTGGTGTGTTTTCATCTTTAGCCACTGAAAAGGAGCATCTGGCACTTACTGGTTCAAATATGGCAGTTGCCCTGACAACTATGTGCATTTGAGTTTAGAAACTAAAAAGTTGATTGGAAGATTTAAGAATCATTTAGCTCTTTACTGAACCTGGACATGATTAGTTATGTTTTTTTAACTCTTACTTTTATCTGGGATATGAAAACCCTGATAAAGAAAAGTCAGTGTTGAAAGACAACGGATGCTTTCCTGGCAATACAGTCACATAAAGCAGACAGTTATTTATTCTGTAGCGTTCTCTTTCCCAGTCCTCACAGTGATGAGATACCGCCGTTGGGTTGTCCTGGAGAAGCTGCTGAATGTTTTTCACCATTACAAGTCTTTTGTTTTGTTGCCAACTTGTGTAAAAAGTGTGTCAACGCAGTTCACCAGGAGACTGAAGTGTTGGCTTTTGTCTGTTTTCATTGAGCTTAGTTTCTGCCAGCTCCCTGTCAGCTGCAAGGTGATACACTTGTACAAATAAGTATCTTTGAAGTGAGGCATTAAAGCTCAAACTGATGAGAGCAGCTCCCATCGTTAAATTAAAAGCCTGCTGAACAAGGATTGATTGCACCCAATAAACTGTTTTTCTTGGAGTCCCAATATCTGCATAAAATTTTCTTTGTACGAAGAGTAAATTGACAAGATTAGATATCAGACATTTCCTAATTATTAGGTATTGTAACTAATTAGGGCTGTTCTACATCTACCAATGTTTAATTTAAGTAATCAGTGTTATCAAAGACACATTAATTGCATAGCCTGATATAATGCACTTCACTTAGTTTATGAGGTTTTTGTTGAAGGGTAGGGCTGCACATTAGATCAAAAATCTATTGACTTTGCATTACGTTTTAAATACAACAGCAAAAAACAGCTTGAATTACAATAACGGCTAATTATCCACAGAAAAGTTTGATTATTCTCTTAAGAGAATTATTTTTTTTGGTCACCTCACAGTGTACGTTTGTTTTTTATATCAAGCTGCAGCTACTTTAAAACCTTTTATAAAGCTGCAAACGGCTCACTTCTGTATACTCTGAATTTGGGTTTTTTAATATCCTGTATCCTGTAGTGCATGTGTATTTTTCAAGATTTCTGGCTCCCTGAGGTGCTCTTATTAGCTCCATGTTGAATCAGCTGAAGGTCGCTGTGTGCATTGCAACATTACACTTTGCCTCTTTTTCTAAAAGCTGGTTAATGTGGTTCTTATGTAAGGTGTAGAACAACATCGGTGGGCAAAGGCCTATTTCAAGTTGTCACTCTTTATATAATCCCAAGTGTGCATTCATTTATTTCCTAACGCTTGGTCCCACTAGGGGTCCAGGTGACTGAAGCCTATCCCAACAGCTTTGGGCCCGAGGCGGGCTAAACCCTGGATAATGGCCAGTTAGTCGCAGGGCTAACGCTTAGAGACAGACACTGACAGACAACCATTCACTCTCACATTCATTCACTAGGAACACTTTAGAGTTGCCAATTGACCTAAGTCAAGGCTTGGATAGATTATTTTTCTATAAACCAGCTCTTGTGGTTGTTGCCAACGCTAAAGATTTCTTCAAAGCGATGACAATTTGTGAGATTTAGCTGCTGCCTGTCATTGAAGTTTATAAATTTAAAAGTTCATAGAAGTAATTATATCCCTTCAAAGCTTCTATCACAGTGCAAAAAGTTTAAAATGTAAAAATCCTTTGTTGTTGATGTGGCTCCCTGACTCTTTTGATTGTTCTATGACATATTTACTAATATACCACGTAATTTGGGATTCTGACAATTTTTATCAAATTTTTTACTTCTGCTGCTTACTTTAAACTTTTTATACAGAGATTAAGGACATGGTATAACAAGGAAACATGTTGAAAATGTTCCTGTCAAAAATGTTTATTAGGGACTATTGTTTTCTGGAATTTGTGTGTGAGTATTTAAATCTTAGCCTTAGAAATCAACCCTGTTTACATTCCTTCAGTGTCAAAACAGCAAAATCTCCCACAAAGTCAGACTTTCCACAAAATAATAGAAACCAGATTGTTCCATCTCCAGGCTTTTTATAGCAGTGTTTAGTTCTGTAAAGTGACAGTAATTAGGTAAAATATTAATTTAATCTTTTGTAATTCATACTTTTATGGAGATACATCTGGAGTGCTGCTTGAACATGGAAATTTCTTTTGGTTTACTATTTAATTTTGACTAGTGCTAGACTAGGCAGTTATAAATGTGCTTAAACTTCATTCACTGTCTGTCGGCTTCAAAACAATGAAAACTTTCCAGTGCATGTAACCATATTCAACAAGTATTTACCACAACATCTCACAAATTTTCTTTTTAATTATTCTTCCATGTTCCAGCACCCCAGGCACCTCCTCATCACCCTGCTGAACCCTTGCCGTCTCTCTTCGGGGTGCTCCCTACCCGCTTTACTTGGTGCACATGTGCCAACAGGATGTTTTGCTCTGTGCACATGGCCTGTGTTTTCACTCTTGTTGGATGTCAGATTCCTTTCAGCTCCCTGCTCACATGCCAAAAATTATGTTGTTGTTTGTCTTTGACAGATACATGGTTGGATATCCAGCCCTTTGCATGTTTTACTTGTTTATTTGTTTATTTAACTTGAATCTCCCAAATCATTCCTTTTAATGTTTGCAAAACACTCAAAGTGTGAATGCTGGCTGTTTTCTCACCACACTGAACACGACAGGTTTTTCTCATTAATTTTATGTATGCATGTGTGTGGAGATCTGGAGAACTGCTGTACGGTGGCAGCGTGGTTAGCACTCCTGCCTCACAGCAAGAAGGTCTCCATGTGTCTGTGTAGGTTTCCTCCGGGTGCGCCAGAATCCCCTACCACCAAACACATGTACAATATAGGACTACACATGTACAACATAGGACTACACATATACAATATAGGACTACACAAGTACAATATAGGACTACACATGTACAATATTGGACTACAGATGTACAATATAGGACTACACATGTACAATATAGGACTACACATGTACAATATTGGACTACACATGTACAATATAGGACTACACATGTACAATATAGGACTACACATGTACAATATAGGACTACACATGTACAATATTGGACTACACATGTACAATATAGGACTACACATTTACAACATAGGACTACACATGTACAATATAGGACTACACATACACAATATAGGACTACACATGTACAATATAGATACAGATACAGATAGCTTTATTGATCCCCAAAGGGCAGTTCAGTTTCTACAGTACAGTACACCGACTAGACATACACCCATTCACACAACCGACGCATGTAGGACTACACATACACAATATATGACTACACATTTACAACATAGGACTACACATGTACAATATAGGACTACACATGTACAATATAGGACTACATATGTACAATATAGGACTACAGATGTACAATATAGGACTACACATGTACAATATAGGACTACACATATACAATATAGATACAGATACAGATAGCTTTATTGATCCCCAAAGGATATTTCAGTTTCTACAGTACAGTACACCGACTAGACATACACCCATTCACACAACCGACGCATGTAGGACTACACATATACAATATAGGACTACACATGTACAATATAGGACTACACATACACAATATATGACTACACATACACAATATATGACTACACATGTACAATATAGGACTACACATGTACAATATAGGACTACACATACACAATATATGACTACACATACACAATATATGACTACACATGTACAATATAGGACTACACATATACAATATAGGACTACACATGTACAATATAGGACTACAGATGTACAATATAGGACTACACATATACAATATAGGACTACACATACACAATATAGGACTACACATATACAATATAGGACTACACATATACAATATAGGACTACAGATGTACAATATCGGACTACACATGTACAATATAGGACTACACATGTACAATATAGGACTACACATATACAATATAGGACTACACATGTACAATATAGGACTACAGATGTACAATATAGGACTACACATATACAATATAGGACTACACATGTACAATGTAGGACTACACATATACAATATAGGACTACACATGTACAATATTGGACTACAGATGTACAATATAGGACTACACATGTACAATATTGGACTACAGATGTACAATATAGGACTACACATGTACAATATAGGACTACAGATGCAGATATTAGCTGGTGAAAGAAAGGAACGACTGTATATTAGGTTGATGTAATACAATTCATCTGTTTTGAGTGTTTCTTTGTTTGAGTTTTGCTCTAAAATGAAAATTAGCATCTATAATTTTTATAATGCTGTAGGATTTACTGTACATTAACCAGTAAAGAGTCAACTAGGATTTTTATTTTCTTTTTTTTTTCTTGACACACTGTGCTCTGTTTGGGCACAGTTCAGCTTGTTTAAGTGTTAACACATGTTCAAGGCTCATAATGTTGGCATTACTAAACTGCCAAAGGCCATAGGGAAAGTTTTGACTTTTTATTGAGGTTTTTGATTTCTTTGTTTACTCCTTCAAAGTGTGCTGAAGCGGGAGGTCAACAGTTCTTTCAATGCCATGCACTAATGTAAACTATGCCATTTGTTTTAAGTCACTGGGAAAATGTGCTGTTTGTACTATTTCAATTATACTTGATGAGCATACTCTCAAATCCTTTTTTTATATAATGGTCCCATCATAATGGCTTTGCAGAACCACTGAGGAGGAGTAATGTGTTTGAACTGTATTATAATAGCAATTCATTTATTCAAGCTCTGTGTAACAGGAATTGATAAATTTGGACATAATCTATGAGATGCTCCACTTTCTTCTGCATCCAGCTCCAGTCGTTTCTAAATACATCTTCCACACGTTTTGTGCTCAAATTTGTTCGGCCCATCTGTCAGCTATGTATCTTGTGTTTGTGGCTAAACAATAACAGACAGTGACTCTGCCGCTGCTTGTGACCCAGATTTACAAAGACGCCAACAGATCCGTCTTTTTAAATCGCTGGATAAAATGCACAATTAAACTTTGTTGTACTCGCAAATGACAAAAACATGAACACTCTCCTATGAGAGCAAATATTTATTTTGCATCAGTTGGACCAGTTAGAGACTTTAGGCCTGATTCCTTGCTTTATATTTGGCTCCAGATCCTCTTTATCTTACTGCTGAGTTTATGTCACCTTAAATGTCCAGGTGACTCTTGTAGCCTTGTAATTGTAAATCTCCAGGTTAAAAACAAGAGACTAATTTATCTTAAAGTGTTGAAGTGCATACTCAACACCATTTGGTTCAAGTGCATCATGAATAATAACCCAGCTACTGTAAAATGCCAAGCAATTTTCATGGTATCCTTCAATTTGTTACACGAAAGCTGTATCCAATCTCTGGGATTATAGAAAATGACTTG
Organism: Neodontobutis hainanensis; assembly: GCA_024349245.1. Taxonomy (NCBI): domain Eukaryota; kingdom Metazoa; phylum Chordata; class Actinopteri; order Gobiiformes; family Odontobutidae; genus Neodontobutis; species Neodontobutis hainanensis. The sequence goes on along the minus strand of JALDNG010000016.1, from coordinate 3,377,151 downwards.
GGACGTGTTCTCCGCCTTTGCAACTGGGAAGTTTCAATCACCATGCCAAAGCTAATATCCAAAGAAATAAAGATCCACCATAAACACAGCTCTGAATGAACACACTGTAGTATTTTGAGGGGTAATCAGTGTTTGATTTTGCTCTGTTCAAGTTACATTTTGTGTTTTAACATGGAGAGGTTTTTCATACAATCATTTTTCTCTTTCAGCTGCCTCCGAGGGTAGAGTCAACGGCGGGGAGGATTTCTTTCAGAAGGTAAGTGTGCAGTCTACTCTCAGGTTGAGTTTGCTTTGTCTGTGGGATGCGCTCAAGTTGGCCAACTGTGCGGAGCTGTGTTATTGCGCTTGCACTAATGGTGCAGATGTCAGGTGCTTATCTAGCCACTTTATAACAGATGAAAACAAATATGAACAACAGGAAGATGGTGACGTTAGCGCTCAGCAGGGCTCAGATCCCACAGCTGACACAACACTTTCAGGATTATATAATATACAAACTTCAGACAATTACAGTTTAAAACAATACAGTTGTAATGGGCTGTTATCCATATGACACAGCACTCTCAAGGTGTTGCTAACAAATTCCCCCAAAAATATATATGTATAAAAATACGCACCTGGCTCTTCAGCGAGACTCGTATATAAGCATCCATAAATGCATAATGGATGCTTTAGTATCTTACCACTTCTGCCGTTACTCGTCACATATCGTGTACGGAAAAGACTTCCATTAACATCAACAATGGGGAACATTATCAGTAATGGTGGGTTGGCAATTTTGAAGAAAGATCATGTAGCTATCAAAAGGTTCAGGGTTTAAACTATTAGCCTAATTGTTTTCTGTCAGCAGCGGTTACAAAAGGAATCCCGCAAATGATGGTGCTTTGACATGCCTCAAGTGAATTCATTCTTGTTTAAAATCCAGTTTCCTGTAAAAAAAAAAAAAAAAAAAAATGCTGAGGCCCTCTAGAGTATGTTAATGGTGATAATGATATACATGAATGGGCAGTGGTTTGTTTTAGTATCCAGCTTTTGTCTATTTTTTTTATATTTGGTTTAAATGTCAAAGAAGGAGGCAATTTAACTGTCTCCAAAGCCCTATTCAAAACCAAGTAATGCAAACCAGGCGCCTTACAATTTGTGGAATTTTAACAAGGTCTCTATACTGTCTACACCTCTTTTTGGTTGAAAACTATAAAATGATATGTGTATGTGACTATTTTAAAGCTAATGAGACTTAAAGACAAACATTGGGGTATTGTTGGTGGTGCAGCATCTGGCTTAAATATTGTCACAGTTCAATTAGGTAAAAGAGAGGTCAAATAATGTTAGTAGGAGAGCACAGCACTCTTAAGAAGAACTGCTGAGTGTTTTTATTACAGGGGTTACATTTGGATAACTCAGCCCTAGTCCTAATATTGTAACTACACATGGACAATTAAAATCAAGTGAAAAAAACCCTCAAAAATAGTACTGCTGAAAGAAAATGGGTGAGGTGTGTAAAATACCTCGTAGTAGTTGAAAATGGAAACTCTTAGTTGGACCGCTTCCTGCCCCGTTCAACACACCCCTGAACCGCACAAGCTCAGTGAGACTAATAAAGTACATGCTTTGTGAGTTACCTACTGTCTTCCTCGCACTATGAGCCATGAACAAGAACAAAACATAAGGTTCCCCTCCTGCACTTTCCCCTCTCAGTCCCCGTTGCTGTGCTTGACTCACTGTCTGCTGGACTTCCTTTTAAAATCCCAAACATTTTGCATTGGTGCACCAACACGCCACCCTTTTCATGTAGTCAATAGAAGAAATACAGGTCTACAAAGTTGTACCACTGGAGGGTGCCACAGCTGGGAAATTAAGTGAGATCTCTTGGGTACAATTTGCTCCTTACCCAAGAGTTCTCGCTTTATATATGCATTTGTTTTGCTTGCTACTTTTACTTCCCATCTTCTATCTTGTTAACTGCTGAATTCCCTATTATAAGCTGGTGACAAAAGGGGACTTCTAGACTAATGCATATTTCATTGTGTATCCCGCACCATGTTAAGCAAACTACAGCTCTTAAATGTTTAGGCTGTGAAATGCCAGAGCATCAGTCTGCAACAGAGACTCTGAGCTGTGTCTGAGTTGCTTCGCCGGATTATCTTGGAACTTGAATAAAGAGCTTGTATATTAACTGCACGCCACACAAGAGTTTGGAGTGGATTGTACTTCGGAGGTGTCTTTGAACCCTCTCCAGTCCTTCCCTGATCCCCCATTCCACTCTTCGTTCCCAGAAGTTGTGGTTGTGTAATGCCAGGCGTGATCTGTTTGTGCCCGTGCATTCAGATCTTAAGCCAGGAGTCATTTATTTAATTTGCTCCAAGGCATCTTGTGTTTCACTCTTTCTGTGCTAGCATAACTGAAGACATATAATATTTGGTCAGCATAAATCTGGGACTTGCTGAAATAAGTAGGTCACATTAGCGCCATCAAAAGTAGCCTACAACAGTTCTTGAGTTGCAGTAGCTAAAGTTCTCTTTGTTTCATTTGTGAAAGGTCTGGAGTTGTGAAGTTATGTGGCTGAGGGATGTTTCTGTAGAAGCTCCTTTATTGTTATCAGGGCTGACCTTTTAAACTGATGATTATATGTTATTTTAACTGTGGCCCAGAGGCTAGGGTGGTTGTAGTTAGTAGTTAGCACTCTGTTAACAGGCACAGATTAGAGATTGTGGATTCCCTATGGATTAGTTCAGCTATTGCTCGGCTGTTACTTCAGACAGTCCCCCGCTCCCCATCCCCCAAAACAACCCTTTTTGTGCCCTCTGCCAAACACATACACACATGCATAAACAATCCAGCTGAATCAACAGCTGGAGCATTGCAGTGCAGAGCAGGACGCAGGCCCTGCCTCTGCCATGTTGATTATCTCTGTGTGCTATAGCTTGACAAAGTCACGTGTGTTAGACACGCGCAGACATATCCTGTTTGATTTCACTTTCAGCTTAGCATATGTTGAAGTCCACCATCTGCAGACTTCTAAGACCAATCATCATGTCAAGGTTAAGCTATGAAAAAGATCACAGGCCCACTTGTATATGTATTTATCCATTTTAAAAAGGGTGGGGTCACAAAGTGAAGAAACGGTGGAACGTCAAATGTATAGCTAATCTAATTTCTGCAAATATCTCGACCCATTTGAAAGGTATGTTCATAAAAATAAACACCATCCAACCATTAAGATGGTGTGTGGTCTGTCAGAAATCAGTCCCATCTGCAGAGTGCAGCCAAAAACAGCAAGGCTGGACAGGAAACAAGTTTTTCTGAACAAGAGCCCTTTGGAGGAAAAAATGTTAGAAAGCATTGGTTATGGTGTCTGGAGATTGCAAAGAAGTACAATGATATATATTCAGTAGTAGCCTATGTCCCATTCTATTTGCTTTATGTAGTGATGAAAATGAGCCTTATGATGCTAGATTCAGTCAACTGTCAATGTTTTTCCTTTCTATATGTTTATTTATTTTAATGTATTAACAAAGTAGCGCTGTGCACTCAATAGCGTTTGCAATTAAATCCCGCAGTGGCCACAATAATTTGTCACATTTCACATGTTGCAAGAAATTTAGAAAGTTAATGCATAACCTGAGACGCTATGCTATGTTGTGTGATACTAGGAGAAAATAACTAAGGCAATTACAGAGTTCTGAGCCAAAGAGAGACAGAGACGTCTAGTTAAGGCTTAAGGTTGTGGTCATGTTGATGTTCCGTTACCCACTCATTTGAAGAGCTAACTCTTAACACTGTGTTCCAAAAGAGGACAAGGGTGTAGACTATTATTGGCTAAATAAAAGTTAGCAAAGTAGGAAAAATTGTTTTGAGGCTGTGTCGACTCTTGAATAAAGACGCTGTTATTTATGAAAATAAGAGTTTGGAAGGCTCAAATCTCTAAAGGTGGGGGCCCATGGGCTACAATCATATTTAGGGCCCACTTTAGGTAGGACTGGGAGGGCCAAATCTCATCTGTTCTTTTGGACTCTATATCTCAGCTACATATACTTTAGAATTTTTCTGGACTAAAAAGAAAAATGCAGCTTTCTCTCATGACCGGAGCTAAAGCAGAACAAAAAGACACCAAAAAGGTTTCATTGGCCATTTGAAGATCACTGTCAGAGAAATAAAGTGAGCCAGGTGAAGAACAAAGACCCCACGGTTTCTGACTCTGAACGGTTTAAACTCACGGACCAGGAGCCAAATCCAGTCATTGATATAATTTCATGAAATATATAATGTCTTAACATAAAAGGCCTGGCCACAAGAAACATGAGTTTGTCAGTCATATTTATTGATTGATTGATTTTACAGATATGTAAAAAACAAAAAAAAGCACAAGAAAATACTTGCATAAATAATTGCAATTTTGGTTAAAAAAAATGTGATATTTCTCCAAAATTGTTCAGCCCTATTAAAAAGTAGCACTAATGATTGATGTCACCCTCTACTGAAGATATATACTGTGCTTTGGTGGTAAACCTCATTCAGAAACACAATATGATTAAAATAAAAGGAAAAATGCATGCATGACTGTGGGTAGTGTGATTAGTGGGAGGACTATGGGAGTGTTAAAGGTGAGTCGCTCATGCCTTTAGTTAATGTGAAACCCACCAAGACAGAACTCATCAACTTTGGTTTTAGGCCAAAGATACACTCCATGTACAAACATTCAGACGAAATCCAATGGTAATAGCAGCAGTGCGGGGCATGGGCAAGAAAGAAAAAAACAACATTCTGCTCTGAAGTTAAAAACATCCTGTATAGCTTTTTGTTTTTTGCTGTAAACTTGTCATATTATGTATTTCAATGTATAGACCGTGCTGTTTAGAGTTTAGTTTTAGCTGTTTATTGCGGCCCTCTACATAGTTCGGTTCACCATTAGCATGTGTGGCTTTGATACATTCTCCTGTTACACCTCTGTTCTGTCCATAGAGTGGCAACAAAAAGTATGTGAACCTTTTGGAATTTTATGGTTTTCTGAATAAATTTGTCATAAAATGTGATCTGATTTTCCTCTAAGTCAAGGTTATTGACAAAGATAATGTGTCTAAAAATAATTCAAAAAACATTCAAAATGTAAGTGGAAAAGGTAAGTGAGCCCTTGAGTTCATTAGCTCAAAAAAGCTAACTGGAGTCAGGTTTTCGCACACCTGGAGTCTTGTTAAGATTATACAGCTACATACACAGGACAACAGCTACTTTGATAAAAACCCCTCCAAACCTTTGGAGTTTGCTCTGCACAAGAAGAACACGTTAATGTGAGCCATGCCTCACCAAAAAGAGCTTTCAGAGGAGCTACGATCAACAATTGTTGCTTTACATAAAGCTGGAAAGGATTACAAAGTTATTTCAAAGACTTTAAAAATTCACCAGTCTGCAGTTAGGCAAACAGTCTACACATGGAGACGCTTTGGGACTGTTGCCACTCTAACAAGAAGAGGGCCCCCAGTCAAAATTACATCAACTCTGTTCATAAGTCTACAATATGTAAAACACTGAACAAGCGGGGTATCCACAGCAGAACACCACGAAGGAAGCCACTGTTTACTTAAAAGAACATTGATGCATGCCTGAAGTTTGCAAAAGCACATTGACACTCCACAGCAGTAATGGCAAAATGTTTTGTGGACTGATGAAACTAAGATTGAACTATTTAGAAAAAACACACAGCGCTAGTGTAGAAAGGGCACGGCATATCATCATGAAAACATCCTCCCAACTGAAAAGTATGTTGGAGGAAACATCATTTGGGCCTGCTTTGCTGCATCAGGGCCAGCTTGCAATCTTTGAGGGCAAGAGGAATTCCCAAGTATATCAGACAATTCTTCAGGATAATGTAAATGTGAGGATGTCTGTACGTCAGCTGAAACTGTGAAGAAGGACAACGATCCAAAACACAGAAGTCCACAACTGAATGGCTTTAGAAAAAGAAATTTGCCTTTTGGAGTGTCTGACTTGGCTGACAGAGCTAAAGCAGTTCTGCCAGGAAGAATGGGCTAAAATTCCCTCTCGACGATGTCCAGGTCTGATCCACAGCTACAGGAAGCGCCTGGTTGAGGTTATTGCTGCCAAGGAAGGGGTCAACCAGTTATTAATTCTAAGGGTTCACTTACTTTTTCCACTGCCATTTTGAATGTTGAATGAGTGTGTTCAATAAAGACATCAAAGATCACAATCTATGTGTAATTATTTTGAGACACATTATGTTTGTCAATATGCTTGACTTAGATAAAGATCAGATCACATTTTAACACAAATTTCTTCATAAAACCATAAAATTCCAAAAGGTTCACATATTTTTTCTTGTCACTGTATATAGGTAAGAAAATAAGTGAGGCCTGAAAGGGCTTTCATTCAAAAGCTTCATGGGAATGTATGAAGTGTAAGTAAGACCTATTTCAAGTCTTCCAAATCCCACTGTGCTTTGTGCACAGGTGTGGGGCTGGCAGTAGGCAGACTGTCAAAGTCTGTTGTGAAAGCTGCCAAAAACATTGGTTGCTTCCAGAACAGCATATGGAGAAATTTAAGCTTTTTTTGTTTTGAACATGATTTACATGTGGAATACAAGGTCGTTGTGTTATTATTATTATTATTATTATTATTATTATTATTGTTATTGTTATTGCCTATGGAAAAATGTAAAAGTATTTGGCAAATGTGTGTGATTTGTTTAATATAATGAAGGCTGTTATTTACTGCTGCAGTCTTAATAATACTGCAGTGTCACAAAGAACGATAGCAGTGTTTTGTTTTCCCCTTCGTGCAATGGGCCACCAAGGAAAATAACTGGCCACTGAGGCTCACGTAATGATTCAAAGCTGCCCTTTGACTGTTCGATCACGTTGCTGACACTCTGAGAAACTATGGGAAATTAATTTCTTCTTGTTCAAACACAAACCCCTGGACAGTGTTAAAACAAACTCATGTCCACAGGACGTCAGTGAAAACAAGGATAGTGTGCAGTAAGGACACATCGGTTTAAATGAGGGTATCCAGATTGACTTTATTACAAGTTTTTCCATGTTAATTCAATTTTTCCATTTATCCATTCCTTTGTGCCTAAAACATTTTTCTGCCAATCCCATGCCAAAATCACTACAAATTCTTGATGCAGGAAAATAAGAGTAGAAAGCTACAGTTTATGGAAATTGGTCTCAACTGTTGGGTCTGCTGACAGCCCCTCATGCACCGCCTGCAGCATGGTGATTTCATATGCTCTTGGTTATGATGACTGGACTTGTCAAAAAGCTCTCACATAGATTGTTGTTGGCAATTTGAATGCATTGAAAAGCCAAGTGTAATCAGCCTAGCGTTTCTGGTGGGAGTGTTGAGAACCATTGATATGGTGTCTGGAAACGCGCTTATTAAAATGGCAAAATATTGAAACTGGACTAGGACCCTTTGGCTTCCTTTGAAGACTTGCTACTACTTTTTCATTTCCATCGTGTATTATTGTATTCATAATTGCTAGTGGCTGTTAATACATCTTTTTGATAGGATAACACCCAGTCATTTAAAAATCATGACTTGAGTTTATTTGCTTAAAGTTAATACAAGAAGTTGGTTAAATGCATTGCTTTCAACACTGAACAAGTATTCAAAGTTCTGTAATCATCACTATTTTGCATTAGACTTATTCCACGGTTACCGCGGTTACATATCAGCTAAAATTAGAAACACATTTTTCCTGTGATATTGTAACATGAAAAAATACTGTAACTTCTCTCACATAGCACCACACTCTATAAATCTAAGGAGCCACACATAGATATAAGCAATACTAAATTTTCTATGAGCCACGCTCTCTTTGCATGTCATGTGACTGTTAAAATGTACCATTGACACGACTATACTGTACAGCCCCACAATGCACTGCTGCTATCTCTTACGGTTAAAGGTCTTTGCACCTTAACTTATTTGAAGTTAGTGTGTGTAGTTTTTTTGTCCTTTTTGGCAGCACCTGGTTGCTACATTGCAGTGAGCAATTTTACCCATCACACTATTTTTGGAGCATGTGAACAGCTATGGCACTCTTATGGTGTTGTCTATAAACAAACCCAGTTGACCGATTTCATTAGAAGATTTTAAAAATGTTATTGCAAGAGTGAATAGGATAATTGTGTTCAATGGAGCTTAATGTCTATTTTTACATGATAGACAAATGCAAAATCTATTATCTCCATGTGATTTTACTGAAAAGAGTTCAAGTTCAACTAATATGTTCTCTTTTGTCTTGTTCATTTTACATGAGGCAATCTTCTGAAAAATTGTCATTAACATTTTACTTGTCTCTTTTCCAGATCATGGATGAAACCCAGACACAGATAGCGTGGCCTTCCAAACTGAAAATTGGAGCCAAGTCCAAAAAAGGTGACTATTGTGTTTATAGGATCTAATCAGGGGGTGTCTATTTTTGCCTAGTAAGCCAGACCTTACATTATGACTGCGCTCAGGCTTGTACCCTGGTGTGTTCATTTGTCTTTGCTTCCATAACTTAAAAAATAGAAAAGCCACGTGTCATTTAAGATAAAATGCCTTTCCTTTTGTTCACTGCTTTTGTGTTAAATAGCTTAAACACAGAGCATTAAAACAGATTTCCAATAAACTTCACCTTTTTAGTTTTTTCCATAATTGTGCTAGCTTCCAACATAAGTTAATCATTTGACTTAATGTTGTTTTCACCAGAAAGAAATGTCCTCGTCGAAGTTCATTCAAGTTGCACGAGGAGGAAAGTTTTCAGTGTTGAACAAGCATCCATTTTTTAAACCTGACAGAGACTGTTAAGAAAGATGAAAGCGTGCATTCCAACAGTTCCTTACGAGCAATAACTTCATCTGTGCTTAGAGGAATTTGTGATTTTTGTGGAGGCGGGAAAGTGGGAAATTCTTCTATGAGTGTCCACAAATGCATTGGTCTTGTTGCCAATAATACATTATCACGGTTATTTAAAGCTCTTCCGGGATGGAGGAGAGGCCAGTTTTGGCAGTAAGGACTAGGTGCAACTATGCCCATTTAGTTGTTCTCCAGAGACTTGTCAGCATGTGTCTTCCAGCCAGATGTGGAATCCAATCACGTTATGCAACTTCCTGTCTGTGCAGAGAATAGTGACAGAATCTTTTTGCTTTGGATACTTAATCAAATATAAGACATTCACATAAGCATTCCCGGAGCTCAAATATTAGTCCATTTTAAAAGGAACCACCTGGGATTGTTCATGTTCTGTGTAGAAATTACAAATATCTACAAATTTGTCCCGTGATTTGTGGTCTTTCTAATTCCTTGGTATTGTGTAAAGCTAAAAATAAAAAAAAATTGGGCAAGAATGTAGTATAATCACTTGCAGTTATCTTGTGAGCGCATGCATTCGTGGGAGAAGACAGATGTGAATGTGAGTTGTGTCGTGTTTTTACAACCTGGGCTCATCACAGTGAATTAGAGAAAGATGTCAGGACAGAAATATTCTATTCCGTGATACTATTTCACTATGGACTTCCAGAAACAGCCGTGGAAGTCATCAGAAAGCGTCTTTGCACACTTGCAGACTACATAGCATGATTATATGACATTGTTTTCTTGTTGAAGTGTAACAAGTGACTTTTTTAAGTTAAATTAAATCTGTAATAATAGTCCTTTGAGAATGTTAGTTAGTTCCCTTTGCTTTCCTGGAATTGTGAATTAGTATCAACTTTCATGTCCTGTCTGGAATCGGTTACACTCGGCAGGATAGCAGCAGATGTGAGGGGATTTGTATGTTTGTGACCTCTCCCCATACAGGGCCACACTCTATCAAAATGCCAGCCCCTCGATTCCATTTATCACCTGCAGCATGCGGTCCCTGCCACCTGCACCAATTTGATAAGGCCAGTTGTTAGCCTCCAGGGCAAATCATCATCCCTGCACTGACAGGGATTTAATGCAGAGGGGAGCTATATCATTTATAACAAGGCAAGACTGTAACATTCTTCAAAAATGTTTAACTGTTTTGAATAACATTAACTAGGTGCACTGTTTGATTAATTATATCTGGTTTTATTATGTGCTTTTAAATGTTTGGATGTGGATGTACTTTGTGAGTGACTGAATAAGCCGTGACCAAAGACACATTTTAGTTTTTACTTGGAACTGACAAAGTTTCTATTCTATTCCATTCTTCTTAATTTCATGAATGTTTTTGTGTTTTGCCTATTTAATTAGATTTAACAGCATGGCGTCTCTCTGTAAAATGTTAATTCGGTTCATGTTTTATAAATAAGAAAATTACCTTGATTTGTACAGATGTTTTTCACAAGAAAAATCAAAAGCATACTTCTTTCATTTATAAGACATTTTCCTCAACTGTAACTGGAATTATGCAGAAGGATTGCCAGTACAAAGCAGAGGGTCAAAAGTTTTTTCTCTATGTCAAGTCAATCTGTGGAGTCTGTGCGACTGAAAACACTTTTTCTAGCTGTGAATCTTTGCTTGTTTGTGTCTGCTTTTATAGGTGTTTCCTGCACCAAATTAAGACTAAAGGTGTTTCTATTCCGTAATCAATCATCAAAAAAGGAGCGCGGAGCACAGTCTGCTTCAAAAATGTGGGGGTGTTCTGCATCATGACTGCAACACTCGTTAGAGTTGGCTAATGTTTGCCAGATGTGCTGTGCAGGTTAGAGCGGGGACACTAACAGAGTAGTGCTCCCTCTAATGGCCACAGTGGGTGCCAGAGAAGGAAGTGGTGGGATTTCTATTGTTCATATCAACAGCTGGGGTAATGACAAAGTTTCCTGGAACCAATGCAGAGACTGTGATAGGTCCCCGGCTGCTCTTTTACTTTCCTCATATTTTTCAGTGTATTGGCTCATGGTGAGAATTTCATCTCTTACTTTCTTTCTCTGCCATGTCGACATCAGAACGTGTTTGCCAGCAGCTTTGACAGTAGAGTAGAGTTTTTTTTCTGCCTGCACTACAACTTCTGTAGTTCCTATAATGTCTACCCCATACTACCAACTCACCCTTTTTGTGATGGCTTAGTTTTGTGAGTTAAAGTTGGACTCATGTCTCCACAAATCGAATATATTTCAGATTCGTTTGCAAGCTGCTCTGTGTCCTGCGTTGCTCTGAGTTCCATGTCCAAAAATGCAGTGGCAGGCTTCTCGGAGGTCCTTGCGACGCTGTAATAATAAATCTGTTTCAGTCGGTCCTGTCTGAAGGCTACCCTGTAAATCTGAGATGCTCAAAGTCTGCGTGTGTATTAGGAGGGGTATTCCTGGAAGGGGACTTGGTCTACTTCCTGCAGCTCAGTACAGCTAACACTTCGCTGACGGGCCATAGATGGAGTGTGTGTGTGTTTTATATTTGTGTTCTTAAGGGCTCCAGCAATCATGGAGCCAGCTGTAGGCTTAACAATGCTTAACAGAAACACACTTTTGCATTAAATGGTTTAGGTGTGCAATGTTTCGTTATTTCAGCTGAAGTATTTGAAAGCCAAGGGTGTATCTGGAAGCACAGTTTACCCAGACTGACGCCTTGAAACTTGCACAATACTCGGGTAGGTGCCAGCACAGAGTATTTGCACAGAAAGTTGTGATACTGCAGTTTGACTAAGCATCAAGTCTTATGTGTCTTGTATTGATGATAAATCGAACAGTTAGCTTGAACTCTCACTGTTATGGTGTGTGCTGATAGATTGCTTGAATGTACTTTCACCGAGCTGTCTCCCCTCCCTCCGTCCTGTGTTGTTACTTGCAGACTTAAATGAGACTCGGCAGATATCAAAGCACCAATTACTGTCCCGAATCTTCTGTGATGCACTATAATTTGTTGACAAATGACGACTGCTGTGTTGTGTTTGGTTAATGGCGTTTAACTTAAATCCTACTTGAATGTTTTAGTGCTGCCCTTCATCATCAAGGACTCACTCAGACACAAACTTACCCCTGACCCACACCCATCGCTGTCACTGCTAATGTCTCCCTGTCTCTTTTGGCTATTTCCTGCAGATCCACACATCAAGGTGTGCGGAAAAAGGGACAACGTGAGGGAAGCCAAAGACAGAATAATGTCTGTCCTTGACACAAAGGTACAGTAGTTTTGAGTCTGCTCTGATGTCTTCTGTCTCCTTGCCAGGTGTTCAGCTTGTATTTGAAAATAGATTGTATTATAGAAAAAAGATCAGCAGGAGAGGACTAAAATGCAGTCATAGATTGCACACGGCAGAGCCCTATGGCTTGGCAGTAATCCTGTGAGGTATTCACATCAAGGGTTTGTCACGAAGTGTGCATATGGGCGCCGTTACCATGGCAACACAGAAATCACACACTTTGTTGAGGGCGCTGTAGCACCCCCTTGGGGCAAACAATCATTTGTGCACTCAAATCAGAACACATTTGGTCCACATTATTGCAGTGCATTTTATTTCCTGCACTAACTTTGTTCATGAAGTGTGGTTTTAGAGTTTAGTCTGTTTGCATGTGTCTAGACTGAAATGAGATAATAGTTTTAGAAGGTCATTAGGTTATTGTGAGAATTGGTACTGTTACAAAAAGTGTAACAAAACCAGGTGGGATTAAGTGTTGGTAAGTAATAGTGATGCACTTTCATTAACAAATATGCTCTTGCCTCATTTATGGATCTGTTGCTTGAGTTATCAATCCCTGCCTCACTCCGGCCTCTCCCTTCTCTGCTCATTAGAGTAACAGGGTGACTTTGAAGATGGACGTCTCTCACACAGAACACTCCCACGTTATTGGTAAAGGCGGCAACAATATCAAGAGAGTGATGGAAGAGACGGGCTGCCACATCCATTTTCCAGACTCCAACAGGAACAACCAGGCAGAGAAAAGCAACCAGGTATGTTGAGGCACAATATCAACTGCATAATAAAAGTCTTTGTTTATGGTGAATATTGTGCTCTTTATTCACAATTTAAGCCCCCTTTCAGTCGCCTATCTGCATTGCTTTGGTCTGATCTGTTTTTCTACTCCATTGACTACCTGTCACAGGGTTTTGAACCAGACAGGATGCAGAAAGCTGTTGGCTGTTTTCATTGGCCAAGCCTCAGGAAATCTCTGTGTTTTAGCTGGACTAACTATAAGTGCAGCAGGATTGTGGCGTAATTACCATTAAGGTGTTGCATGAGGAGTTCAGGGAGCACGCTGCATGGCACATCATCAGTCATTGTCTTTGCCAGGTGCTCGACTGTGCACCTGTGAACGAAATGTACTGACAACTGCTGAATGTTTGAAAGATCAGGTCATTTATTTAATATGTTAAAATGGTACGTTTAGCGACCAAAATGTCAATGGTGACACATTTTTATTGATTCCGGAAATAAAATACTTTTTTCTTTATATTCTTTAATCATTTATTATTATTTCTTTTGACCATAACTGTGATAATTGAATTGTTATGGCTCTCATATCATCATGATAGCATAAAATAACTCTCATTTTCTTCTGCGCTTTGTGTCCAGGTGTCCATTGCAGGTCAGCCAGCAGGAGTTGAAGCCGCCAGAGTAAAAATAAGGGTATGTAATATCTTCTAAAACTCACTCTTTGTTTTAAGAGCTCAAAGAATACAGCCTTTGTGTTCCAGAAGTTTACCCCATTCAGACTTGCAAAATTTGCCACTTTTTTCCTTTTTTTGTGAGCAAAGCAGCTTCGGTTGTTTTGTCTCATTTTGTCACAAATCTGTATCTCTGCAAATTCTCAATATCTGGGCCCAGTTTGTCAAACAACAGATTTTTAACAAGTTTTAACCATTTGTAAATTTCGACATAATTCTGCACATTTAAGGCAAACGTTGTATGACTAATGCATTTATGTTGTGTTTAAATTATTAAAAAAAATAAACTTTTTCATAAACTTTTGCTTAAAAATGTGCTCAAGAACTTGAAAAGTTGGATTTGAAATTGACATCAAACGCATCAACATAGCAGCTAAAGTAGAAGTTTGAAGAAATGACCTGTGTCCTTATCTGAATCCATTTGATACAGTACAATCTCAGTCGTGGGCTGGTAGAAAAACAGAACATCTGACGGCCAGACAGCCAAGTTCCTTACCTAACTCTTAACTCATTGAGGGCAGCATCAGGGGCTGGTTATTTTGCATTCAGGCAAAGTTCAGCACTTCCTCTTAGCCACAGGCACCATTCCTAACTTATTCCCCAACCACTTCCCTTGAACAATTGTAAAATTCAAGCACAAGCCCCAGTCTCCTTGGCAGCCCCATGTTAAGCCTGTTTTGTAGCCTTTCCGATATCTCAGATTGCAGTCTGACTGAAAGGCTGACCTCTCGCCTGAGTTCTGCGGGCAGTGGACCTTAATGCTCATGTGAACTGGTTGTATTTTCAACACCGCAGCAGCCGTCTAGAGTGGACACGTTCCTTCACCGTGAACTGACCAAAACTAACAAGGCCATAAGAGAATGACTGAGTGAGTGAGCGGACAGTGTGATGAGGAGAGATCCTGTATTTGAGTCTACTGGCATGTGTGCTCTTGTGCTTAAGACTGTTTTCACAAGCAGCAATCCTTGGTCAGGTTATCCCCTATTTTGTACGTCTGGAAAAAATGTATCAGACCTGACCTTACTGGTGTTGTACAAAGAATTTTATAATCTAAGCCATAGAGACGCAGAAAGTGTTATTACTTCCAAAGAACACAGTCAGAAAATAAGTAGGGTGGATCAAAGACACATTTCCTTTGCTTTAAGCTTGGTCTTTTTGAATAGAGCCAGACATTGATAGTTATCACATCCCACTTAACCTATGCACCTTCTGAACTGGTCAACTAAACCTTCTTGATCCTACATTTGAGGATTAATATCTATATTATTTATGGTTGAGTTGGTTGTTAAAGTGATTAAATCTCGAGGAAATTCAGGAGTTTTCGGAGGTGGAGCTGACAGACAGGTGATGAAAGCACTTACCAGTTGATTTAACTTTTTTCCATTTCTCACTCTCATTTAGGGATAACAGATGCGTTTACACTCCTCACAGACTGAATACACATGAAACTCATATCTGCTGGGTAGACTTTCAAAAAAAACTAAAAAAGCTGAGGTCAGCGGTGCCTTAAAATCAGTCTATTCTTCATTCATCGCCTGACTCCTGCTATTCTGCTTGTCCTTTGCCGTGTTTCCCTTAATGCTGACCTAAATTTCTTCAAGCCCTTGGAGAGCCTGTGCTGAAACGTGATATAATTGTAAGGCCAAGCACATATGGGACTGATCAAGTGTGCATTTTTTTGGTCGGAGCAATTCATGCTGCTTGCCCTTCGCTGGCAGCCAAAACCGTAGTGGCACTCTGCCCAAGAGTCAGTGTTTGGATAACACACTCTGCATGTGTGTGTCTGTGTGTGCGTTCATACTTCATTGTGCGTCCATGTTGATTTTTCTTTCAGTTTAACTGTGAATGGGTGTGTGTCATGCATGATTTCTCTTGTGTGCATATGTAACTGTATACATTTATTCCAAGGCCATCTTGTCTGAAATGATTTTTATATAAAAAACCCAAGTGTTGCTAACAACAAAGAATAAGTCTGTGTGACTCAGTGTGACCTCGGTCCACAGTGAGGACCGAGGTCTTTATTCAACAACTTAACTTACTATATGTATAATGAATATGAGGCTAGGCTATGTTATTTGTAAATTCTGACATGACAGACATTACTTTACAACAAGTTTAAGTTATAAACTCGCAATTTGTTCTAAACCCTGATGGCAAAATGATATTATTTTTCTATCATTACAATATACTGTAAATGTGCACGCTGATGACACAAAACAGCATGCACAATTTGACCTGTCAACACGTAATTGCAGGAAACACTGTTTTCAAAAGAGTGCGTTTTTCTTGACCTAAAGCCCAGAAGGACACTGAAGTCCAAAACACTTTCAAACACAAGCTGACAGCCAAGACTTTAGGAAATCTACCACAGTATATTTAATGCAAGAGATTATGTGTATTACTTTCGTTTCTGGCCTTGTATTGATAATCCATTACTAATTTATTTGAGCTGACAGACTGCATGCCAACTTTTGCCACCGTCTTCTAAATAAAACTATGATATGTCTGAATGTCAATTCATACGAGTCTACCCTATGTAACCACCAGCCCGCTCTCACCTTAGTGCTTTTTCTGTCCAGATGGACCCAATCACACGCACAACAGAAAGGTGATAAAAGCTTCTGTGCTCTGCGTGCAAGCCATTTTTATTTAAGACAGTAATTGGTGCACTTCAGTTTCTTTACGACAGCAGTGACAGCCTAATGATAAGCTTTCCAACTTCATGCAACTGCTACGTTGTAGTGTGCAGCTTTTGTGACCAAAATCAAAAACTATTTGCATTCAGTGCTTGTTTTGTTGTTTTTCTCTGACTGCACACCCGCTTAATTGTCTCATTGTGGTTTATTTTGCAGGAGCTCCTTCCATTAGTCCTGTCCTTTGAGCTTCCAGCCATCATGCAGACTGACCCCAGCTCTCCCACTGTGCAGCACATCTCACAAACCTATAACCTCACAGTCTCCTTCAAGCCCCCGACACGCCTCTACAGAGCCACAGGAGTGGTCCGCGGCTCACAGAATAACGCAAATGCAGTAAAGGTGGGAAAAGCGAGTACTCAACCATATAACTGTGTCATTATCAAGTAAATATACAGTAATTAAAATTTGAATCAATGTGATACTCTCTACGAGTCTTTAGACAGCTTGTGTGTGTCCAGTTTCAATTTTAAGGTACACTTATCTCTGTTTCTACCCCCCTTTTACACACTGACCACCTGCCAGAGCGTGTTTCCTGTTCCTGTTTACAAGCCTCTGTCAGGATGTCCCACTTCGCTACAAATAATGTCTGTTTGAGCAGGATGGCTGTTACTTCACTTGTGACACTACTTTTTGTAAATCTTTCCCAAAAATCGTCTCCTCAGTTATATGTTGACTTTAAATTGGTTTGTTCTTTGGGTATGGTAATCAACAAACTGCATATACAAACATCTTAACTGGAATTTGTTCGAGTTGTGGTTTGGGAAAGGCTGCCCAAGAATCTTCCTATTGTCTCTGCCAGTCTTTGTTCGGTTTGCCAGAAAGGACATCTGTGTACATTACATATTTGTATGTATGTGTATGTGTATATATGTATGCATTCATTTATGTGTCTGCTTTACACTGTGGGCTACATTTGTGCATTCTTGTCATGTGCGTGTACTGTAAATGACAGTTTGTGTGTTGAGGCAGGACCCTTTCCTATATTTGTGGTAGGTGTGAGAGGTCAGTCATGATTGGGCGTTGTGCCAGCAGGAGGCCAGAGGATTAGAAGAATGTGTGTGCAATGTTATGTGGTGGTATGAGACCCTTCAAACACCTTTGAGGATTGCCAAAACCACCGTGGATGGCTGTGTTATGCTGGCCACAATGCATAAACTTCTGTTCCATGCTGGAAATGACTTTTTAAACCAGGCCAAGTGATGGCTTGCAAAGGCACAGTAGAGAGAGCATAGACTGAGACTGCAGTTGAAGCAGATGCTGTGGAAAATACATTTCCATCTTGGTTTTCTTTGGGAAATGGACTTTTCAATTCTCTTCTTTTTCAACAGATGTTTAGGGTTATATAGAGTAGGTATTGTTTTATGTTAAGGACATTTTCTTTTTTGTCTTTTTAAACTTTAGATTTTTTTTTATTTAGGTCTCAATGTAATGATAATTATTATATAATTACAACTTTGTTTACTCCCAATTTCTACTTCTGAAAAATCTTATTGCAATCTATCAATTGCTGTATGCATTAACACTTCTTGATTGGACCAAAACAGAAAATCTGCCTTTAGTTTGGTTGTTTTTTTCAAACACATGCTCATTTTGTTACAAAACTAAAACAATGGGAGCCATTTTACATTCTCATTGTTCCACTTTTTTTTTTTTTTTTGCACTAAAACCTATTTTATTTTTTTTTATTTAAATTTTTAGAAAATCTGGGAAATCTTTTGTACTGAAAGCTCCTAAAATTCGTGTTTGATAAAAGCGGCATTCACTGTACAATGTGGTAGTATAAAAGAAATACATTATGTTGACAGATATTGAGATTGGGTAATTGTAATTAAATGATTGAGCCATTTTTTATACCAATTACCCTGTCGTTCTTATATTCCCAGAGGGGCACGGCCATGCTGTTGGAGCATCTGGCCGGCAGCCTGGCAAGCACCATTTCAGTCACTACCCACCTGGACATCGCTCCACAACATCACCTCTTCATGAAGGGTCGCAATGGCAGCAACATCAAGCACATCACGCAGAGGACCGGGGCCCAGATCCACTTCCCCGACCCCAACAGCCCCCAAAAGAAATCCACAGTTTACATCCAAGGCACCATTGAATCTGTGTGTCTGGCTCGGCAGTACCTCATGGTGTGTATATTATCTTGAATGGTTTAAACTTGGTTTTAAATTGTTTTAACAGCTTTTTTAAGTTTGTGGTTAAGTGCTACGTAGAGATTCCTCATGGCCTGTGGTAGTCCTAATAGATGTCACCACTTTACTAACATCATTATGGTATATGTGAATGAATTTCAATAAATAAACGGTGGTTGTCATTCTGGACTTTGGGTGGCTTTGAGATATGTGGTTGAATAAAATATGTGCGTCAGACAACATCCTGCTTAGCCAAGGTTAGCTTGTATAAATTATAGCAGCCACATACCTGTTGTTACTAGTAGAAGATGCATTTAAATGTGCTTGGCTGGTGTCCACGTACAGTCATCCGTGTAAAGAGACGGGATGTGGCTATATTTCAGCCCATAATTCAGATGTCAGTACATTTGCATTTTAAGGCCAGAGCTTTGGATTTAAATGTTGGTTCATAATGTTTTGTGGTCATTCTTGTCTTATTGCCCATGACCACTGAGCTACCCTTATTGGAATAACTCTGAAATACAATCAAAAATGCATAAAGGGATGGTTCTTTAATTGCATCTGGTTGAAGCTACTGCTGAGCTGGTGGATATAAGACATCTCACCCGTAAACATCTTTGGCTGTGTGTTTGGACATCCATAATGTCAGGCAGTAATTCTGCCAGAGGTTCCTTCTCTTTGTCTGCGGTCTCCCATTTGGCCCCAAAGACATTTAGCAAATGCCAGAGTTGTTGCAGTGACTAAACATGACTTTCACTTGGTCTGAAAACAGGGCACAGAAGGAGCCTCTGTCTCAGTTGGAGAATAACAAACAGATCATTTAAGTGAAGTGATTTGGAGGGCAGAGGTAAGCATACAAAGACAACTATGGGAAGGTGGACAAGAGAGAGCACTGTAATGGATTTAGCAGTGCTAAGTAAACATAGTATAGTCCTGTCCATACCAGTGCACTGTGTGATTTGGCCTCTCTCCGCCAGCCTGTAGATTACAGCTCTGATCTCAGGCCCGTCTGGCCCTTTTCTCTGTCACTAATTACACCCACTCACAATAGCAATGCACCCAAAATATAGACGTCTGTGGTGCTTGTGGTGGTGATCATGCAAAACAGATTGGTGTTGGCGGAATTCCCCGATGCTCTGCGTGGGACTCGGTCCAGCTATGAATCTAGTATTTGATTTAGTTAATATGTGTCATTGTTATATAAAATATAATCTAATTGTCAGTGACATTTCATTCCCACTTCTGTAATAACAAAATAATTCATGTATTTTCTAATGACTTTTTTCACTCTACAGGGCTGCTTGCCTTTGGTGCTAATGTTTGACATCAAAGAGGATATTGAGGTGGAGCCCCAGTGTATCACAGCACTAATGGAGCAACTGGATGTCTTCATCAGCATCAAACCCAAGCCAAAACAACCCAGCAAGGTTTGTCACCTTATATTGAAACTCAAAAATATTTCTCTTTCTTATGATAAAAATATATATATATAAATAAGTAAAACAACTCAAATTTAATGTAACTGCCAGTAAAGCATACCCTAAGGTTAGGTTGTCGCACCTCTGTTTCAAAAACTGCTGTCTTACCTCTTCAATTCAATGTCAGGCGAATAAAAGAAGAAACAAATATGCCACTGTTCCAGCTGCGCACAGAGCATGAGATTTAAATAAATGATAGATTGTCATGTCACATTTCATCACCGTCTATTTTTTCTTAAAGACCAACTGTAGCTTGAGACCAGAGGAAAATTTGCCATTCCCACATTGAGCAAGCTATTGGCTTATGTCCTGTAGGCCAGCTACAGAGAGGAACTATAAACCTGCACACAGCTCGTCATATATGCTTCACCGGATCAACGCACACCCTTAGGCATTACTATTCTAACTGGAAAACAGCTTGGTTTGCGTGTGTTCATTTACTACAGTGTGTTATTTTAACATGCTGAACAAATGTTTTGATTTACAAGCTCTTAAAGCACCTGTTTAACACATGTTTTCCTCAAAACCGGGCTCTAATGTTACCCTTGGAGCACTGCTTTTATATTCACAATTCTATTCCTACAAAACCTTGTCTTTCTGCTTTAGATACCCATGTGTCATTCTGAGCCAGGGCTCAAGGCCCAAACTAGACAACCCAGTGCCTAGGTGCCAGAGTAAACGCCAGCCAAACCTAGATCCTCTGTAGAAATTCTTCACTTAAACATTTTAATGAGGTGAAAGCAGTAATCCAAAGGCCTGTCCAAATGCACAGAGTTGCTTCTTGGTTGCTGGCACATTGACATTTTCTTAAAGGTGTGGTCTGTGTGCATGTCCCAGAAAATAAAGGCAGTTGGTCTGAAAACCTGAAAAGAGTATGATTTGTGCCCTTTAAAATATATATATATATATATTTCCTGATGTGGAAAAATGTTCACTTAACTCAAATGTTCACTTTAACCTACTATGAAAGGTTGTTCAAATTAAAATATAATTCATGCTGCTGACCTTTTAGTTTATAGATGACCTTAAGTTATGGACATCCCAACGTTTATTTGCTGACTGGCAGCTAATTATCATTCCTATCGTTGCTGCATTTAAACTATTAACTATTTTTATTAATTATTGGTTGACTTATAAAACCCCATTTATTACACATCTATCAGCAAATCAGACAGATGGTTTGTTTTGCAATTGACTAGGGAACTTTGCTCCTATGTCTCCCTCTTTCTCCCACACTGCAATGTTTACCCGTCTAATCTACCCTTAATTCCCTCTTCCTTCCTCCCTTCTCTGTTTGTCTTCCACTCATCTTTTCTTTCACTCCCTATCTCTGGTGCCAACATTCCCATCCCTATCTGTCCCTGCTCCTTTCCTCTCCCATCTCTGCCCATTTCTGCCTCTTGTCCCGTTCTTCAGTATATGCTGGATATTAATATTTGCCTCTTTATCTCAGTCTGTGATAGTGAAGAGTGTGGAGAGGAATGCTGTAAACATGTACGAAGCCCGGAAATTCATCCTGGGTCTTGAGAGCAACAGCGTGTCGTCCTCCTCAATCCCTGTAGCAGTGAATCCCATCCCCAACGGCCCCTCCCCGTCCCTCATCTGCCCTGTTGGCCTGGATATCCTGGCCTCAGCTGGACTGGGGCTCAGCAATCTGGGTATATATCTGGGTATTTATATAAAACAGGATTGTGTTTGAAAAAAAACAACAAAAAAAAACACTTTAAATGCATCAGCATCTCAACATCGGAACTAATGTGCTCATAAATCATTGTCAGTCACTTCTGGGCTGGTTGCATGCTGAGAGTATTCCCTCTTAACAAAACATCCACCCATGATACAGTATCGCAGAACCAGGCATTCTCTGAAATTTTGAACTGCTAGCTCATGGAGTCGAAGAGCTTTTAATATCTGGTCCAGATCCACGTAAATCTAGAACCTGTGACTAATGACACCATTATCTTAATGTATTCTTCACAGTAGTCTCCAACCAGACCCCATATGTAAATTTTAAGCCAACTAAAAAAAATTCCACATTTACATTCAGTGATCAGCCAACCATCAGAAAACCTCAGTTCAGTAGATATACTTTCAGGAAATCATGAGTATCATAAAACAATTATGATTACACAGGACTATGTTTGGCTGACCTCAATGTGAAGACAAAGTTCATACTGGAACAATCCTGTTGCGATTTCTTTTTTTTTTGTTTTTCTTCAACAGTGATTTTGTATTTTTTTTTTTCTAGCCAGAGAAGTATTATGATAACTCTGAGACACACCCGTTTTTATGTGAACTGATCTGGGAATCAGATTGTTCAATAATGGGTGTGAAGACATGACTAATTCATCAAAAGCAGTAGAAATGGAGAATAAAGTCAGGCTTTGCTAAAACTAGTAATTAATTTAATTCATGCTAGAAATGCTTTGCTTCCTTACTTTATAAGTTTTATAAGTTTAAAGGCCTGATGGTTATTTGTAGATACATAACATAAAGATGAGGATTATTTTGATAGAAGAATTATTGCATGTGAATATTTTACAATTACAGCATAGTTCTAAAAAGTGCCCTATTGTCAAAGTACAGTAGAAATGGGATCTCACTGTCTAGTGTAAACCAGGGGCCAGCGATGAAGCTGTGGATGGCCACATCCTGGCCTTTAGTAATTGCTACATGCTTCTTTGCCTTGGATTACAGAGCAGTCTGCCAGAAGAATCCCTGGCCTTATTCCTGGAGTCAAACGAGACCCTTGTTAAAGCCACAAACCTGCTTCTTTCTGTTTTCATACACTGTGTTTGGGTTTACCCACCAAGTACCACATTGTTGGTCCGCTCAATAACATGGTTTTATTGTGAATGAGGACACACTAGACATATACTTTGCATCCGTGACCTTGTAGCTTTTCAGAAATTCTTCCTATCGTTTGCTGCCTGGTTAAAGGCAAATTGATGGAATTCCAGTTAAATAGCTGGAAGACCAAGATTATTTTTGAGAGTCTTGATGAGACATGTGATTAGCCTGAAAAATGTCTCCACGCTTTGACAGGACCACCGCTGATTTATCCATATTCTTATTTCTCCATTCTTTTCTCTCCTACTTAGGTTTCTTGAGTGCAACAGCACCCCATTCTCTCACCAACTCTGCGGCTCCAAACGCTGTGCTCAACAGTTTAAATAACTCCATGAGTCCTCTGCAGACACCAAGTCCCAGCACCCCCATGCCATCCCCTTCCCTCTGGCCAAGTTCACTTACCAGCGCTCAAGGTCAGCCACCAAAAAAAAAAACAATGGCCAATGTATGTATTATAAACATAATTTCAAACATTGTGTTTTAGCTTTCACGTCTCAGCTCATGCTGCACCCAGCTACACAGGCGACACTCGGCAGCATCCTGTTGTCAGGCGTGCAGGGTTACACGCATAGCACGCCGTCACCTCCTCCAGGCCTCACTCCCATCGACAAGCAGCCCAACGGCGTGCCAGACTGCACCAAGGGCCCATGCACTCTCAATGGACATGTCAAAGTACCACAAATCAAATGTCTGAACTAATTCAATAGCTTTTTTCTTTGACTTGCAATATTCACACGCAGTTTTTTATGTTCAGCATCCTAGCTCAGTCTACACAAGAATAACAACTGCCTCGCTTGCGGAAACAGTTTTGAGTTCGTCTCCATGTGACCCAGTGCAGGAGGCCAGTGGACACAACCCCTCAGAACCACTATCCAGCAAGTCCAACTCAGATGAAGGTATGACGGTCTAACAACAAAGCATATTAACTGCCTTTTGCAAATAAGCCGAAAAGTAATACAGGTGTATTTCATAAATGTATGATTTGTGAAAGTCACATTGACCATATCCAAAATCACTTTTCGACTTGGAATATTCTCCATGTGTTGGATGTTTATGTGTATTTTAAGGAGTGCCATATTTTACTAGACTTTACCAGATGTAGTATTTCAGTACCTCGTGATTTATGTGTCATTGGAACCTGGGAGTATTTTGACGCTGTTAACATTTTTTGTTAACAGTTTTCTGGACCTTGGACTTGAGCATTTAACATAAATGTCAAAGTCTTTTTCTGCTTAAGATTTATGTAATCTTAGAAGCCACAGGGATGTCCCAAATTATTTTATTTTTTTTCGTGTCTATATGTTCCTCTTAACCTTACATTTAGTCTGAGTGCGTTTATTGTGCTGGAAGGGAGACAGATTAACTACTGGTCGGCCTGTGGTTCAGAAAGGCCTTCATTTCCTCTGCGTCTTGTACTCAAACCTTCTCTCTCACGCGTCTCCCTTTTCCACACTGTTTTCTGAGCACGCCATACCCCAATGTGGTGCGCACCGGGAGGGTTTCCTCTCCCTCCTGTGTCCCAGAATGGGTTTGGGCTGGCTTGCCCAGTTCCACTACAGCACACGTGAAACGGTGAAGTACTGTTCAAACATTAAGCCCCAGGGGTTTTTAAGCCGACTGACATCATATTGTTTTATGCTATAGTAGGTTTACATTAAAATACTGATTCTACACATACATAGTTTATTCTGAGCAGGATGAAGGCAGGTTGAAAATGGAGTAGCAGAGAGGAAACACTGTAATTACTGCTGCTGTGGGTTTAATTAATCCACGAGCCAATCGAGACCTGTCACAGTTTAATGTAAGCACACAGCAACTTCCTTATTAGACTACACTTTTATATTGATGTCTTAAATGGGAGTAATGTATTTTTTTTTTTTTTTTTATTCTTTTATCAGGAAAATAATAAGTGAAATATAACTTCAGTTTTTAATGTCAGTTTTATTTATTTTTTTCCTACAGGCTCTGACACATTTGTGGAAGTGGGCATGCCCAGAAGCCCTTCACACTCAGCCAATGGGAGTGAGCTGAAGCAAATGCTGACTTCATGTAAAACATCATCAGGGAAGCGGCAGGCGGTGGAGCTACTACAGGGAACAAAGAACTCCCATTTACAGTATGTTTAAATCAAAAGATCGTCTACATACCTCTTGCACTGTAACTATTTATCTGTGTAGTTGTAATCTTCATATTCTAAAACAATGTAAGCACTGTCATAGAAATTCAAGGATTAAACTGTATTCAGCCAAGTCAAACACTCAGATATGTGCATTCATTTTAGGAGTTGGACTACCAGATAAAAAGCCTCAGATGAGAATGTAATTTAAGAGCAAAGGAATTAAATGCTATATGTTCTGTTTTAAAAGCTAATCCAGCTAAATTGATTAAAATGTAAAAAAGTTAAAAAAAAAAAAAAAAAAAAAAGTTTTTAGGTGCTTTTAACATTGTTAAAGTATGTATTTTATTTTGTCCAACAGTTCTGACTGTCTGCTGTCAGATGCTGAGTCCAGTTCATCGGACAGTCCTGTTGCAGATAAGAAGGCACCAGGCAGTGAGCGTGCTGCCGAAAGGGCTGCACAGCAAAACGAACGGGAGCGAATTAGACTGGCACCGCAATCGTCCTTTGCCAACATGCAGGTACAAAGACACAAGCATACACACACTCCCCAAAAAATCCCCCCTGCATCGCTGTTCATAAAGATAATACATCTGTCTGACATCTTCTCAGGCTTTTGACTATGAGCAGAAAAAGCTGTTGGCAACCAAAGGTAAGTTAACATGTGTTGCTGTTTGAGTTACACAATGCTTTTCATTTTATGGCAGTGAGAGAATGTGTAAGAAAGTTAATAGTAGGACATAAATTCAACATAATGGATGTTTTATAGCACAACATTAAACTTGAGCTACATTGACTGATTTGTTTTATGTTTATTTTGTTTTACTATAATGAAATTAAAACTTCTAAACTATATTTTTGTAACTGATGCTGGTACAGCGATGTTAAAGAAGCCTGTGGTGACAGAGGTGCGCACCCCCACTAACACTTGGAGCGGTCTGGGCTTCTCTAAATCCATGCCAGCGGAGACCATCAAAGAACTGCGAAGAGCCAATCATGTGCCATACAAACCCAGCATGAGCACTACCTATGAGGTCAATACTACTCACCCTGACCTTTGTAACAAAACTTTCTTTTACGTTTCTAAAGTCTGGACATCTCTGCTTCCAGGGTTCCGCACTTTCCTTGTCCCGGTCCAACAGTCGAGAAGGCATTGGAAATGGCAGCGACTCAGACAACTGGCGAGAGAGGAATGGCACTGGTAATGGCATTGGTCACAATGAATTCCCCAGTGCTGTCAGCAGCCCCAAAAGGAAGCAGAACAAATCTGGTTCATATATATTATCAGTTTACAAGCAACATAATAAGTGTAATTGTTAATGTTTACTAACTATCTGTTATTATTTTCAAGGTACAGAACACTACCTGAGCAGCAGCAACTACATGGACTGCATCTCCTCTGTAACCGGTAGCAACGGCTGCAGCCTGAACTGCTCCTCGAAAGGCTCAGACCTGCCTGAACTGTTCAGCAAGTTGGGTTTGGGCAAATACACTGATGTCTTCCAGCAACAGGAGGTACTTTGGTGTTTACACCCACATCTCTTTCTGTGTCTGTTTAACCTGATTAAAAAAAGACTTATTATTAATTAATTTATATTTTATGATCCTCAATCCCAGATTGACCTTCAGACATTTCTGACACTAACAGACCAGGACCTGAAGGAACTTGGCATCACCACTTTTGGAGCGCGGAGGAAAATGCTGCTGGCCATCTCAGGTCATAGGAAATATACCGCAATATAGATATATGTCTCAAAAAAGTCACATATACCGTTCACCACTCGAAAGCCTTTTTCTGATAAATCCTGATTACCTACTGAACCCGAGCCACTGAACTTAATTTGTCTTATAAACCAATCCATCTCATTAATAGTATTTGGTTACTCTTAGACAAATTGTATTGGGATTCCTCCAGTTTCTCTTGTATACGTGTGTGTCACACCTCATTACTGCTGTCATACTTGAGATCTTATACAGTAAGTGATCTGGGATTCAAGCCTCCTGATCTTGCTATATTATTGAAACTTCTGTCCAGAGCAAGAGTTAATGAAAGAAGAGGAAATGTTGTAATTACCAAAGATTGATTCATACTGATTTCAGGTCAAATGGTAACCCTGTTAGTAGAAAAGGAAATCATCTCACTTACTCGCTCTCTGTCTTTCATTGTAAAGAGAAAGACAGCCAGTGACACTTGGACTTTTTGCTAAACTGTAACACGCTGCTCACACCAACATGTTTACAGAATGTATCAATAGGATTTTTTTTTACAAAGTTATTGTGTTTAAAAGCACACAACATAGGATCTTTTGGTGATAAAACAAACCTAGATTTGAGTCCTAGTTTCTTGTTCACTTTGATCAATGGAGGCATCAGGCCAAAAGTCTGGTCTCCTGCAGCTTTTATACACACAGAAAACAACTTTGCTAAAAGTAAATACTGTGGCTTTTTTTTTCCTTTTCAGAACTAAACAAAAATCGGAGGAAGCTCTTTGAACCGCCCATCAGGTCATCTTTTCTAGAAGGTGGAGCAAGTGGACGTCTCTCCCGTCAGTTTCACGCCGACATGGCCAGTGTCAGCGGCCGGTGGTAGACAACGCCATCGTTGATAATGACCGTCCATCATGAAGGCCAGCAGTCCACTGTGCCGTCCAGGTTCAGCATCCCGGGCCACAAGCTGTTGTTTACCCTTTTGTTCCCAGTGTTGTTGTTGCCATATAGTATAACTATACAAGCCATAGCTTTATCTAAAGTGCCAACATAAAAAGGGGGTTTCTTGAGTGTTGGGTGTTCACCCCTAACAGTGGAGCATTTCCATTGAATGTTCTAGTTGTAAAAAAAGGGATGTTGAGTATTTCTATAGTAGTACAGGCAGAATGAATAGTACAAGCCTTTTAAACACTGATATTAACGGTATCAGTGGCATGCACTTTAATAATACTAGACTTTTGCCTGTGAAAGCCTTAGATTGAAGTAAACAAGAATGCTTTTTTTTTTTTTTTTTTATTGAATGGAAAAAGCACAGATGCATTTTGTACCAATCCAAAAAGAAGCACTTACAGCCAATTAAATGAATGCATCACCAAATATAGTGCCAAAACAAAACATCAACTCAAACCAAAGTGAAAGCGGATTATGGCCTTTTACCATTGGCTGCTCTCTTCATTTTGACATTCCTCTGAGGTCAGTCTGTATTTGTAGACTAAACAAATTAAATATTTTGTACTCTGTAAACATTATGATTTTATTTTGAATTTGTATTACCATCTTAAGGGAATGGGTTGGGATGTTTAATGGTAATCAGTTTACATTTGTATTTTTTATGAATGCGTTTGTATGATTTTGTAATTATTAGTATCTTTACTTTCCATTTTATCTGTGGAGCCTTAGTGTGGCTGTGCCATTCCACAACAGCAGTTTAAAGCTTTAATGGCATTTCTGTGGTTTTCCTTCTTCTTGTTTATACTACTTCATCTTTTGTCCCATCTTTCATTTGTTGGTGTCCTTTCTGTTTCACAAACGTCCTCAATAAGTGCTATGTCATTATCCTGTTTAAATCAAGACCTCATAGAAGAGCAACACTTTTTGTAGTGTAAAGTGCCAATGTTCATAACCAGCAGGGGATTTTTTTTCAGCAGGGAGATGTTTGTAAAGTATTAGGATCAAACCTTCTTCGTAATTAATGAACCGCACTAAATAAATCAAAATCTATTACAACCATCTAAAAGAGGGTGAATTCAAATCAGGAATTTTCTATCTCTTGTGCAATGAACCCTGGTTGAGCAGTGTTCTATGAAGTAACAAGATTGTTATTCTAAAGTGTTTTTTAAGATCAACTATGTTAAGTGTTTGTGTGTGATGTTCTGCAGTTTTTGCTAAAAAGCTTATTCATCTAATTGTTTTATTTTTTTTTTTTTTGATCAAGTGCAATGAAGCTCCTCGTAAAGTTTAGTTTAGATTTTCTTTCTTTTTTAAAAAAAAATGTGTTTAAATTTGTAAAACAATAGGACAAATAATGAAGGTAGAATAATGAAGGTAGAATAATGAAGGAATTTCTTTTCTTGTTTAACTCTTACCCACAACAGCCATCCTCATTAGTGATCACATCATCTCTAATCATTTCCTGATCTGTTTAGTTCTAACCACTCTTGCCCTCTCTTTATCTGATATGAGCCATTGTTAACGTGGTTGTCAAGTGTAAGTAATTCTCGGACATGGTGGCTGATGCTAACCAGAATTATGTGCCCTGTGAGAAACCACGGGGCCGACGGGCCCCTGCTCATCATGGTACTACATTGAAACTGTTAAGCACTGACTCGGCCAGTGCTGTGACTCGTGTTCCTGCCTTGCAGACATTTGTTTTCATGCTCTTATTCAGAAGAGTTTGCTCCGAGGGCAGAAGAGGTTCTTGTCTTTTCAAGTGAATGTTGTTTAAAAATATATAGAAGCATGTTATTGCAGATTTGTCAATGAAGGAGCTCATTAAGTCAGAAGGTTTACTGCCTGTTTTTGAGCTCAGTCAATTTCACAATAATGTCTTTGATCTGATCACTCATACCATTATTTTCTAAAGGGATTTATTTGAACAAGTCTTTGTACTGCAGTCAAACGGTACTTTAAGGATAAATGTAAACCACTACAAAGTATAACTTTTGTACAACTTTATCATCTTTATACAAGCAGTGTTTTTATGTGTATGAGGTACAATTCTATGCAACGTTCAGAGAAGTTGTTTAAACCCTGCCAAAGCTCTGTTCACTGTGGCATCTGTTGATGCTATTGTTACTGACTGTAATTGAATTGCAGATGTAAAAGGCAGACTATCTGGAGCAACTGTCAAGCAGGCAAAAAAAAAAAAACAATCGTTCAAGCATTCAAAGTGAGTATAAAGGTAATAAATGTATGCAAATATTCCTGTGTAGTTTATGGTTCAGATACACAATATCAATACATTTGCTTTGAACATAAAATAAAAAGTTGTACACCTAAATGATGAGTGCAAACCAAAAGGTCAAAAATATTAAAAAAGATTATAGAAGTTAGTAAAATGATGCTGCCACTTATTTCTCGTGTGTGCGTGCCATGTTCTTATCTACATAAAGCTTAATCTGCATTGTGAGCATCTGCTTAATCCATCTGAATGAACCTCTTACTGAAAATACACTGCTTTAATAGATGCTGACAAATGAACCAAGGCCATAATCAGCGCCAGTCTGTCCAGACTGACCAGCAGCTCTAGGCATCAAAGTCATACATAGATAATTCTATTTATTCTCTCATAATGGAAAAGGTGGCTTGCTTTGTATCTTCAGTGCCACTTTTAGCAAAGCATTGTATTTGTGAGAAAATGTGGGCCTTGAATTACCCAATCAAAGTAGTTCTAATGTACAACTCTAGGGGGCAGTGTCAGCAGTTAAAATGATTCTCCATCTTGAGTTAAGCCAGTAATGAATGACAAGCATTTTGGGAGCTTTAATGGACTTTTTATATAACTACTCTACCACTACTTTAAATCTTTAACTAAGGTTTTCTCATTGTTTACAAAATAATCTTATAGGCCTATCCTGCTGGTCTGATTTATAAAGTCACTTTCATTATTGTGTTGCACTGTATGTTTATAAAACATTTCTTGAATGAGGAGGATGAGTCATGTTTCCTCCTCATTAACGCTCTTATGAGCTTCAAAAGTTTATGACACAGTGCACAGTGCTCTGTTTATGTGACTCACACAAAGCTAAATACTGGTGGCTTACTTGGAAGAGGCTGGGTCATGTGTCGGAAGGACGTTAACAAAACATTGGCAAAGGTGTCATTTGCACTCTGCCAACTATATTCACATTTATATATTCAGATTAAAGGACTGCATGTTCAAATTATTGGCAAATGAAACAACATATTTGTGAACAATTAGTAGAAAGCATTTTGATCTGCCTTGATGACGCTATGCCGTTTTAGAAAATATAACGCATCACAAAAGCTGATTGTAGTTGTGTAAATATTATGGTATGAACCACAATGTGGTCTAATCATCTGTATCTATTAGCCTGCCATTAATACAGATCAAGCCTCTTCATCATTGTGCCCCAAATGAAGCCACACATCAGTCGGCCGTAAAAGGTGTCCTGTGATTTTACCACAGTAATGAGATGAATAGTTAAATTACCCAAAGATCATTTGTAGAGTCTTGCTGCAAAACCAATAACATGCTTCATTTACCGCCAGCAGATTAATGCATTTGTGTTCTCCGGGGAAATTTTAATACTGTGACCTCTGCTGACCTCTAAGATACAAATTGACATGTAGTAACCCCAGGCTGTAAAGAAATATTGCAGTACCCAGCCGGCTGGGGTGTTTATTAGTTCTCTTTCAGCCTAGTTGGCTTGTTTTAGTGTCCACACCTATCACCCTGCTATTCCTCCATCTGTCACTGCACCCTGTTCACGTGGCCCATGAGCAATGAGCACACTGGAAAGAGAAGGTGCCAGTTTACGCTTCACTGCAACGCACTCCCAGTACATACATTTATACATTGTGCAGTGTGTATGAAGGAAAGATATGGGAGTGGAAGCAAAAGTGTGTATTTAAAGGTAAAGGCTGGATGTGAAGAATGTGAGGGGGAGGGGTCCTGGCTGGGCTTGTGTACGTGTGCCTGCAACTGATCCTTGACACTAACGCAGGACGACTGTGGCTCCAGGGGATAGGGCCTGGCAAAAGATAGATGGAGATGGAGAAGTCCAAAATCGGTCATCCTTGTCTTGCTTCCTAGGCCATCGATGAGCAAATCGCAGAGTGGAAAAGGAAATGAGGAAACGCACATCAAATGCACAAGGGCACACATAACAATGAGCTGCTTTTCAGATTGTGCCTAATGGAATGATTACCCGTAGACTCCTGATGAGCTCATTCCCCAGTTTATGGCATTAGAGTGGCAACATTTAAACAGATGCTCTGTTAATCTGTGGATGGCAGTAAAGCTGTTCAGTCATCAAGGCATCTTAGACAGCAGGGAGGCATTTGGCAAGTCATGCAAACTGGCTGCATGTACAGTCAGACTTCACATATGCACTTTATACAGTAGCTCTTTTCAAGACAGATACAGGAACGATTACATTTGGTTTAAGGGGCTCTGTTTTAGGGTCTAGACCAGTGTTTCCCAAACTTGTTTTCAAGGGACCCAGATTTTACATGATCAAATGAATAGTGAGCAAATTTCCCAGTTTGTTTTAGCTAAATTTTGGTCATTTTGTGTTTTGGATATTTTTCTCTTAGTTGTCTAAATTTAATTTAATTGGCTTAAACCTATTTTTTATATTGTATTGTTCTTTTTTTAGTGTCCTTTCAATTATTTCTTGCATTAAATTAATTCTGATTATTACCAATTTATCTAAAACTTCTATATTCTAATTTCTAAATTCTATAGAAATTTCTAATTTCTATATTTCTAATTTCTAAATTCTAATAGAACCTGTTCAAAATCCTACTAGTATCTGTTCAAATCCACCTAGAATCTGTTCAAATCCACCTAGAATCTGTTCAAATCCACCTAGAATCTGTTCAAATCCTACTAGAATCTGTTCAAATCCACCTAGAATCTGTTCAAATCCACCTAGAATCTGTTCAAATCCTACTAGAATCTGTTCAAATCCACCTATAATCTGTTCAAATCCTACTAGAATCTGTTCAAATCCACCTAGAATCTGTTCAAATCCAACTAGAACCTGTTCAAATCCAAATGGAACCTGTTCAAAACCAACAAAAATTGTTCAATCCATATAGAATATGTTTAAATCCAACTAGAATCTGTTCAAATCCACTTACAATCTGTTCAAATCCAACTAGAACTTGTTCAAATCCAAATGGAACCTGTTCAAATCTAACAAAAATGTTCAATCCAACTAGAATATGTTTAAATCCAACTAGAATCTGTTCAAATCTAACTAGAACCTGTCTAAATCCAACTAGAACCTGTTCTCCATCTACATTAAATGCACATTGTCTTTTACAAATATGTTTCTGAATTCTTATCATTTTTTTTTTTTGGCAACCCAAATGAAACTTTTGGGTCCTGACCCAGTTCTAGTGTTCTCAGGATCAGGATCATTGAAGCAGTAGGCTGTTTGGGCTAAATGCAAACACACAACTTTAAAGTGGGAATATCCGTCTTGCTAAACAGATTTTCACAATTCTGTAACTTGTGAGCAACACCACCTGCACCATAACAAGGACTCTTGACCCTACATACCAGAAAAACATTTATGTTGATATCCCTTATGCATTGTTAAATAATTTTAAAGGCAGACTACATTGTTATTATTTAGGAATCACAAAGCACCTTACTCAGCTCCACCTTTTATAAAGATGTTGATAAAAGACGGTACATGCATTGTGGACCTCTTGTTTATTGTGTTGAAGTGCAGCCTCTCCTTCTAAAGATGTCTGAGGTTGACCTTCACTTTTAATGACATGTATTTCCCTGATGAGAAATGTGATCTGTGTGCAGCATTGCTCTTTGAGGCCTCCAGTTCACTTCTGTGTGCACCATCTAATATGTTTTCCACTCAATCAGAATACCACAGCGATTATAAG
This sequence comes from Neodontobutis hainanensis, assembly GCA_024349245.1. NCBI lineage: Eukaryota > Metazoa > Chordata > Actinopteri > Gobiiformes > Odontobutidae > Neodontobutis > Neodontobutis hainanensis. The sequence continues at coordinate 3,343,719 of JALDNG010000016.1, read as the reverse complement.
ATTACCAGAAGTTTAATTCTTCTGCATTCTAATCCAACAGTGGGCATCACGTAATTCTCAAAAATGTCACAGGGAAACTTGTATTTGTGATTTTTCTGTATAGTATGAACTTTTTGAGGGACTTGGAGGTCCCATGGGCGCAGCTGCATAAGCCTTTGTGCTCTGAATACACAAACAGTGTTGTCCCTTCTCTTCAGGGCACTGCGCTGAGGAAAAACGCAAACAAATAAAAAGTGACGCCTCCTCCTCTTTAATGTTCCCTATGGAGCAAGAGGCGAGGACTGTGCAGCTTGGGGAAATGATGATCAAAATGGACTTGTGCTTGCGTTTAGACTTGACCTTTAACGTTAAGTCACTGACTGTGGGCTGCAGATAAACAGGGCAGAGTCCCGAGATAATGAGGCACACGGCCACATCCACAATGCGTTAGACTCTGGGTTGAATTGATAGGCGTTATGAGGCCATTGAAAGGAATATAATCTTGGACACAAAGACAATGTCTGTGCCCCATTCATTTATTACAACGTGACAGCCCCACGCTCATTATACAGGCGTCCACTTGCACCTGCGTTCCTCGCGCCAGGGGCTGCACCTCGCCAAATAAGGGCATGTGAGAGCCACAGTGGGATGACGCTGTACGTGGAAAAAATAAAAAAGACAAAACGGACATGATTGTACAGTAGACATAACCTGGGGAAAACACTGGGTTAATCTGATTACATAAGAATAGGCGGTAGAAGGAAAAGAAGAAGCCATTGAATTTGCGCGCTAATCCGCTCAACTATTCTGTCCTGCAGTGAAATACACTTGTGGCTGCGTGTCAGTGAGTGCACATACGCCAGAGGAAATATATATATGTGTACATTAACAAATAGTCTGTGGAAACAAAGTGTTTGGATGTTTTGGCGGTGTGTTTAATTCTTAAAGAGGAGCTGGGATCTTGTGACGACTCAGTGCTGACGCGCCACTAACCGCACCACCCCGGACGGACGCAGACAGGAGGACGAGAGCTATACGCGCGACAGAACGAGCACTGGGCATTGCTCTTTCTCTTCAGTTGCTCCTCTTCGTTGCTCTCTGAACGTCAGTCGCTTCATCCACCAAATCCACTGGACGTTGTTATTTAAAAAGACGAAATTTGTTACTACTGTTTCCCGCAGAGATGGAGGTTCCAGGTTTGGCGCACAACCTCAGCAGCCCATTAAGTCCGTGCGAGGGCATGATCAAGGATCTAAGTCTGGATTCCATACAGCTTTGCGAACGAGACGGTAAGCGACACGTATTACAGTCTTTTACGTTTCAATGCGGTGCTCACGTGTTGGCGAGCCGCATTAGGCCGCTTTGTCAGACTGTATCTGCAGTCTGGGGCTGTCATTGGCTTTAGCTGCACGTTGCACCCTCATTGTGCATGTTCAGAAGGAATAAGCGCTGAAGCCAGGTTCAGTGCGTGGACACATGGATGGTGTGTTAAAAATCACCAGTGTGGACTAAGGGTTTGTTCATTCATGAGATAGTGTGTGGTGAGTATAAAAAGTGAGGAACTTGTGCTTCTTTTAAATTTCAGCACCAGAGACATGGACAGAGACCCGCAGCCTTTAACGCAGCCTTTATGTTCCTTATAGACTTGTACAGACTTGTACAGAATGTATTGCAGATCTAAACAGCTTAAATGTGACAGGCTTTCTCTGTTACTAACACCTCTCCAGCCTCCAGTTCACAAGTTTACCTACCTCACCCATTCGCTAAGTCCTGAATGCACTCATCTGTAGCTTACAGTGACAGTTTTATAATGTCAGACTGGACTGGCAATATTTATCCGAGCACATTCATCCCCAGTTTAATGCTTTGGAAGAATGAAAAAAAAAGCAAGTCATCATTTCATTAGGGGGAGAGTCTCAAACATGGCTGCAGGATCCACATGTAGCCGCCACACACACACACACACACCCATCTCTGCAATTACACCGTGCTCATGTCACATCTGAGACCAAGACTCATGGCCATGCTCTTAATTAGGAGCCCCGCTTTAATTTATTCCTGCTGATATGAGCCTGTCAGGCCTGTTTGGTTTTACCAGGTTGGTGTTGTTGTTATCGCACTGGCCGGTTAGGACTGGTTGGTCAGCCATCCTTGACTCAATGGTGTGTTTTCATGAAGGAGCCCACAGTGCATTCATTGTGTCATAGCCCTCTGAGTGGCACAGTGTAATGCAATACGTTTAGACAAGGTTTATATCCTCTTAGTGCTTTGCTGGACTGCTTCTGAAGCTGTCATTTTAATAAAGCCAAGGACGTCTCTAATGGAGTTCCTATGGCAGGGTCACTGGGAATGGCACAGCGAGGCAGCACAACAGCCACTTTTCTATTTGTCAGGCAGACAACACACTTAGTGTAAATACTGCTTGTGTGTCCTTCAGACACCCACATGCTCTGTTTATGGAGCAACACAGTCACAGTGTCCCCCTTCTGTGCTCATTTCCCGAGTAATTGGTGGATATTATCAATTTAAAAGAGATTAAAGCTATGAGTGTGAGTTAAAGAGGCCTTTTCCTTCGGTGTATCTTAGATGTTAAATAATGGACTAGCGTGGCGACCTGTACTTGAAAAGATTTTCCTGATCACACACAACTGAAAAGGTTTTGGTCAGTTTTGTTGAGGTGAGAAGGTCAGTGGAGTCCTGACAGTTTTGTTTAAAAAAAATGGCACCCTTCTCTAAAATAAACAAAAAATATGTATATATAATTGTTGCATTATTTCAGATTGACTGAGTTTGTAATGTAACTAATATGTTGTTAGACTTTGTGACCGTTTGTATTTTTATTTTTTTTGAATAATTTAGTTCAAATTGAAATATTAGTAATAACTGACCAAGTGTCCGATCGTTAATCAATGGTTGAGCCTTAACATAATCTTTTTGAACACTTCTGTGATTTTGACCTTCAAAAAGTTTTCCTGCAGCAATGTATTACATAGAATCCTGCCCACATTGGGTTTGTGTTACATTTCCAAGCCCCACCCTTCGATAAAACACTGTACAGTGCATGCTTCTTGGAAATATTTTCTAATATCTGGTCAATACGTGTGTTGGCACACCTCGTATTAATTTCACTTTGCTTTCTAAATTTATCTCCTAAATGCATTAATATTTAATTGCCAGCATGAGAGGTTTACGTGCCTGTGCTGAGGCAGCAAATGGAAATTCAGGGAGCATCTGTGGGAAAGAGAGCTCTCTCCGACCCACTGAGGACTGTGTGTCAGTGTGCTGGAGTGTCTGAATGCACAAAGGGCAGAGTGTAGAACAAGTTGTTGCTTTAACGGTTCAGTTAAATCTTCATGTTTAGGCAAAGAAAGATGCTGTGTGGGGAAATGGAAAAAAAATCTGCGCTCATGAATTGGACATCACAGCTATGTCCATACGTTTGAGTTGAGTCAGTAATTTTTAGTGGGGTAACAGAATAAACAGTGCAAGTGCAGGTTCTTGGTGTTGACCTTGCTGATATAATTAAGTTGGCATGACTAATGAGTGCCATTTGGACATGCTCCACCTACAACGGATACAGCCGACTAATGCTGCTGATGGAGAATGTCAACAGATCACGCACTTCCTCTTGGTGTGTTTTACTTTCAGATTACCACGAAACAAAGGCATTGTTTCACAAATCACTTTGTGCTGCAACACACAGAAGACTTATTTTTCTTTTCATTTGTTCAAAACTACGAGCTAGAGAGGGGGATCTGAAGACATTGCAAAACAGCAGTTTTAGAAATATATTGTGTGTACTGTGTAAACTGTGTACGAGATACTTTTTAAACTGCACTAATGGAGATCACATGAAGGAGCTGCAGGTGGAACTTGAGCGATGTCTGAGTAAGCAAGCATGATGTTTGGTCATGTGAACAGCTGTGCCATGACTGTGCTGGCAGGGATTTGTAGAAAAACACAAAACATTAATAACATCATCAATGCATTTTAAGATATTGGAAATATTTAATCATATGCAATATACATGAGCTGCACTGGATGTTATGGTTGTCCATGTGCCAAGAAAATTGTATTAACCCCAAGAAAAAAGTCATATTATCAGTGTGCATTTTTAGATTTATGATTCAGTACAGATTAGAAATCAACTAAGTTATGCTTTTGTGTGGACATTAGGATCCTATTGATGTAAAAGAAAAAACAAAGAAAGTAAGAAAAAAAAAGGGCGGGACACTAAGTTGCGGGTGAACAGCACATTGTTTGTCTCTCGCTGCTTTACACAAAGATGCCTCTCCACTGGCGTATTTTTTTTCCACTCACAGCGTGCTCTCCGTCTCACCCAGGCCTGTGTGCTGACAAGAACAAAGGCGTGATTTTCCGAAGGCCGAGAGTGTCGACATTTATTGAGTGCTGTGTGCTGAGCTCATGTCTAACAAGTTCAAATTTAGACATGAGACGAGTCTAGCTTAGTCTAGACATTTTAATCATTTGACAAAAGATGACAAATTCAAAAGTAACCATCTTTGTCTTGGCTAAACTTTGATAAAATACAACAAAGTGAGTCCAGGTGAGAGTGTAACAGATCCAACCACAGAAAGCCATTAGGTGGTCCCCGTGTATGCATGTTAACAAGGTTTGTATTGATCCTGCTGCATCTGTTACCTTCCTGTGCATCAGACTGCATGCTGAGTAAAAGGGCAGAACCCAATAGGTCTATTTGATAGGTTTAAAAGGATCGGAATGAGTCGACAGATAATGCTTATTTGTGAGAATACTGTATACAAGAAGCAGGTTGTATTATGTACACTGCTTCAATTACAGAATCTAAAATAGACGGTACATTGTGCAATTTTTTACAGATCAGAGAAAACAGGACTAACTCAGCCATTTGGGTGTAACTGAGGGTTGAGGCCTCCCGTGAGGGTTTTGCAAAGCTTTTACTATCTCCTGGTTTACCTGACCTTCATCCTGCATGGCTTACCTGCCTCCATCTTTCATCCTGAGTTCCCTGAATCCCCAAGGATTCAACGAAGCCTGTTCTCGAACGAGTAACTCTGGCACAGTGTACAGTATGTCTGGATTTGAATTGAAATATGTAGGTTTACATTGATGTTCTTTTATAATTTTGTCTTTCTTTTGAAACATGCATTGTAATAAGGATTCCCTCAATAAGCCGACAAAACAGTTAGGTGACATCTGACTCTGCATTCAGACAGCTTTACAGTGTCGGTGTAAAACCTCCATTTGCAGGTTAATGAGATGAGCTTTTGATGAAACGACAGCTGCATCAGCACCACCAGCAGCCCTTGATCTATAGCCTCTAGGCACAAGACAAAGATGCTGCTGTGCTTAAAACAACACAATCATTCAAAAATGAGTTTACAGTGTTGCTCATTAAATTAGTAATAATTAAAAAAGGACAAAGTTGAAAAGTCACATTGATAAAGATTTGAAAACACGTGAATAATTTAGCAACTCTATGAACTTATTTTGACAAAAAGCAGGAGAATCTGAAGGTTTCACTGTTTTCAGGTGTATTTCATCTTTCCCTGTCTCAGATCTGAGAAAATGGCAGCAGGCCTCATCTTTAGTTTTCTTACAGGTCAGCGATGTTCATTTTGAGAAGGAGAGTTGTAGTGCTGGCCTCACTGTGGTCCTGTGCTGACTCAGTCTAGTGTGTCAGAGGTCTGCCCAGTCCTGTCAGGTCCTCTGTTGATCCTCTCAGTCTGAACCCAGATCAGCTCTGGAGGTTAATGAGATGTATTTTACCCACTTAAACAGTACTGAGTAAGCAACTTCCAATAGTGAAATACAGTATATTTGCAGAGACTGAATAGAATTGAACAGTTAGGGCTTTAGCAATATATAATTACTGTAAGAGTGTGCCTTAACCCTCTTGGGTCTCTGGACATTTTTGGTTTATTTTATGGGTTGTGGCTGTGTTGATGGAAATGGCATACAAATTGGCCAGGTTGTGTATTTTGGGGTGAGTAAAATCTTTTCATAATTTTCTTTTTTTTCAAGCCTTTCATATTCTTTAAAAAAATATTTTTGTGCCGTTGACCATTCGAAATACATTTATTCTATTCTCTACAACTGAAAGTTTATTTATTTATATGTTTAATTCCCTGGTTTTGAAATCCCTTCATGTTTCTATGGCATCCATTAAACATTCTGAGTGTCCTAGGGACCCATGGAAAAACATTTTGTAATAATTCTGTATATATAATATGAGATAATGTTTTGGACACGCCCAGACTTGGATGATAAACCCTCCAAAAATTGAACTTGCATTTATGGGATGGGGAACTAAATCAACTTTTTGTGTTTGTTTGTTAAGTTTTGTTATTTTTTCCTAAAAACATAAACAAAGATATTTTAATAACTAAAATTGGCATTTAAGGGCTTACAAATTCAGTTAATAATGGCATTCATAAAAAAAAAATTAAGAAAAGAATATCTTGATACATAATATTTCTATGCCAATCTTTAAAATATTATTTTTTTGGTGTCCAAGGGACCCAGATGAAGAGACCACCAAGGGTTAAAAGGACTTTGTAATTGTGTTTAATCCCAATAGGAGGACGTTAATTGCAAGCACTATTGACGAGCACTTGCTGCACATTTTTCCCATTTAGCCTCACATCATCAGTGCATTTAACGTAGTATTTTGGTCATACAATTAGCATATTTAAACATTATGCTGAGGTATTTGACAATTTTCCAATCGATAAAAATAGTAGTACAGTAGTAGTAAAGCCACACTATGTAACTTTGATGTGCAAAAGTAAAAAACACTGCAACAAGTCTTCTGTGTGAGAATGTCATTAAAAGCTCATTAAATTTGCTCAAATCCATTTTGCATTTTGCATTATGTACAGAAATTGAACTTTACGACCTAAATCTCTAAATATAGTGCAGTCATAGGATGAGAGTTCAAATAGCAGCCCAATTATGGCCTACTCTTTTATCTGCTCTCTCTCTGATGAGTGGAGATGGACGTCCCATGCTCTGCTGCTCCTGCCATTGTTGCACTCTTTCCAGTCAGCATCCAGATTGTGCATTACTCCCGAATTCTGCATTCCTCTGTTTCACTCATTCCGGCGTTTTGGAACGGCCGAGCGCGCACAGAAACACATTGTTGCCCGTGCCAATATGGGCGGCTCTTGGTTGTGACGCAGAGCCTATATTCAACCTAATTGTACAAAGCTCTTATTGAAACATGTTTTGACATTTTCATTGGCCTTTTGTTCACTTTGTCTCATGTTTCATTATCACTATGGTTACTGTTTCTGGTGCTGTAGTAAATCGTTGTTGATGATTATAAATGGATTCATCTCAGGCTAAGATGAGATTTAAATGGCGGCGATTGAAATATTTAATGCCTCATATGCTCTAGGAAGCTGATGGCATGTGTTTGCATGTATGTGTGTTGAAAGGCTGATGTGTTTCTATGGCAACATATATGGTGGTAGTGAGGCGCGCAGGCAGTGCTTTGTCAGAGTGAATATAGTGGATGCACTGCTGTACTGTACGGTGCCAGCTCCACGCTCTGTCTGTGGAATAATAACACAGAGGCTTCGGGATGAACATCTGCAGTGCTACAATGGCTTTCGGTCAAGACCAGACTAGAAGGATGATCCTGAGGGACTGTACAGATGCAAGCTGTGACTTAACAGCCTCCATTTGTTCCTATAGATACCATATTGTCCAGTTTACAGTGCTCAGTATTGTGATTGTACATGCTATTGTACCTTGGGTCCCTTGAATAGTTTACAAGTTACAAGTTGAACAGCATATTCTGCAAAAACAACTTTATGAATGTTAAGAAATATCACCCTTGACGGTATACTTATATGCTTCATCAACAAAGACATCAACAGAAAACTCAAAATGTGCCTTCCCTGGAAGTTTGTTATACCATTTTGTACCACTAGCTGGAGTCATGAGCTTCTGTATTGTTCAACCTACAGTATGTCTTGTTTAAACATTTGTCATTACAGACAAGTATTCTCTGAGGAGCTGTTAACATCACAGTGAATTGTAATTTCGAGTTCTGCGGGCATCTTGGGTTGACAGTTTTGTAATAGAAGCAAAATAACCATCTGAGGTTGGAAAAAAGAAAAACTCAAATTACCTTGCAGATGTGTAGTAGCAGAATGGTCAGCAGCACCGCAGTTGCCTTTAAATTGCTCTTGAAGCACAAACCATCTACAAACATCCAACAACTTTGTGGTTACTAATGGTCTTTTTGTATCTATCTTTTTCTAAATAGTATCTTTTCCCTTGCAACAGGTAAGTCCCAGGACGGCAGTATCTCGGAGGTGGAGGAGCTCCCTGTTCCACAGAATATCAAGATCAGTAACATCACCTGTGACTCCTTCAAGATCTGCTGGGACATGGAGGCGCGCAGCAAAGAGCGCATCACGCACTATTTCATCGACCTGAACAAGAAGGAGAACAAGAACTCCAACAAGTTCAAACACAAGGTATTGGCCATGTGCGCTCCACGGGATGACTCACCAGTGGGCCTCTTGTTGGCCTTACACTGAATAGTGCTTCAGAAAGAAAGGTCAAGAGGAAGTATAGAAAACTGTTTAGGTAAGAGAGATAGGTGTTATTGAAGCAGTGACATTGCATCCTTGTTACAAACGTTAATACACAATACGTTTTCTTCTGGGTCTGTAACTGTGACACGGTAATATGTCACACTGCCCAGCGCCAACAGCAGGCAGAGGTGCAAAGCATCTTTTAAGTTGATAGTCCGTAAATCAATATCCTTTATTTTATCAGCCACTTCCTGGGTGCTCTAGTCTGGCTGGGGGTCTGCTTGTCCTTTGCTTCCTTTACTGCAGGAGACCTCTCACGAGTAGGTTGATTTTTACTGTGCTGTGCAGTTTGTTGCTAGGCAAAAGCTCGCTCTCCAATCAATGAACAGCTAAAGCCCACTGAGGCTCAGGCAGGGCTTAGGGATGCACAAAATAGTTATCAAGCAACAAAAGCACATGGGTAGTTTGTCACCTATATGGGTTCACACCAACACCTTAAAATAAATACATTATTTACCAAAACAGAAAAAACAGAAGAGACCACGGTTAAGGCTCAAGCTGAGAGTGTGAATCGCCTGGATAGTGTCTGGAGAAATGCTCTCAGATTGTTTGTCAGGTGACCACTAACCTCATCGTTCTCATCAAAGGGTTCATAGTATATAATAGTGTATAATCTATATAACTTACAAAAAATAACATACACCTGACATAGACATTTACTGCATCTAATTGCATCATTGTGTGTAAAAGCTACAGGTATGTAAGTTAAGAGCTCTAACCCTCCTATTTTGCCAGGACGTTCCCACTAAACTGGTGGCCAAGGCTGTGCCCCTGCCCATGACAGTGAGGGGTCACTGGTTCCTGAGTCCACGCACAGACTACACAGTGGCTGTACAGACCGCGTCCAAACAGAGCGACGGAGACTACGCCGTGTCCGAGTGGAGCGAGATCATCGAGTTTTGCACAGCTGGTGAGTTTCACTCAACCGAATACAAACACATGGGGCAAAAAGGCTAATCTAAATTCAGAGGAAGAAGATGGATGGAGGGATGGAGGAGGGGTAAAATAAAGGATTAAAGGAAAGATGCAGAGGTCAATAAGTTCAACATTACTGGCTACAGGCTTAGTGGGGGAGGGGAGATATGAGCATGTGATGAAGTGGAAGCCAAGATCTATCAGAGAAAGACAGAGAAGGAGAAGCAGCAGAAATGGAGAAAGGAGAAGGGACTGATGAAGGCGATAGGTAGGTGTAATGCTCAAAAATTCATCTGATCTTCACAACCGCAGTGACTTCATTATGCTCCTGCAAAGTCATAATGAGGTCCTTTAAAAATGCACTTCTGCAAAGTTCCTTTAAGAGCAGCATGAAAGCACCGGTTGGTTTAAGGGTATTACATATGCAGCGATAAGCAATAGTGCTATAGCTTGGAGATTAGAATACAATTTTATATATAGGTTTGTACCAAAGCTGGAGTAGGAAGCCAGATTTCCTTGGCATCTTTACTGTTTTGAGCTGTGAGTCATATTGAAGAATACCCTTACTCATCAATGTACAAATGTGTTTTGTTTTTGTCTTGGTTTTTTCATTAAGCTCTCAAGATAACATTATCAAAACCGTGACTCCAGCAGATCTGGATTTTTATTGTGTTAATCACATCCTTAGTTAAATCTTGCCAACAGACTAGCAAACAAATAGTAACTCCCAAAATAGGAAAGCACTAAGAGATGGCTTACTATTAAAACGTTTTCATACTGTTACCACCTTGAGTCCATTGCTCATAATCTTTTAATTCATGCCATTGAATCTTCACAAAAGATAATACAGATTTCAGCTCCTCTGCTCCTAATGCATTTTATTGTGTTGCGTTTTGCAGACTATTCCCCAGTACATCTAAACCAGCTGCTTGAGAAAGCAGAGGTCATCGCTGGACGCATGCTGCCTTTCTCTGTCTTCTATAGAAACCAGAACAAGGAATACTTTGACCACTGCAGGTAGGCTTTATTACTATTATACACAACAAAATAATTATTAAAAATATAACAGTAAGCTTTGACCTGCTTAAAATGAGATATTTAATTTTGTATTCTATGATATTTCACCTTCAATGTTATTGCATAAATCTGAGAGATAAAAATGATGACATAATTTCCTTGTCTTTTTAAAGAAAATAGTTTTAGTGTCATTATAATATGTTAATTCTTGTCTTGTAAAAGCTTTTTGTCGACAAACAAAAAGGCTTTTCGCCGTAAACTTTCACTCACCTAGCTTCAAGTGGAAAACACAACCTTACATCTACTTTATTTCTCTCCAAAGGGCCGAAACCTAGTGGAAGTCTGGCTGACAACAGCAGACAGTTGTTTATGAAGCGGAAAAAGAGAGAAAAAAATGTAGCAGACATATCTGTTTTGGGTTTGTTTTGATATGAGAAGACAGTGTGACAAACAGCAAAGAGAGAGGAAATCTCTGGAGAAGCTGCTTTTATATTTGTTACAGGTTGCGCGGATGTGTTTTCCCTCCTCTGCAGTGGGCCTGTTCGTTTTTTTTTTCTTCTTCTTCTGAGGAAATAAAAAAGCTTAACTGCCCACTATGCTACCTCTCTTTTGTTAGAGCCATGCAGAATGACGTCATGTAGATAAACATTTATTTTTGCTGAGTTGTTATGATTGCCTTAAAGAGCATGTGTTTCACTGCGCCCTCATGTGGCCGGTTCTAGTCCTGTCATTACTGTACATGAGTGGTATAGCCTGTGTGGGAGGTGAAAAAGCATTTGTTTTTAAGTAACCACTGATTGCATGTCAATGTTAATCATTTAGCTTTGTCCCCAGAAGGAACAATCATATTACATATCAGCTATTTTATTTAGTTGTTTCCTTTTATTCTAATCTTTTTAAATTCATGAGTAATTCATGCTTTCAATTTAAATGTTTATGATGAAGAGATGCTTAAGGATTGTCTTATTAATTTAGTCTTCCTGGTGGTGCAGGTATTTAGTCTGCCAGTTTGTACTGCCACATGGGGATTGCACTTCCAACAATAGCACTAAATCTGTTTTATACAAAATGTTAATTGTGTTTCATGACAGTGTTTGTAACAAGGTAAAGAATGTGTGTACATTTTTTCTTAAGAATGTATGTTTTGCTTTTGGCTCTAATGAAAAACGACTCATATGAAAAACTCTGACCTTTTCATTGTTACAGAGAGGTAGAGGAGAACCGAATGCGCCCGTCAGTGAAGGACAACAGTGGCAGTCACGGCTCTCCCATCAGCGGTAAATTGGAGGGAATCTTCTTCAGCTGTAATACAGAGTTCAACACGGGCAAACCCCCACAGGACTCCCCCTACGGCCGCCACAGATTTGAAGTCCAGGCAGACACCCTGTTCAACCCAGACACCAACCTGTACTTTGGGGACTTCTACTGCATGTACACGGCCTACCACTATGTTATCCTCGTCCTGGCACCTAAAGGCTCCAGAGGCGATGACTTCTGTAAGCAGAGGCTCCCCGCACTGGACATCACTGACAACCGCTTCCTGACCTGCAAGCAGAGTGAAGCAGATGATGGTCGGTTGGTGTTCCACCATGCACAGGACGTCATCCTAGAGGTCATCTACACCGAGCCGATAGACCTGGCAGTGGGAAAGGTGGCTGAGATCAGTGGGCACCAACTGATGAGTTTGTCCACGGTAAACGCCAAGAAGGATCCCAGCTGCAAGACCTGCAACATCAGTGTGGGACGCTAAGAAGATCTGAAAGTGTGAGGATCCTGGGCATGGACTAGAGGCGGCTGGCCTCTAAAGGACACAAATGAAGTCCACATGAAGCAGACCAACTAATGCATGAAGCAGCAGATTTTGTAGGACCCTAGACAACAATATGTCACTGACTCAAATCCTCCATCATTTTCCCAAAGGTACACATTACACCTGAACTGTTATCTCATGTCAAAAGGATGGCCTAAAATAACATTCATGTAAGCAGACCTTAAAATAAATGCATTGAAAAGACCACAAAACATAAAACATAAACCATGAATACATCATCCTGGTAGAGTTAATCCAACCCTTTAAACATACTAACAAACAGCTGCTCCTTGATTTTGTTCTTGTTTATATTTACAGTTCTTCACTACTTTATTAATTATGAATGCCTTGTTATTAATGATGCTCTTGGTTGAGAGTCTGCAATCTGTGTGGACACATTTTTTTTCCAAAACTTTTTTTTTTACATCAACTAGTGGCTAGGTCTTGTACTACACTATTTTGTCATTGCAGCATTGTGATTTTCTTTATACCAAAGGTATTAAACCAGATATCAAAACGCTGTGGAATCTGAAGAGCACTAAAGCAACAGCCTCTAAAAATATACTGAGCGTCTGAAGGACAAGTTTAAACTACTCATTGACTTGTTGACCTTTAAAAGCATGACGCAGTTATAAAAGCTGCCAGTACCTCTGCCATCACGCATTTATTTTAACTGCTGTAAACAGAAAGAAAGTAGAACCATATACTGTGTTTAGCAGAATAAATGTGAAAAAATATTTATTTTTATTGATATATATATAGATATAGATATATATAAAGAACATTATATAAACCAGAAGTGCACAATGTCAAAAGCTCTGATCAACCACGTCATTTAGAGGGAAATATTCAGCACTGAACACATTATACAGTCAGTTTAGCTTGCACTTGCACAAAATGCCAATGTTAACATTTTACAAGGTGAACAAATAAATTCACAATTTATTATAATTATGATACTAATTCTTAATGCATATCATAGCACAACAGAGGACTAACTACTAATTGACATGCACAAATGCCACTGGATTGTCTCATTGATTACATTTAAACTAAAATCTTTCTTGTCACAAAAGCACTTAGTCTCCACAATGACACAGAAGAACATGGTTGTCCAAAAATAGTTTTGGGTAGAAAAGCAAACTGCCATAATATACATTGTAAAAAAAAAAAAGTAAATAGAAAATGTAGAACACCTTGTTACAGTTACAGTAATCACTTACATTAATATGCTACATAAAATACACTTGCTACAGGCTTGTCAAGTTTAAGGCCGGATCATGAAAGATTAGGGATGTATTTCTGGGACTAAAGCTCTATAGCTGCCCACCAACTCATACAGACTGTCACAGTTTTCCATCATGTTTCCTCATGTAAAGTGCATTGATGCATGGCATGAAAACTAAAGTCCCACTGTGAGAAACTCAACTGCCGCTTGTTGAGTCCTGTTGTTTACTGAGCAAAGCCTCTAGTAGACGGAGCTTCGTTTTGAGGTTCTTATAATGGCAGTACTCCTCTGCCATTGGTCCACGGTCCTCCTTCTGACAAACCCTGTTAAAAACGAGAGGAGCAAAGAAGATGCAACAAAATAGTTTCAAAAGAACCTGCCGCAGCTTCCATAAATGGTGGATAGTCCCTCCTATGTTGCCTTACTCAGAGAGCTTTTTACAGTGTGTATTGTAATTACAAACTTACTGTATTTACTTTGGAGGACTAACATGTACAGTACAAAGAAAGTGTACAGTTCTGGACAAAAGTCTATTTCTGTCTCTTTACTGAGCTCTTTATGCTTCATTACTGTTAAGTGACTGATGTACCATTGAGATTTTTTGTGGATGTTTTTGTTTATTATTTTTTTTTCACAAGGCATTGTTGAAAACCAAATGTTCCAAGTTTATTAAAAGAGAGAATAAAATCTGAAGGAGATGCACTTTTGCTCCGGTGTGATATTTGTGCCTAGTGGGTCTTTACCTGCCAGTTTGTGAGTAAAAATGGTCCTCAAACTTGCGCAATGCTTGGTGTAGTCTATGCTTCTCAGATCTTGCCATTCTTAGGTGGTCCAGTAGTTCTGGTCTAAACATTAACAAAAAATTTCTATAATTTGAACATTTCTATTTGTTAAAAAAAATAAATTGATACGTATTACACAGCAAATGGATTTTTATTGTCAAACAATTAATAAGACACTTGCATCAAATATATTGAATATTATAGCTATAATCAAATAAATGTGATCAGGTATACCTCGAAGCTTCATGTAGTGTTGCCATGGTGATAAACTGAGGCTGAAGTACCTCCTCTAATGGGGATACCAATGGTGTTTCGGAATAGTCCAAGGGAGTTTTGTCTGAAGACAAACTGCTGCGAGGTTTGAGCCAATGAGGCTGTGGTCGGGGGCTTGTCTTTTGGGAATCTTCCTCATCAGAGCCCTCTTCTTCATCCTGTGAATGCATTTCAAATTTCAGTCTGGATTAGTACATAAACACTCAAAAAGACACAGCTCAACAGCCTATTCCTCAGTTCCAATAATAACGTACAGATAACGCAGAGCAGACATTTGTAATAAACGTGTTTATTCAAGTTGCAGCCACAATTATCCACTAGAGGGCAGTAGAGACATAAAAAGTAGCCTCACCAACAGCACAACTTTTAGAAACAACTACAGACTAAATATAATGCAATTCTAAAGTACATTCTCAGAAAAAAGTGAAGGAAAAAATGTGTATGGTCTTAACTTACAATTGTTGCAATAACTGTTGAGGTAGCAGAGGAAATTTGGAGCTGCTTGACAATACGGTAGCGGTCATAGAAAGGTTTCATCAGAGTCCGCTCCTGTCTGGAGATCTAAAGACAGAGAAAAATGTAATTATGAATCCTCTGAGTATTGTGATTAAATATAAACGGGGTAGTTCTTAGTGAGATATGGCTGTTCTTACTGGTCGTCCGTGCAGACCTTCATAGTAGAGCAAACACTTCTGCAGGCTGGTCTTTTCCATTGCTATCTGGAAATGGGACATCTCCTGCATGATATGGACATCAAATTCCATACAGAGAGGTAAATATTTTGTAAAGATGACATAGACATGCAAAGATGTTATATGTATGTCAATGTGTGCCTTTACTAACCTTAAGGCTGTCAGGTAGTCCAAGCTCCCGCCTTCTTTCCTTTAGTCTGTTGGTTATGACATTGACGGTTTCCTCCACATTAGGCTTGTTAGCGTTGCCATTATTGTTGAGCTGCTGAAGCTCCAGCCCTGCCAGTGCTGACCCCCTCTGGTCATTGTTGGTTTTGCATGGTTGATGCAGTTGGTTGACGCCTCCATGTTCTCCTACCCCTCCCTCTATGGTTCGTTTTAGTTTAAGCTCTAAAAGATAAGGCCTCAATACCATTAATGTACTATATTAAGTGCAAAATCAATATTTTATATCAACAAGAATATTTTATTAATGTGTTTTATTATTAATATAAATGTGTTTGTAACAAACCTTTAAGCTGTTTGCGACTCTTAATGAGCTGCTTCATGAGCCTGGCCACTTCTGGATTTGCTGTCTTGTCATTATGAGCCGGCTGACAAAAAAACCCCCACAAAATAACAAATAAACAAACAAATAAAATTTACAAAAAAAACAGGGGTGTGTAACCATTTTCTATGCTTAACATATTCCAGAAGAGGGAGTACAATACCATTTAATGTTTGTGATGAGCCTTAACACAAGGACACACATAACGCAGCACTAATCTATGAGACAGTGATCAGATTTGTCTAAAGTACTTCTGACCTTTGTGCTTCTGAAGCAAGACGCAGTGCTATTCAGCAATTAGAATAATGACCAAAAAGAAGGTGAGTTGATTTGCCCCCACCTTGTAGTGTCTCTCCTGTTCAAAACTCTCCTCAAAACGTCTGATCCTTTTCCTCAGGTTGTGTATGTGTCTGTTGAGCATTGTGATGGACAAGTCGCCTTCGTCAGCCGATGCCTGAACACTACTGTGGCTCCTGGAGACAGAAATGCACTTATCTCGAATATGTGTAACACAAACATCAAACATAAAAGCCAAGGGTCAGTTTTTAATTTTTTATTTGCAATGTTGCACCTGTAACCTCTCATGTTCACAGAGCAGAGACTATTTCAGGATCCTAAAATTAAAAGAGGACGTTTAGCTTACATGCGTACTTCCTGTGAGCACGGTGGAGAAGGGGCAGCGTCAGGGTCTAAGCTGTAGCGCAGGCTGTGGCTGAGGCTCGGGCAGCGAGGCGAGGGAACTGGGCAGTCGCTTGTCGCAAAGTGAGCGAAAAGCGGGCTGGTGTTTGTGCCATTGAAAGAATTTGGGGAAATATCTACTGAATGTCCTTCAGAGACTGTGGCAGTGCAACAGACAGAACTGGACTCTGGTGAGTGTGGAGATGAAGCATTTACTGAAAGATAGACAACAGGAACAAGTATCAGCATCAGTGTAATGTTCAACTCATTCCATGAAAGAAATTATAAATTAAACATCTGTCTTACCTGACTTTAATGAGCTTACTGAATTATTGTCCAGAGCAGTTAGCGAAGGAGACGAGTGGAAGAGCATGGAGTGGTAAAGGTTTTTGTCCTCCCATGTAAGAGGTTGTTGTTGGGCAGGTAGGCTTTCTTGAGCTTGAGGTTCGGCTGGTGCTGGTGAGGGTCCCAAATCAGCCTCTAGGGCTTGAAGCTTCAGCGAGGAGCTCTGGAAGCAGAAGCAGAACATGGCTTCAGGGATGAAATCCAGATGGGGCAGAAGCAGAGACAGAATAACACTTTGTCTGATGAAGAGGGATCTTCAGAAGTCCCAAAAGTGTAAAATCATCGAATTTATGAAAACAAATATTCAGGAGCTATTGTCCAACATTGTCCTCTGTCAAAAAGTGAGTAGAAAAGCAGTTTAATAAAGAACTTGGAAGCAGATGTATGACTAAAAGCTAATCAGCATGCCAGAAAGTCAGTTCATTAAAAACCAAGAATAGTAGACAAGTATTTGTCCAGCTCTGAATCCGATTCCAAACATGTCAGCACAAAATGATATATCCTACATTGGCATCTAAAGAGTATTCCATAAACTGTATCGCTGTTGCTCCTGGATCACCTGATGTTTGTGTGTAGGCATGGGATTAAAGCTCAGAAAGAATGCTTAAATCCCCATTGCTTTCTGTTCATTTCTGCTGCTAAACTGCCTCTACATGGATTATTTATCCTGCGCAGAAGAACAGGGCTGGCGGGAATCCCGCTCACCACCGTTGCGTGTGTTGTGGGTGTGTGTTAGGAGAGAGAATGAGGTGCTTTATGTGACGTGGCGTTTCCAGGGCAACATTGTCAGTCTAAGCAAATAAGTCTATTTGATCGAACTGCAGGGAGTCACGTAGCTCTTTGGCTGTTTGTTGTGTATGACTATACATACGTGGGTGTATACACTGCATTGTGACGTAACTATTTTGTTTTTTTTTTTTGTTTTCAAACTAAACTTGAGGAATGAGAGGTTTTTGAGCCAAAATTTTTGTCTTTTTTTTCAAATAGTTAAGGTGTTAGCTACCCCTTTCTTTCCCAGTTTGTTCATTCATAAAAACACATCTTTGTGCGTCACACAGTGGAGGTCAGGGAGGAGGAGGGAGCTGAGATTCTATGAATGAGGCTAAACACCCACAGGCAAGTAGTACATGAACACTCATAAAGGTGAGCATAAGAACATGCGCACACAGTACCCTGCTGCAGGTACCACAGATTCTGTTGTCATAGTGACGGATAAGAGTAAGTGCTAATTTATGCATGCAAGACTGCGGTGATAGCAAACTTACGTCGCTGTTGTTCCTGCCTCTGCAATCAGTGTGTTTGTCCAGACAACTGCCACAGCCTCCTCCTTCGCTTGTCCCCTGAAAAGCAAAAGCCCTGATTAATTACCTTGGCTGAGACCTACTCTAAAATAAGAATGAAGAACTCTAAGAATGTAGGTCAAAATTAAACAAATAATAAGATTAGTCTAACAAGTAAAGAAAATGTTATAATTGTCATTGTTATTGTTAATAATGATATTTTAACAATAAATTACAGTTTAATATAGGGTACTGGTACTGTGTAACCTTTTGTATGTAAATTCTAGTGTCTTTAAAAATTTGTTATACTTTTAATTTTATTACATATTTCTGTCAATTTTGTGATGTAGGCCTGGAGCATGCAGCCACACGATATCTATATTGATTTATGAAAATATTAATATCAGGATGATTACCTCAAGGAGATTACATGGATTGTTTTTCTTTTTTTCTATAAAGCAGTGCAGACTGGAAAACAGAGAGGCATTTGGGGAATTCATAGGTATAACATACAGGTCAAACGATTAAAATTAAAAATTGTAAACATTTTAAACACAGAAAAAAACTTTTTTCTCTGCTTGCATCATTCTACACTGGGTGTATTACATGCTGCAAGAACTCAATATCCAAATCAATAAATCAGATCACGAATCATTTGTACTTAAAGACAGTGCTGTTGCTCTAGGGTCTGCTGTTCATCTGCCACTGTCATTAAGATTATGGCCTCTTCCTGTTTGACGTTAATCAGACCCAACAGCAGTGAACTGTTTGGTGGCTGTGGAAGCATCATGCCACTGTGGGAGGCTGACCTTATAAAGTATACTTGCTGGACTGGTCCATGTGACTGCCTGAGGCAAGTCAATGTTATTTGAACTGGAATCATAAAATAATGTGACTGTGAGCACAGTGCTCTGGTAACCTACTTCTACACTGCCTGCAGTGTAGAAGTAAATCTTTCCATTAGGGGATGGAAAGATTAAAACATGGATAAATCACTGAATGAACAGGGGCAGTCTATGTAATGGCATTTAATGGCATCCGACAATACAAAAAGAAAAAAAGTCGACTGGTAACAACAATCTCTCACCTCTCTTTGGGCTGAGTCTTTATTTGCAAATGAGATTTGTTGAGGCAGTCTGTGGAATCCTACAAATACATAATCAAAAGAACTTTAAAGCTTAGAATGTTGCTTTTAACTTGACTAATTTATATGAATAACTATTTGTCGCCAGATAAATGAATGTCACACCATCAAGAAGTCATCGTTGAAAACCTTTTCTCCTTTTTCACTTTCTCTGGGGACAGATGTAACAAATGATGACTTGTGGATAAAGATACACCCATGAACAGAAACTTTTTATAATTTGATGTTGAGAAGGGTTCAGAACTTACTTTTGATATGATTTTGATTTATCCACCTGGATGCTTCCTGATGCTACTACAATGGAGCTCTTCCGAGCTGACCCGGGGGCAGTTGGGCTAGAGGACATGAAACCTGCATCCCCAATTTGATCCTGCTCTGACCAGTCTGAAAGTGCAGTAATGCTGACACCAGAGCTTGTATCACAGTCTAGCTGTAGTGGGTCAGGACTACAGACAAAGAAATTGAGAAGAAAGTATTAGTTTGATGGCATGATTGTCCCCCAGTAAAAAAAATCAGCTTAAAGCAGTTGTCCAGGACTGTAATACAGAGCCAGCAACAAAACAAATAAGCCACAACAAAAAAGAAATGGATGCTGTTTAAGGCATAAATCAAACTGATGATAGTTCATTATAAACCAATTTCATAAAAAGCAATATTATGTATATTATTGTTTACAGTTTAAGTGTATAATAGTATAATGATAATCAGCCTATTCCTTTTTGGACTGTTAATAATGTACTATTGTTCCGAATAAACTCAGACTGAATCTATATACATAATGCGTGTGACAGAGCTGGAGCACAGGCAGAGAAGTTGATGTCAAGAGTCAAAAGCTGAACGCAGAGCACATACAACCCCCACAATAGCCCATGTCCACATACTGCACTGTTATAAAAAACCTTCTCATACATCAGCAGTGAGTCATGCTCTGGCTCATCCAGTGGCTGCTCTGACATTAGCAATAAGCTTCACACTGAAGCAAAATGACACAGACCTTCTAAGGTGGAGTTCTTTGTGTTAGTCTGATTCATTATAGTTTTACCTCACCGCATTAAAAAATTTAAATATACAAAAATGTACTTTGTGTGAAATGGAGGATATAATTAGAGAACAATCATTATGGTCTCTGCTATTTAAGGTCCAGAGACAGACAGACAGAGCACTGGGTAAAAGCTAGAAGGAACCAAAGTGACAAATACCTGTCACTTCTCTCTACAAAGAAACATGGTAACCTGTTCAATTGGTCCCATTTACTTAAATTATGCAGAGGCCAAAGAGATGGACATAAGAAAAACTGACAAGGAATGCAGAAGTTTGCATATTTTAACACTTGCCTTTATTAATTACTGTTTGACTATAATAATATTGGTTTACATATTGACCAAAATACATAGGCTGGTGAATTGAAGCAGCTTATTTAACCTAGATTACATTTCCTTTTTTATGTTTTTTGAGTAGCTTAGCAACACTTTTGGCAGATAATATAGAAAGCATTATAACAATATAAGGATTAAATGTAAATGATCTATGTCCTCTATGTCCTTAACCTAACTAGCGTTTGGAATCTATCAGGCAATAAATAGCTGGCTGTTCATCAACATGAGCTCAATGTGCAATGTCAAGCTGGATGACGAGTAATCCTGACAGGACAACAAATTCAACACAGACCATAAAAAGTCTAACTATATATAGTTCTGTTGCTGTGTTTAGATATTTTTATAAAATTATATCTCTTAATTTTGCCTTTTATGTCCTCTAATGAAGGCATTAAAAAAGAGCAATGACATGAATGAACGAATGATGAAATTTTACCTAGACCTTGAAGTTAGATGGTACCTAAACTCAAAGCTAATGACCCAATGCCTTTAAAATCATTTGCATTGCAATGTTGTTTGGTAATTATTTTATTGCCAAACATCATTTGGCAATAAAATAATTTATTGCCAAATGATGTTTAGTTTTTCATATGTTGATGACTTGACAAACTTGTTAACAGTGATGCTGTTAATAGAAGGAATTTATATTAACAAAAAATATAATAACATGACGACAACATTGGATTTGACATTCAAGTGCTTGGCAACCCATATTCTAAAAATAGAAAACTGCACACTTGCTTGGTGTCAGAGCTTCTAAGTTCTGAGTTTGTAAAGCTGGATCCAAAAAGATGCCCTTTTAGGATGCAAATTAACTCTAAGCAATTTAACATTGTTGTACTTTGTTCTGCTTTTTCTAGCAGTAAGGACCCTGAGCTATTTTTAGACACAATTAAACTGAAGGAGGGTGAACTGAAAAAGCACTTTTAAGTGTTGACTCAACATATTTTGAGGTGTGATGTCAGTACCTGTTAAGCTGAGAATGCATCTGCGTTGCTTGGGTAAATGTACTTGTTGTCGTGATTGAAGCAGTTTCTTCTTCTCGCCTTTCCACACTATTTTGTTGTGACTGACTGCTGCTAGGGCGGGTCTAAAAAAGAAAATTGATGTCAGATAGAAGAATTATGTTATATAGTATGTACAAACAAAAAGAGAACTGCCAGAATGTTACCTGCAAATGTGAGAGTGCAGAAAGAGTAGGAAGAGTTCGTGAAGGAAACTCAACAGAAGACTTGACAGAAGACACTTGTTCATTGGCACTGGAGTTGGGAAAAAGAATGGTGTGATGCCTCAGAAGGTATAGCAACAGTGCATTACACACACTCTGCTCCTCCAACATCCTGGGTCCAGCTGGGACACTGCATCACAGAGACCACAATACTGTGTTACATGTGCTTTGTGCAGTACATTTGTAGCCCTGTGAAGCCTGACACATCCAAAAATGGCCAGAAAATAATTTTTTTTGGCAACTGAAAACATTTTAAGAAAATAATTAAAAAAAAATAATAATCTTTTTTTTTCTGAGATTTATATTTGTATCACATATGATACATTGGATAATTTGATAAATTAGTGGTCTCAGAAACTCGGGTAGGAAATATGATACAAATGGTTTTATAGGGATAATGTTGCCGGGTTTCTCAAAAATTCTCTAAGACGACGCCATCTAGTGGAAGAATGGATCAAATGCAATAAAAAGGATAAACTGACATGACAACTGAACTTGTTGTAAATGTTGCAATGCAACACAGAGGGTTATTACATTTGGCAGGGAAAAATCAGAATATTTATAATAGAGTACCGCTTTCACAAATTGTAAAAAAAACATTACTATGTCTGCCCATTGCTCCCCCATTCAACAATATTGTCCTCACCACAGGGCAATAAAATGGCTGTTACTGCATAGTAAAACAAAAGTTCAGGTCAAGTGGAATCACAGGAAACCAGTTACGTGTACTGCATAAGAGTTACAGAAACAGATTAAATGACAGATATACAGACCATAGATACATCTGGTCACATACAGTAAGAGGGTGTCAGACAAGCAGTGTAGGGCATTGAGCAGGTGCCAAGTGACTGTCACTAGCAAGTAGCAAACCATTATATTATCATCAATAACATATTTGCGTTTTTATGTACAGCAGTCTTTCTTTTTGATATATAAGACATTCACCAGACTGAGTATTTTAGATAATTTTGTCAATTGCATATTTTGACCTAGCATGTGTAATTGTGACTCCCAAGAGACTAGGTCTGTTTACGATGATGGGTGACATCTATAAACAGACAGCGTAAGCAGCAGTCTCTTTCTGTAGCGCGTTATCAGCCACTCTCCACACCCATTTCCTAAACAAGACTAAACTGACTACACCCCAGTTTTGTATGACAGGAAATGAAAAATTGAGCTAGGATGGATCTGAACTGAAGTCGACATAACTACAACTTTTATTTTGAATTACTTTTGCTGTTGTGAAATGCATTAAGAGTTGCGTTATACAATTCAGCTAGAAAAAAATCTTATACTGTAACATGTAATTTAACAACCACACTCACTCCAATGGATGGCAGTGTGGAACAGTGTCCCAGACTTACTATGAAGAGAATGTAGCATTAACAGCAATAACTTACTGGAATATACAAGGCCCAAAGATGGTAGCAAGATTTTCCATTGGCATATGATTTGATTGGCTGTGAGTTGCCACTTTGGACAGGAAGTTTATCAGGTAAGACAAGATAACAAGGCTGGCAGTTGGAAGATGACAAAAATTTTCTCTCAGAGACTGATTTGTGAGGCCCTCATCTGTGTTTCCTGCAAAGACAGAAATTGTACAAAGACATACAGACAGTATAGTTTTAATCTTTAGACATAATATGGTGTATAAGTGTAGGCAGATTGGGGAATCTAAATTGTCCCAAGTGAATGAATCTTTAAAGTGAATGGTTATCTGTCTGTGTAAGTCTCTAGCTTTCTAACCCCAGCGACTAAATGGCCATTGTTCACAATGTATGTACTCTCTATAGCGGTAAAAGATGAATGAATGAATGAATGAAAATAATATGATATTACCAAAGTAAGACAACTAGAATAAGAGAAAGTATAATACTCAACAAAGAGTAATAGTAACTTTGTCATGCAAGTGACATGATATTCCAAGAAATGTGAGAATCTCCTTAGCTACATTACTAACAACCTCTCTAACACATATTAGATACAGCAAATGTCAATTTTGTTGTTACAAAGACTGACAAAATCTTGCCAGCCCTGAGCAAGTCCTTGTATGACCATCAATTTTAGTACCTGTAAGACTCTGGATCAGCTGTTTTCGCTGAGTTTCGGGAACTATGGGAACAGGCAACACTCGAAAAAAGAGTTTGAGGAGAGAGGCCACGGTTGGAACATCTCCCTCGTTTTGTAGGTCCACCCTTTCTCCACTGTCCCACCTCTGCCTCAGTTCCCTCATCCGCACCACTGATCCACACAGACGAAACAAACCTCTATGCTGCATTCCTGTCACAGCAAAAGAATGACACATATTTTTGTACATACACTTTGTGACAGAGAGAGAAAGAAAAAGAAGTTAGTACAACCATTACCATTGATATTGAGGTACTCCACCATGTCTTTTAAAACAAGTGGGATTCCAGAGACCATCTGTCCATCTTCCTTCAGTGTCTCTAAGGCAACACCGAACACACAGCTGGGAATAGATTCAGACTCTGATACCAGGGTCGAAATAATGGGTTCTGGGCTGACCTTAGCAGTAGACTTCAGAATTTTCACAGAAGAACGGTCGCTCTGTATGAAAAAAAAGTAATTTATAGAATCATGAAAAATATTACACTACATGGAATATTGCATCAGTTTATGTCCTCAACTAGGTGGTAAATTGTTTGGTTAGGTGTATCATTTTGCTTGAGTAGAATAACTATTATTACATTACAACCTAAATTAATGTTATACTGACGTTTTCACAGTAAAATTAAATTCAATTAAGATTGTTTTACTACATTTAATAATGGCAGGGTGTGTATGTTACATTGATTATTACAAGATAACATCATGCGTGAAATCAGATAAAGTAATGTCAGTGGTATACAGTTAATAAAAGCATGAAAGGATTGTAGGCTAAATGAAAAAGTGTTAAGGCACAGAAAGACATAAGCACACTGACAATAATTAGCACATAAAACGGCACATCCCTAAATGATGTTAGTTATTCACTTAACAAACCTAGTCAAAGAATTGTTGATAACAAACTATACAATAATCTCATCTAACAACAGTTGGTTATCAGGAGTTAGAATCCATGCACGTGAAAGCAAGTTGAGTGTGAATGATAAACTTACACAGAGCGACACGGAGGCGCTTGCTCCCATTTTTTCAGCTCAGCTCAACGTCGAACAGCTCCAGCTCCATTTTTACAGGCAGTTTTAGTTTCACAAAACAATACGCCTCGACAATATAAACATCACTTTCGAAAACACGAGTTTCAGCCATCGTTTATGTTTATAGACTATTTAACATGCACAGTATATAGAAAAATGTAGAGTAGGCTACGCATCTTAAAATCTAGTTTTCCACAGTCCCCGTAACTAGCGGGAAATGTTTACGTTGCTAGTCACGTGACATTAGTGTAACTATGGAGACAGGGAAGGGGTTGCTCTTGGAACAAGGCTTCTACTGAAGCCATGTCTCGTCCTCAAGGACATGATTCTATTTGTGTACAAAGCCCCCCCTTTTTGAGACAAGCGCTGTATTATCGTAAGATTTTAATTTATTTTATTTCTAGAAACTCGCCAGTTTAACTTTTTTTGCACTTCATCTTCACTAGAAACACATGGCCAGGCGCTACCGTTCTTTAAAATGGATCGAGTCGGAGGGTAGCCTATACTCCTGAAACAAGCAAATCACACATTACGCAGAAAATTATTAATTCTATTATTCTCATAAGCTATTTATTTACGTCAATATAAGGAACTGCACTAATCGAAAAAAAGGATACCAGGCATTGACCAATTTCATGTGATGCCAGTGTCAAGAGCAAAAGCCTAATTGATGAAAGAAGGGGTAAATATATAAATATATATTTCACCATTGCAGGTTATTTGTGATGGTAATTCCATAAGACTCTTTTAAATGGATTGATCTCAGTACTTTTATTGCCACATTTTAAATAAAATATAAAACAGAATACACATTAGTAGAAACACTGGCATATAAAATCAACAGTTTTGACAAAAAAGTGACAGCCCAATTACTGCTGTCCCAAACTTTTTAAAAACGAACCAACATATAAGTGGTCTATTTATAGACAACATTCAAGTAATTCTAAAAGCCTACTGCAAAACATCATTACAACTGTAGTGAGATTAACATTATCTTAACCAATATACAGTAAGTTTACAGAAGGCCCAGGTGTGCATCTATAAGAAGAGCTGTGCATAAAAACTTTAACAAGGCAATAACAAAGGTCAAACTAGAGCCCATACAAAAGATTATTGAACATTATACACATAACTCACTCAAAAACATTCACAATTGAACACATACTGTATACACAAGAAAATACGATAGGAAATGACAGCTTAGCTGCTGTATTATGTTGATTGTGCCACACAATTTATAAATAGTGTGACCATATAAAGTGTACACTTATGATGTAAAATAAGAATGTTAAAAAATAATGTAACGGTAATAAAGCAAGGCTTTTACATTGTTCCAACAGGCCATATGTGTTGACCGGCAATGAAGAGTACTGATGCTTTGGTACAATACCGTGACAAAATAAGACACATAAAATGTATCTGTATGAAGCTCTCTTCATTATCCCAATTAATTTTTTTATCCAGAAATATGGTCTGAGAAATGCTTTGTGCATTTGCATATAGGTTTATAAAATTGTGTTATATTATATTAACACTTGTGGTTGTTTGTCCAGCAGTGAATCAAAAGAGTTCATTCTTTGCGCCACAAAGTTTAAAGTCAGTAATTTTTTGTGTGAAGTATACCTCAAAAATGAGGTAATAAAATGAAAACTCAACCCTCTGCTATAACTCAAAAGATTTGCAGAATCTGGTATCAACCTGACAAATGCAGGTGTAGTACAATAGAGCAAATAAACCTGTATTTCAAAATGTCTGGAAATTATTTTGGTATCAAGACCCTGCAGCAAAAATATGAACAACCCTCTCAATATATAAAAAATACTCTTAGAGGTGTCATTTTTAATTTCATTAGCAGAGGGTGGCTGGGCAGTAGGAATAACAGTCTTTATAAGAGTTACCCAGATTTATGCTACAGAGACAACTTTTTCACAGTTGCTGGTGTATTGGACATCGGGCTTGTCATTCTCAACGTTCTTCCTGTTCCAGCAGGGAAGAGTGAAAACAAACAAAATAAAGGCACCAAGTTCCACACAGCTCCCACTGAAATAAAATGCCAAGTCATATGACTGTTTCCAGTCAAAGAACCAACCTGGAACAAAAAATAGAAACGCTTTAGTGATATGAACAAATACACACATATCAGTTACTTCAAGATCAACTCATTCAGAGTGTCTTACCCACAACAGGAGGTCCCAGCATGATCCCGAAGCCTCCAAAGAACATCAGGATGCCATGAGCTTGTGTCAGCCTCTCCAAGCCTACAATTTTAGTTGTAATGTAGGAGGTGAGAGACCAGTTCCCAGAGAAGAAACCAAGGACAGCAGAGAGGATCTGCAGTCCTCCATAAGTCTTAGTAATGGGTATGAGGAAAAGCGCCAGGCCTCCTGCAAACATGGTGAAGGCATACAGATAGATGCTATTGATCCATCTGATATCAACCAGCATGCCTAGCACTAGTTTACCCACACATGTGGCAATGGCCCCTATCGAAACTAGAGGAATGAAACTTACTTCTTCAATAAGTCCCTCGCTCTGAGCTACATCCTCAATAAAGAGCACAGGGGGAAATGCCCCCAGGCTGAATAGAAATATAGCAATACAAAAGGCCACCATGGCTTGGTCCTGTAGTATTTCATACATGGAGTGGATATACTTTGAGTAAGCTTCCTGCTTCTTTTTAATCATTTTCATGGTGGCCAAGCCGGGGAAGCAGCAGTGTTTTTTCTTCTCTGTCTTAACAGCCAAGTCCTTAGCATCTATGGTGATAAGCAGCTCTTTAACAGTTAAACTTTTTTCTGCCGTGGTTGTGGAACCAGTTGTGATTTTCAGATCATCTCGGGGTGGCTTCTTTAAAAGCTGCTCCTCAGTGTTGCGCTCCAGCGCGGCCTTCTGTTTGAGGTAGTAGCCAGGCATGTGGAGGGGTCTCATGAAGCCAGCGCAGGCCATTAGATTTAGTGCAATTGCGCCAATGATGAGCAGGCAGCCATCCAGTCCAAAAAGCACAATTAACTCATTCTGTGCACTGGCATAGATGAACGCTCCAACACTTGTGCCTGTGTAAACAGAGAGAGGACATCTTGACAAACAAAAAAGCTAAAGTAATGAAAACAGTAGTCTTCAACATTTCCCCATTGAAGACCTCTTGTATAATGCTGTTAATGTTATCAATAGCAAATGTCTACAACTTCAAAGATATATCCTTCCTTACAAATAGTTCTAATTATGAGCCGCCATCTTTTTAATGTTTAGCAGTCTGGTTCCTAAATGTGGCCCTCTGTCATTACTATTCTGCAAATGTTTACCATGGCTTTTTCTCACAGCTGCTCATGCATGAAAGAAGTAAATATGGGAAACTTGAGGGAAACTTGTGCATCCAAGAGCAGAGTAAGGGCAGTAGTACCTGTGGTGACAATGCCAAGGGCAAGTCCGCGCCTCTTATCAAAATACTGACAGGTGATTGTCAGTGTAGCAGCATAGACCAAACCACAACCCAGGCCTGTAGTAGAGAGAAAAAAAAGAAAAGACAATATAACAAGGTTTTCTTGTAGCATGGATTAACTGAGGATAAGTATAAAATAAATAAATAAATAAACAACTGTATGCAATCCTGTTGAGTGACATACTTTCAGACTCACATGAGGTAAAGGCTTAACTTCAACAAATACTAAATACAGTTAGTAAAAAACTAATACAGGACTCTTGAAGTAGAAGTTTATAGGAAACCACACACAGATCAATATGTGCTGTTTGATTCCCACCACCCTCTGCAACACAAGCTGGAGTCATCAGGACTCTTCAGCACAGAGCACAAGAGATGCCCACAACCTCAGAAGGTAAATGGAAAGAAGAACACATCCGTAAAGCCCTGAAAGACTGTGGATACCCCAAATTGACTTTCAACAAAACCAAGAGGACACAGAAACCTAACAGACAGGAACCCTTATGTGTCTGTATTTTCTGAAAAACTTAAAAGGATTTTCTACAAACACAACATTCCAGTCTCTGGTACTTTAAACCAAGGAACACGCTGTGTCAAAAATCTGGTTCATCCTAAAGACAAGATCCCCTCGCACAGAGTAATGTGGTTTATGCAGTTTAGTGAAGAGTGCAGAAACAGTTATGTTGGAGAAACTAAACAACAGCTTCACAAAATGATGTATCAGCACAGAAGAGCCAATCCTGGAGGACCTGAGTCTGCAGCCCACCACCACCTCAAAGAGAAAGACATTCCTTTGAGGGCAGCAATGCCCGAATTTTGTCCAGAAAGGCCAGATGGTTTGAGAGAGGGGTGAAGGAAGCCATTTTTGTAAAAATGGAATAGCCCTTGTTGAACAGAGAAGGTGGCCTCAGATTCATGTTGCCTAGTATTTCACAACAGTGTTCTGAAACCTAAAACAAAAGAGCCTTACCCATGAACAACAAACACAGCACCTGAATAGAACATTGACACTAACTACTCTGCACATAATGGAGTAATGTCACTAACGATTCCCACATCAGGAGTCACACTTCCATTTCGTAGCCAACAACTGTGAGACCAGAACAGCCTAGTCCATCAGGTTTGGTTTCAGGGGAAACTCCTCCCTCTAGAGATAAAGCTCAGCTCTACCAGTTGATCTCAGAATTGATAAAGTCTCTTGGACTTTGAGACGAAACGTCTTCACCTTGAAAACTGAGACCAGTTGCTTTTACTGGACTCTTTTCAAGATGTCCTGGATGACTGAGAACCTTCACAGACTTCATAAAATTAAAACTAAAGTTTACATACCCTAGCAGAATTTGTGACATTTTTCAGAGAAAATGAATGATAACATAAAAACCTTTCTTTCACTCATAGTTAGTGGTTGGGTGAAACCATTTATTATCAAACAATTGTGTTTACTCTTTTTAAATCAAAGAAAAAGAGAAACTACCCAAATGACCTGATCAAAAGTCTACATACCCTGGTGATTTTGGCCTGATAACATGCACAAGTGATACAAACAGGTTTGAATGGCTACTAAAGCAAACCATCCTCACCTGTGATCTGTTTGCTTATAATCAGTGTGTGTATAAAAGGTCAGTGAGTTTCTGGGATCCTGACAGACCCTTGCATCTCTCATCCAGTGCTGCTCTGATGTTTCTGTTTTCTGAGTCATGGGGTAAGCAAAAGATCAAAGGATCTGCGAGAAAATGTAATTGAACTGAACAAAACAGGAAAGAAACATAAAAATATATCCAAGAAATTGAGATTGCAGCAGTATTCAAACTCAAATGAAGAAGTGAAACGCTGGGCGGCACTAGCTCAGTGGGTAGAGCGGGCCGTCCTTCGACATCCCGCTCGCACCCACATACTATTGTTCTTTGGGCAAGACATTTCACCTACCTTGTCTCCAGTGGTGTTCCAACTGTAACACTGGTAAATAGAAGCTTTATGTAAAGCGCTTTCAGTGCCTACTACAGTGGGTGGAAAAGCACTATACAAAAAAAGTAAGTTAGACCAATAAAGATTTCAGCCTCAACTGACAGGAAAATTGTTTGGGATAGTGTTATGGGAATTGTACATCTCCATTAATGTTATATATTATGCTCTCACTCCTGCTCCAGTTCACATGCTTATCCACAAACAAGTACATCTAATCATTGTACAGGGACACTCTGTCCTGTACACTTAGACACACATCTATGACTGACACGTCAGCTCAATACACGTCCATCCACGACCCTGGAGCTGGGGGCTGGCATAATGTAAACCTATAAAGCTTCATGTATTGTTTACACCTTTAAGCAAAACCTTCCACGTACCATTGTTCATGTGTGTCCGTTTTGCTTCTCTTTGCAAAGATTAAACCTGTCTATTATTGTCAAATCATATACCGTCTCCATCGTCTGCTCATTTAATCTGTAACCAAAATTCTCTTAACATTTGGGGGCTCGTCCGGGATATCGACATCTGCTGTTTCTCGTGTAGAAAGTGAAACTGACGTGCACGGAAGAAATGCACAAAAAAGCATTTCTTTATAAGTCCTAAGATGCGCTGTTCCAGCATTACAGGCCAGACCTTCACTCTCTGTGTGTGAGACGCAGTGACAATATCTGAACTAAAAAAGAGAAAAGAGCAGAGACACGATGAGAGACAGAACAGAAGTCTGGCTGTGGAAAGACTGGACCATTCGACTAAAGTCAGGTAAAACAGCTGTTAAAAATGTTTTGTGTGTGTGATTGTGAACCAAAAAGCTTCCGGAAGTAGTGTTCAGGTTGCGCCTGCTTAAATTATTTGGTGATTACATGTCATCTATCGTGAGCGTATTTCCATGTAGTTACTATAACTGTAGGAGAACGCTGAAGCTGAGATAACGTCTGAGAGACGAGGAAAAAGTGTGTTTTTGTTGAGACCCTGCCTTAAAAGGTGGATGGTGAGATTTAAAAAAAGAAAAACTAAAGTAAAACTTACAAGCTTTTAAAAAAAGTGGTGCAGCTGTTTCAAGATGCACAATAAGGAAGCACTTGAAGGAAAATGGGCTGCATGGTCAAAAAAAAGATTACTACGAAAATGCCACAAAGCATCCCACTGAGACAAAGTCATTTTGAGTGATGAGACCAAAACTGAACTGTTTGGCCACAACCATAAATGTTACATTTGTAGAGGAGTCAAAAAGGCCTATGATGAAAAGTACTCCATTCCTGTCCTACACAGTATTAAGAACTGAGGTAAATAAACTTTTAATCAGGGTCATTTGGGTAGTTTCTCACTAACGATGAGTGAAAGAAAAGATTTTGTGTTATTATTCATATTCTCTGAAAAATCACATTTTTTGCCTGTGTATGTCAATTTATGAGCACAACTGTACATTTAGCATAATACATTAAGTGGGAATGTGCTTTTCACAGTTGAAAGAACCATTGAAGGTATAAATCCTAACTGAACCAATGTTTTTTTGTATAATTATTTTATACAAGCTTTCCAACAAAATAAAAACCCTGGACAATCAGTAAACAAGGTGCACACTGCAAGAAAGCCATAATTCAAGGGCATCACTAAAAAATAAATAGCTATCTTCAAACAATCATAGACTCCCCGTCACGGCTGACGTGCTGACTGTGAATGGGTTAACCAGTGCTTACCACGGTTGGGTTAACTTAATTTGCTGTAACAGGTGGTAGTGCCACATGACACATGAGTTACAACGCACTCCAAACGTATATTACAATCTTACAATGTTTGGACCACAATCTGACTATAGTATTCATTTGCAATGTGCTATAAGATTTGTTAAATGGATAAGACGCTTGGTTCATTGTCATGAGCCACTCCCATTGTCTAAAGTCTAACTGCTGGACTCCTTTGCAGACAATTTGTTGTTATAAGCAAGATTACTCAACCCATAACATTATTCCTAATAATTAATTAATATAAAATTTCTTACCAAGGCGCCACAGTGGTTCACCTGGTAGAGCGCATACCACATACTCTGGTGTGAGCGTGATTGATACACCCAGATTGATTCCACCTCAGGTCACTTGCTCAGTTTTATTCCCTTCCTTCTTATCCTGTTTTTGCTGTCTATCTACACTGCATCTATCAAACATAGGCAAAAAAAAGAAATAAATCAATTTCTTACCGACAACAATGCCATATGAAAAGATAAGGAATTGGACATTAGGAGCAAAGGCACTGAGCATCAGACCTCCAGCCACCATTATACCACTGAAGACAGTCACAGGACGTGCTCCAAAGTTGTCAACACATGCACTGCAGACAGGACCTGAAGAATGGAAGAAGTTGCAAAACCAAAGAGTTATTAAATAACTGATAAAAAAAACATGTGACATGATCTACTGTACACATTTTGTAGCAGGAAGCTGCTATGTCATATTGGCAGTCTCTTGAAAGCCAGTCCTAAGAGTTTGGTCCCAGAGGAATAAAATGTTTAAATATTTTATTATTTAAATCAAAATACAATAACTACTATGTGGAGTTTAAACAAACCTTTCTATCCCCTCATAGACACACAGGGTGAGCAGCAGCTCATGTCAGATGAACCAGGCCTATATCCCAATGTGGCCTAACTCACATGCAATATGTGACATGTCTTTACCAGATCAGTATTGCAGCAGGAATTTGTTTCAGTGTGACACAGAAGACATGTGTCAGGAAACATCCAGATCTGTTGAGTCATGATTTTCTAACATCCTCTCAGGCAAAGAAAACTAGGGTTGCCATTCTGGCAGGCTCTATCTTTGTATAATTGACAGATATACCATTACTGTGTATCTTCCTCCCTCTGTGGTTAGATTATGCAAGTCACCCATGCTACATTCATAGCATGGATGACTTGCAGTTGTTGTTTGCACTCTTGGAAAATCAATAACTGTAAGTCTTCCCAGGAAGCAACAGAATCCCATTTTTCTACTGTCAATGAATTAAGTTAAAATATCACATATTAATTACAAATGCTTGCTCTGTAAAGACATTCCCCAGATAACTTGACTTTAACTATGTGTACTATTATTAAGTAGTCAAACTAAATGACTGGTTAATCAGGTTCACTTATCAAATGTCAAACATCATAGCTGTTGGATTTACTCTAACACAGAATCGTTAATTTAAAAGATGTTATAATGTAAAATACTCACTGGCTATTAAACCAACTCCAGCGACTAGAGAGCCCACCCAAGCTGTCATGCCTTTGCCCTCCTGGAAGGCGTGGAGCCACTCAGGGTACAGGACACCCACAGACTGGGGTGAGCCGTAGGCCAGGAGCTGCGCCATGAAGGAGGCCACCACAATGGCCCATCCCCAGCCTCCATCAAGCACTCTAGTGGAAACCATGGTGCTGTTGTTCCTACTGCCCTCTGGGGTCTGCTACAGCTGCGGCACAGCAGGGCTCCTGTGAGGGACAACAACAACAACAACAAAAAAAATACATTAGAATAGTAGACAGTAGTAAAAAAAAAAAGAAAAAGGCATTGTTAGTAGGTATGGTCTATGTGCACTCACAAAGCCGTGCTGTAACACAGGCTGCTGCAGTGCTGAGCCTGGGCAGTTCACCTTTGAGAAGTCTGAATGCAGCTAATCTAGAGCAGGCAGCTTCTTTTTGTCCCTTTCTCCCTAACCACACCTTTAAGGAGGAGAAAGTAACAAAACTGCACTGTTTTGTGGCCCCATCCCACCTCTCCATTTCCTAATGAAACTACCAGCAACAAAGAGTCTGCACTTCAGGCGACCCAACTTTTTTTTATACCTCCTTTATGAATTATTTGTGAAGAAGCCACTTTATATATAATGCGGCAGAAATAAGCACAGTCCCACTTTGTTTTCCATGAGGACATGCTACTATGGGGTGGTTAAATGTTGACTGGTCTTAGAAATAGCCTAAGACCTAGAGATTTAACGCCATGATAAGCAATAACCAGAGAGCTCATTATACAAACGTTTTCCGTTAATGTCAACAAAATCACATCGTCCCCATCTTTTAAGGTAAATTCAAGAGAAAACAAAAGCCCAGAGGATGTTTTGTTTAAAACGAAAGCAGAACTTACCTTAGCATCTATAAAAACAGCAGCAGTCGCCCGCAAAGATGCGCGCTCTACAGGAACTTTCCATTTAGGGGGCTTTATCTCAGAGGATCGTGATTAATAAATGAGCTACTGCGAAAAACAAAGAAGCATCAGAGGCATACGCTAGTCGACGAGCAGGGAAGCGAGCTACATGTGCATGAAAAAGCACTCTGCAGCAACAATGCGCACTGAACATCCGTTTCATTCTGCTTTTGTAGCCGGCAACCAAACCGGTTCAAAGCTGTTCCTGCTGGTCCCCGACAACTGGAGGAAAACCGCAGCTTCTCTTTGCGCGCACGGAGCGCACTGACGGAACACATCCGCGCACACCAGACTCATGTAAAGATGTGCTCTCTCGGGATTTCCGTGTGTTTGTTTATTTTGAATGTAATTTTAGTCGTAACTGAAAATAAATCAACGCACAAAGTAGTTGGACAAACTGCTTAGATTTGAATTGAAAAAGACCCGTTTATTTAGCACTTCTGAGTGTGACTGAGTCAGGGGATGAGGGGTTGGTACTATATATATTTACCCCCTACAGGAACAGAGTCGGTCGGTCCAGTCTGAGCCGGGTGCTGGTGTTAATAACAGCGTCTTGTTGCACCAGCAGGGCGCACTGCCAGAGTCCTCCTCGAGTTGAGCTCCCAGAGAGAAGACCAGAACAAGACGGCTTCAGTAGATATTAACATCGTGTTCAGTGACAGACAAAATATTTGCTATAGCGCTGTATTTGCGTCAGAATCTGAGCACTAGAAAGACATTTATCATTCTCAGCTGACTCCATCAGATAATTAAAATGTTATCCGACATAATATGGTTAATTTAGCCCGTTTACTCCTTTACATTTAAGTTATTCGTAATAGATGGTGTGAGATGTGCTCTAGTGTGCTATTATTATCCGAGAGGGAAGAAAAACAACCATGTGACTGCTCATGCTCCTAACCTTAGGTCATTAGCGAGAGGAACTGAGTCAGTAGAGAGAGGCTATAAAGAAATGGAGGGCTGACAGGAAAAGAATCAAAGCTCAGAAAGGTTCAGAGCCCAGATGAAAGAACAGAGAGCGTGGACTGGGAGGGAGGGGCAGAACACAAGGCCGAACTGGTCCTTATACCAAATACACTGGAAATTCTTGAGGACCTTTGATGATTTTTTCCCATAGTGGAAAGTAGCTGCCAAGAGGGGTCTTACATAAAAAAAGATTTACACTCAATAATCCCCTCCTGACCGACCAAATTAAGCAAAAAGGGAACAAGGGAGGCACAGTTAATTGTTTTCAGGGAAATGTCTTTATTGTATGAGTCGGAAGAAGGTGGGGTGAGAAGAGCACTGATATGCATGTATGGACTGGAGGTACACTCAATGTCCGTGCTCACACAAGTCTCTAGTTACTCTAAAAGGGTCACAAATGTGTTTGTAGGCAAAGCTATAATGTAATAGAACACTATCAAAAAAATAATTTACCAGAGAAGACTGTGTGGTTAAATTTCAAATCAAACGTAGGCTTCAGCTTATTTATTTCCATGTCCTCTAGTTAGAGACAAGTTAATGTGGTGCTTAAGAACAGTATTATATCACAGTGAACCTGACCTTAGAATTATTATTCGTTTATCTGTTTACACCGGTGTCTCAATAAGTCACGGGTGCTGTAATCTGTTCATTCATGGATCTCCGGCATTTCAAAAGATATTCAGAAAAATATTTTCTCCTGATGTGGTTGTTTCTGAATATGGGCATTATATAGCCAGAGATCATTGATCAGCTCATTAGATTATATAATCAAAGGCTTCAAAGCAAGCTCATAATGTCTTATAACATACTGTCCCAGGTATACAATAAATGAATTACTAGTGTCCTAATACATTACCAGACCTTGTGCTATGTTTATCCAAGCGCTCATATCATGTCTCAGCAAAAGGCCACTAATAAAACAGGTGACCAAAAGATGAACTGTTGGATCACATTCAGTTCAAAGGTGAAATATCTCAGGAGAAAGTATTTACAGTACCATAGTGTGTTGGGTACAGAATGATAACCAATAAAAATAGATAACAGGTATGCATTAGACTTCTTACGGCATGTGAATGACAATAACAGATTTCATTTTAAAATCCCGTTGGATTGTTTTTGGTTGATATTTTTGCCTGCTTCTAGTGACGCCAAAGCGCTCACATTGCTTCTCAAACGCCAATATAGAGAAAGTTTCCCAGCAGTTCTACATAGGCTGACCGGAAATTCCTTCTAATGATTTCTTCTCTACTCTCGTGACACCTAAGAAGCAGTGTCATGCTGTTCTCTGTTGAGAGACACTTGGCAGGCGAAAACCTAAGGAGCCACCCTGCAGTCTAGAGCAATCTCTTTCCTTTGGCCACCTAGCTTCAGAGAGCCACAGAGGTGAAAGGTCACTGCAGTGCCCAGCATGGCTGCCCTCGACCTCCATCCCAGATCCCTGCTCGGATTAGTTCAGGTTGCTGACTTCAGCCGTAAGAAATAAACCTACAACGTATAAAAAAAAAAAAAAAAAAAAAAAAAACAGAAAAGAAGAAAAAACATTTGTATTATATTTCTCAGGAAGAATTCAGGCAAAGATAATACTGGTGATGGGCCAAGTGTTATGACTCCAGCGAGGGTCAACCCATCGTGTGAGTTTAAGCTGCAGTAACCTGGTTACTGTGTTGAACGATCTTGGGAGTGATGTGTTAATATGTCAGATATATGACCTGCTCTGTTCAGATACACTGGATAACATGACAGTATTTTGGGAGAAGAAAAAACAGTTAAGGGAAACCAACTGAATAAATGTTTAGTAATATTTTAGTTAAAATGTGAAACATCTTATGTGCCTGAAAATAGCCATAGATCAATGTCAGTTACAGAATTACTTTTCCATCTTTGTAACTCTCTTTTAAGCAGGGTAAAAAGAAAATCTGTTATTTATTCAGTTATGCTTAGTTTAAGTTGAAATTAACGTGTAACTTTCCCAATAAAAGGAATAAAAAAAGTTAATCTAAGTTTATTTTAGGAAAGTGGCACCCCCTGAAAGTAAATTTTATTTGAATAAATCAATTAAAAGAGCATGTTAATAACCGTTTTATGCTTGGTCTAAAAATGTAAACTGCGTGCACAATTGAGGACAGAAAACTCTCATATTACTTGCGTTTCAATAAAAAAAAAAGTCAATCGTAGCTGTAGTCATCTCAAGAGCTTTAATCATACATAGAAATTTAGTTCAACAGTACCATTCATTTAGAATGTTTAGCAGTATGTATATTAAGTGTGAAGAGCATCATGTTTTTATCTTTTCTGATGAAGAATATCCATAAGGATGAAGCGTTCAGAAATACACCAGAGAGAAGAGCAGAGAAGAGACCAAGTACATGACTAAGTTGTAACACTTCAGACTACATTTTATACACCTCAAAGGCGACATTGATCTGCTGTTTATGTACCAGTGTCCATCCTCAGTGGGGTTTTTTTTGTCTTTTTGAATTATGAGCGGCTGATTCTTTGAAGGCTTTGGATAACAACTGCAGAGTGAGCTGCATTTAATCAATGCCCTACATTTAGAGGTGTCTAGCACCCTCATTGTTGCCCTAATCAAAGCTGTGTACATTTTCACGTTAGGTAAACTGCTGAGAGTGTCTTAGCAGTGGGGTGTGCCAGAGTGGAGAAGTGTCTTATTATAGGCATGAAAACAATCAAACACATCCATCATTTATTTCTCTAGCCATACATCCAACTGCTGATCCAAACATCCAACTTATGAGAAAACACCACCATGACAGTCTCTGTGCTGTTTGTGCTATCTCAGCAGCACAACAACTCCAACCAGCTACGGTCCCAACCAAAGAAAAAAACTTAACATCAACAAGACAGAAAGTGGAACAGATGATGGCTCTACAAATCCCAGAAGCGATTAATTTTCAGTCCTTCCATTCCTTTTTAAAGAGATGTAAACGCCACATTTATATTGGACAGGCACCTTCATCACAGTGAATGTGCCCCTTTCTTGTTTCTTTCCCCTTTTATAATTTTTGACGCTGCTTCTTTTGTGGAGTTGGTGAGTGTAACAAACTTGACTTCCAGAGCTGGTAATAATGAAAGTTGCTTTTGCAGTAGCATCGTGGCATTCAGGTGGTGCGCTCAGGCGCAAAGACGAGACAGTGTGGCGTTAAGGCTGGGAGGGAGGCTGCTGTGCTGCTGTGGCTCCTGCGGCATGCTGTGACATCGCTGCCGGGGAGGACATGGACTGGACCATGGGCTGGGCTGGCGGGGGGAGCGGGGGCTGAGGCTGCTGAGCCCCTGAGTGCGTGTTTGGTGAGGGTGGAGGTGTGGGACGTTTGAACTTGTCTGGGCTGGTGCTTCTTCTTGGGGAGGGCCTCTGTAAAAAAAAAAAAAAAAAAAGAGTGAGATGAGAAGAAAAAAACATTTAGGTGTGATTTATATAATACAAAATGCTTCTTGCCTTTTCAAAATTGCGTGCATTTTTTACAATCTACACTACACAGCAGGCATGGGACAGTTTGAGATTCTGACGGTATTAAAACAGTATCACCATATGGTTATATCTTTAAAGAAGTTTAATTTCAGGTAAATGTTATTATATGCTGTCAAATCCAAACGGCATCCTTTCAAATAATTGAGTGCATTTCCTTAAGACAGGGCTTTAAATTCACTTTTCCCATTGATACACTGTGTTACTGGTCTATTTATTTGGACACATCAGTTGATAGATGTTAAAAACGACTTTGCTCTTTTGTAAATGTGTATTTTTAGCACTATATGCTCATGTCTCATTAGCTCTTGACAATAATGGATTATCATTGTATTAGAAGTTTCAACATTGCAATTATCAGAGTGTCTTCAAACTGTTCCAAACTTTGGTTATTGTCCAATGCCTACTAAACAGGGGAAAAAAAATTAAATGGCAAGATCAACAATGTAAATAGTGCGACTCCAGTCATAGGAATAATAAGAATAATAATGAAAAAGTTTAGAATTAAGCTGTCTGATCCTTCATGCTCAACAAAGTTTGTTTATCAGATATTTTGAGTCTTATCACTACAAATGCAAAAATATAAATTGGGTTAACGGTGAATTAATTATAAATAATGTATAAAACAATAGCGCTGAAGACAGTAAAAATAAACCATTTTGTTGAAATTTGCATAGTTGACACAAGCAAACGCTTGTCAAGGAGTTCACTAAACATTTGAAGCCTTGTAGTCAACAATTAAAACAAATTGTTCACTTCCCTTTGTCATGTGACCCACAGTGACAAATACGAGTTTATTTACTTACTGCTGCAGGAGCTCAAGATCACGTTGTTGTGATTAAATTACACAGCACACTTTTTTACTCAAACTATCGTTTAGGTAATACTATACAGCCCTCTGATCATAGAACGTATGGCTGGGCAATATGCTGACCTCTCTCTGGTGATTATTATCGTTGTTAGTGTCTCCAGAGACATTATGACTATTATTTGA
The DNA here is from genome assembly GCA_024349245.1 of Neodontobutis hainanensis. Lineage (NCBI taxonomy): Eukaryota > Metazoa > Chordata > Actinopteri > Gobiiformes > Odontobutidae > Neodontobutis > Neodontobutis hainanensis. The sequence continues at coordinate 3,303,632 of JALDNG010000016.1, read as the reverse complement.
GCTGCTCTAGTTGCTAGCAGCATAATTAGCCACAACATAGTGAAGAGTGTCAACATAGCCCTTGATTACGCTGTGTAGTACTGAAACTGGTTGGAGTTCCAGTATAAAACTTCAAATGTACTATTGTATAGCTAAAAAAAAATAATAAACCAACTGACAACAGTTTAGTGACTCACCGCTACGGCGTGAGAAGAGCTTCCGTGTACGTGCAGGGCAGGTGTGTTGTAGTGAGACATGGCAGCTCGGGACAGGGTAGCCGGAGGTGTAAAGCCAACTGTGTGGCTTCCATATGACAGACCTGTAATTGGGAACATGGATCACACCTGAGAACATTTGCTGTGCAGATAGGTTCCCAAGTGGGTACCAGAGAGAATGAAGTGGCACTTGACAGATGGCCAAATACCTTTACCTTGTTTTTTTATTTGATCAAAAGAGCAATAGTTATTTTACACTCAGAGTTTTACATTACCACTGTACAAACTATTAGGCTGCAATCTAATCTCACTACATTCACACGCAGGTGGGTTACTCCGATTTAGAGAAAATGCAACACCTGCCCCCCCCAGTTGGAGCAAGGCGTTTACAGCAGTTTAAAACTCCAGTTATAAATCAGATGGCATCATGACAATAATTTTCTCTACCTCCATGTAGCTTTATAAAACAGTGAATAAAATGTTTGGTGTTACAAAAGCTTTCAATGTGGTCATGTAACACAAAAGGCTACCAGTAAAGTCACCAAAGTGACGTTTAAGAGATATTTCTTTGTCAATGATTGAACTGGAGGCGAGATAAACCAATAGTGAGACATTTTATTGTTGCGATTATTGTTGTTTTATTACCAGGACATATCAGCTGTACCTACCAGGTGATATGGGTCTGCTAGAGCTGGGGGATGGGGTATAAGGGATAGGGCTGGAAACAGTCCTTGCTCGTAAGCCCTGTGCAGACATCTCATTAAAGTACCTAAAAGGAAGACGAGACCGGATTAAAATAAAGTTCACCTGTGGTGTTTTTTTGTCCAACATCAACCATCCACAAGACTGTCCTAAAATTAGTTTTCATCGCAAAACCAAGGCACTTACCATTTATGAATTTTGGTTACATGTTAAAAATACAATCATTTAGAGTGTGCATATATATATACTGTATTAAACACATATGTTAATTAAAATGCATATTGCATTATCATGCAGCAATGAGCCTCAACTCAACCACTCTTGAAGCAATAATGATACATTATTATATAATAACGTTGTGCTCATTCTGAAACCGCAATCTTGAGGTTATCTAAGGGGGGGGTGTACTATAATTGTTTTTTTATTTTTACCTAAATTATAACCTTCTGGCTCTCAGCTTCCAAGTACAAAACCCTAAGTAAGGATCATATATAAACAGCAAACCTTTTGAATGAAGAGAGTAAACCCCATCTCATTTTAAACCAAATTTGTTGTTTGAGTGACTGTAAAGCGGTTATAACTTACCTCTCATCGTCCATTTCCAGACTGGATTCACTCTCCGACAGTTGTCTGCACAGGGCCTCCCTGCGCTCCATTTCTCTTTGAAGTTTCCTCTGCAGTCGAATATTCTCTTCTCTCATGTGTCGTTCCTCCTCTATGTACTGAGCTCGTTTCTCAGTGTCTATTTAGGAGTACAAATCAGGTTAAAAAGAATAAAATAAAATTTAAAATAAATAAATAAATAAAAAAGGTTCCATTTTTTACCATCAGGTAAATAAAAAATATTAAAAATACTAAATGCTTGATTTTTTTTTTTTTTAACTGAATTATTTTAAAATGATTTAAATGAGAAAGCAAAAAGCTAAAGCAAAAGTTAAACAGATTATCTGACAGCTCCCTCTAGTGGAAGAATCTTTTAAGAGAAAAAATAGAAAGGGGATTAAAATACAGTTCTATTTTCTCTTAGTAATCCACCTTTTCTGGCAGCCTTCACTGCACGTCCTGACATGTATTCCATATAAAAACATGCCTCTGCATCAGTGTTAAAATATTTCACCTAAAATCAAGCAATGGGCAAATCTCATTTTGGGGTTGTTTGTGCTTACTTTGAGGTACAATACTGAATGTTATACTACATCCTTGAGTATATTCTGTTTGTAGTCCACTTTTTACCCCAATAGACATAAGTTAGTAATGTACAGCATCTCAGGGGCTTTTCACCATCTTCTAGGGGCAATAAGATGTTTGTGTAACAAGTGCCTATTGAGGCTATAAACAGTCAGTGAATAAGTACACCAACATCATATCCAGAAGTTACTTGGCCTACAGAGTCATCTCTCTTTAGATGTGCACTGGTTAGGTGGCTACTTACGCTGTAGCTCTGTGGTGCGAAGGCTTTTCTTAAGCCTCTCCACCTCATTCTTGAGGAAGCGGATATGCCGCATCATGTTCTCTGGTGAATCGATCTCCATAGAAACATCCCTGGGGGAGGGCGGAGCTGACACCGGCTGGTCCAACTTCTCCTGGAGGATTCTAGTTTGAAAAATACGTGCATAAACACACAAAAAATTAGTACTGCATCATAAGGATGAAACAGTTTAACAAAATCTGTGCTGTATCTGTGCAAGGCACCACAGATATCTTGCTGCTGGACTCTGCAAAGCACACAACTCCTGAACATTTAGGTACGTTGATGGATACCTCTTCTCAGCCTCGAGTTTGTCCATCCTTTTCCATAGTCTGTTGACCAGAGCTTCTTGTTCTTGCTCTAATGTATTCTCAAGGTCAATTTTCTCACGCCTTAGCTAAGTTAAAAACAAACAAAAAAAAAGTTAAAAAACACTTGGTCAATGATTTGAGCCCACACATGTAATGACAACTGATAAACTGGTAAATCCTGCTTGTTAGTTATACACAACGCCATACTACTTTAACCCCAGTGCTTGAGCCAAACTGGTGGTTAAAAGACATGGCTGTAATGAACAATTATTTTGTTGCTGCAATGGCTTTATAAGAATTTTCTAAATTTGTTTTAGCTTTATTCATCCTAAATCTTGATATTAAACAGAACTCAACCACATTCTTCAAGTAACCAGTAAATTACTACCATAATGAGCACAATGTGTTATTTTAACAAACACACCTCCATCTATGCACAACAGCATTACATAATTATCCACATACGCATTCATGAGCCATCAGAAATTACATGTGCATGCTCAACTAGACATGAATAATACAAAATTAGTATTAGAACTTAAAATCAGCATCCCACTGTACCCCAGTTGTTTTGCAGTAACCAACAATTGATTGTCTTTTAAAAGACTACAATGACTAAAGGAAAAAGCCCAGGTTCTGCTGTTCTTACCTGTTCTAATGTCAGCTGTTTTGAAATGGTCTCATTCTCCATCTTCTTTATCTTTTTCATGAGTTTGTTTACCTGGAACTCCTGTTCCTGTTCCAAGTGCTGCTCCAACTCTGCCTTCTCATGTTGGAGCTTGGATGAAAAAAAACGATGATAATTAAGAAACAGTTTAATTAAAAGAAACCGCTAAATACTAAAAAATTATTTACAAGACATATGTATAATGGGAAAAAGTAATAATACTTATAATATTAACCCATTTATAGCAACATGGTCATTAGTTAATATAATGACTGCATAGTGAGTTATCTTTCTGTCAGTCATACATTCCCACACCCGGTTTTTGTCCAATAAAACACTTTAGCAATTTGCGTGCTTCTTTTTGTCACAAATATACCACAACTTTTGTGTATAAAGTTTCCCACATACTCTCCCAAGACTGGTTTGTGTTAATATTTACTGCATTTGGTTATTTTGAATCATAGACTGATGTGGTGTGTCAGAAACAGAACATAACACGAGGCAGCACAGAGGAGTGTTTGAATCAACAAATATCTCAAAGTAATCACTGTGTCAATTATCAATAAAACTTTTATGTCTTAAAATGTGAAACTGAACTATGTTCAGTGTGGAAGCCTGTTTATTTGGCTGCATTATTTATATATTTAACTGCGTTTGCATCATTATTACCAACAGTTGCTAAAAGTCTTTCAGCAGAGGAGCCATTACACACAGAATAGCTAACCCCTTTGTTTATCTTTGTCTTTATTATCATCAGCATCATCATCTGCAAACTACTACAAGCAGTAATCTACATGGTCAAAAGCAGATAGGGGTCTATTTCATGTTTAGTGAAATGTCAGGGTAACAAAAAACGAAAACAAATCCATGTGTAAAACCTAAGAAGGCTTGGCTGAGGTACCTAAATGTGTACTCTCCAAGATCCCACTTATATACACATCAGCAATCACAAGTTACTCTACAGCTTGCCACAGTCGGGAAAAGTTTTAATTTAGTAAACAGACTGGACTAAACAACTCAGACAAGTGGAAAGTAATTCCTTTAGATGATCTAGAAGACACATGAAGTCACCTTGAATCATTAGTGGGTTTGGCCATGTACCAAAACAACTTTAGATAATGTATTAGCCGCAGTATGCTTCAAACATATGTAAAGATCAAATCTCTTAGGACAAAAACATATCCATAAAGCCACCATAGAGATTTCAATGCTATTCTTGATTTTCAACTAAATAAATATAAAATCCTTATATTTTGCCCCATCACTCACTTGCATGAGCTTCCTTGACAGTTCATTAGTGAGAAATTCCTCCTCTTTCTCATAGTTGACTGCCAAAGTCTCCTTCTCCTTCTGCAGAGCCTGGATCTTTTTAAACAAAGTGTTACTGATAAATTCTTCCTCTTGTTCAGCTCTGGCTTGCTGCAAAAGATCAAATAACAGAAGAAGGAAATAATTAGTAAATACTGTAGGTTTTACATCCACAAAACTTAAAACATTTAACTTATGGAGAGTTATATTTCATTAAGAGGACATTTTAAATGTTTTGGTTTTGAGATCATTGGCTTTCAGGTGATAACAACTTTGTTTTATAGCCATCATATAATTAAGTCCATGCTTGACTGATTTTACCATGATGAAACAACAAGGTGTAGAGGTAAAATTGTGCACATAATTCATTTAATTACAAGTTTCAAGCAACTTCAGGCACATGCATCCTATAAATACACTTGCCAAAGTAAATAGTTTGCTGTGAAGTGTGCCAGGCCAAGAGTGAGTTACATTTTTTACTGATGACTCAAGATGTTGCAGAAATGAGTTAAAAGTGAGAAGCAAAGGTATAGAAGTGTTGGGACGCTATAGTAGCCAGTGTGATGAAACATTCAGTTTCACATTCTCCATCCTCCTCTCTCCGCACTGACCTCACAGCAAAATGCTGTTCTGCACGTTGTGATAATGTGTCAGCTGGAGAATGACAGCGACAATAGAAACCAAACTGCTAGTTAAGCTTCACACATTTACTTGGGGTGGCTGCACCATGGCTGACTTGTTTTACACATGAGTCTGACATTCAACTAGCAAGCTAACTTTGGCCTACATACTTCCCATCTATCCAGCAGATCGGTTACACATTTTTATGAAGCTGGGGTTGATTAACCGAGCATGAGGACATATGACGCATGCTTATGCTAAGCTACTCGCTTCACTCACTTGCCATATTACATCCTCACTGGCATAAGGTGGTGGAACACTTTCCAGCAAGTTATTGGTTTCCCAAAAACCTATTTGCAGTTTTGTTAAATCTACAGGGAGGTGCATAACGATTCCAAACTACTGAAGTTAGCCAATACTAGCAACGCAAAACAAAGCAAAATAGCTGACTGACGCTGCCCAGTCATAGCCATGGTTAGCACGGGCTTGATTAGCGAAGTGGTCAACTCGCCCAGATTAGCTAACGTAGCAAAATCAGTAGATATGGCCTGGTCTGAATTGTGTGTCTTCTTAATCACAGCGGATCTGATAACAGGCCATTATAGTAGCAAGACAAACAAGTCCGAGTGCAGCTAACGTAGAGACAAATGTTATATTAAAAGGTGGCGTGGGTAGCATCGAGCTAGTTAGCTTCTAGCGTTACTCACAATAGTGACGCTAGCTTTGCGGAGGTCTCGGTTCTCCTCCTGCAGGGCTTTGCACTTGAGTTTGAACGTTTCCAGCTCAATTTTAAGAACTTTATTTTCTTGCTGTAGTGAGGCAAGGCGGTTTGTCAGCTCCTCCAAACGAAACTGTGAAATGACTATGCTGGGTTTCCCAGAATTAGAGGCAGAGGAGGACATCGGAGTGGCCGAGCTGCTGCCCGCTCCGTCAGTATCGCTCTCGCTTGCGCTGTCCGCCATGGCTGTGCCACAGTGTGGGGCAGAGAGACGGAGCTACAGCGTTTGAGCAGCACACAACGATACACCGTGTGACCTTGTTCACGCTCTCGCCACAGCGCTTCCAACAGGATGGCTCCGGTACTGCAGTGGACTTGTGCCTGACAAAAGGGTGTGTCAAGTCATTTGCTGCAAAAAAAACATTTATTTCTGAAGCTGATCATATTAACTGGACAACTGTGACAATAAAAAATTAAACAATTTCAAATTGAGATAATATGTAAGCTATTATCAATGCATCCTACCTAATACAAAATCATTTGTGTCATTAGAAAATAATTAAATACATTTTAATCCCTTTAATAATTTTAATCTCAATTTATTTTTCTCAAAACTGAAAAAAAACTGAACTCACACACTCAAACTCACTCGACTTAAAAATATAAAGACTCTGGAGACCTATTTTTTTCTAAAATATCTCGTAATGCCCTTCTACAGCACTCCCAACTGGATGGCTCTAGTAGGCTAGCAGTCTGATAAACCTATCTATGGGCAAATCAATTTCAAATAATATAGTCCTCCACAGCTCTATGGCCTTGTAAAATTATATATAAATGGCAATAAACAGAGCAATAAATAAGAGAATGGTGGCAGAGCATTTCCCTTTTCTTTTAAGAAACTATACAGCTATTAGTGCTGCAGCTGAGATAATACTATATCAACCTCAGTTTGCTGGTGATATTTTCTGGTTATCATTACTTGGTTAGGCTAATGTACAAAATGCACTATGTCATGTAAGTGTGATCCTTTAAGTAGATATAAAAGAGTTAAGTTATACTGGCATTACTTACGTTATATGTGAGCTAAAAAAATATAACTGTAAATGTCAAATTTGCCAAATAAATCCCAGTCCATGTCATTATCAATGATTATTCATAATCATAAAAAGACTGTCAGAGTTTTATAGCCTCCCCCCCACATATCAGCAGCTGTGATATTCTTGCACAAGGACACTTGAGTGTGGGATGTAAATGCTGGTATAAAGCCTTTGAAATGCATGCTGGGCTGAAGGACCGTGCCTCTCATCATTTCACCATCCCATTGTCAGTACATTATTTACATAATAACAGATCTTTAAGGACACAAAACACAGAAACAAATGTATTGCAAAACCAACGCATTTTTATTTTTTTCAGGTTGACTTTTTTTTGTCTAAAACATTTGTGGTGGCATCATTGCTGCTATAGCTTCTAAAAGACCTTGAATAACCAAAGTGCTAGAATTGTTACATTTCAATGGCTTCACTCTGTTAGTAAGAATTGTACATCAAAAATCTCCTCAGGTGAAAACACATATCAAACAAAATTGACAAAATTTATAATTCAAGAATATCAAAGAATCTTCTACCCCCTGATTGACATAGAACTGCACCCTTCCTGACCAACTTAACCCACCAAAAGAAAGAAAAAAGGGTGAAAAAGTTACATAGTTTTAATGTCCACAGCATAGACATCAGCATACTGAGCCATCACACCTGTAGAACACCACACTTGAACTATATGGGCATCTAATAAAATAATACACAGATAATCCCTAATGTTATGAAAAGTAACTGTTGCCAATGAGCTAATGAAAACAATTATATTTGACACTGCATATACGGACTCTCAAGCCTAAAAAGATCACACAGTTTCAGAGTTAAACACAATTTATTTGATGCTTAAATAATTGATTTTGACCATCCAGTGTTTGTCATACAATATGCTATAGAGCTACAATCAAATAATATCTTTATGTGTCTTTATTGTGAGTAGGATTTAAATTGACATAGTTCACCAAATTAAAAACTAAAACAAAAAAAATCTAAAATGAAATGCCCCATTTTCCTTTTAAATACCACAGCAGCTTTAAGAAAACCAGACAACACACCTCTTATGGAGTGATTACAAACAGTCTAACAGTGTACAGAGACTCCTACACCTTAAAGCCAATATGCACAATAAAGGTATAATTTTACAGTGAGCTAGCCTACTAGCATTTACATTCAGATTATTCCACTCACTTTCTTTCATTCAGATAGACAGACATAGACATAACCCAATTATGTAGCTTAACATTTCCTAACCCCAAACATGATAAATGCTTTAAATCGCTCCTTTTTCAAAGTAAAATATAAAACCGGTGACAAATTTTGGGGCTATATGTGTGCACAGATAAAGGGTTTAATTTGTCATTTGAATACAGTGTTTTTGCAAAGTTGTAAAAATTGTACTTAAAATAAAGAGAACAGCATGCATGAAAATATGAGAACTCTGAAAGGCTGCTTTTACAGAAGTAAAACCATTTCCACTTTGGAAATGACTGACATTTGATTTTTCTCTGGAAAGTTAAAATCAAACCAGCATTGTCATATACAAACATTATACCTGCTCTATTATTTAATTATACAAGAACCTGTGTAGTTAGTCATATCTTTTAAAAGTGGAACCCTTTTCATAAACTTCAAAAGCACTTAAAAGGTTACTCTTTTAGTGCAATCTTAACTTTACACATTGTAATTTTACACAAAAGGTTGTGTTAGTTAAAAACAAAAACAATTTACCCCCGTCAACAATGGGTCCTGGAAAACCAAAAAATAAGGCGAGTGTTGAAGTTGGATCAGAAATGTTCCATTAGGTTTTGAGTTATTGTATCGACTTTGTCCTTTCCAGGCAACTTATGGAAAGAGGTCTTGTGCCATCTTTGGTCACAGTTTTGCCTGTGTGGTCATTGCAAATGGAGTATCTGAAGTCATCACTGCAAACAGTGCTTCTAAAAAGTTCTCCCAACTCTAGTGGGCCAATGGCACATGGCGTCTCACGCTAAAACAGGAAGAAGAATCAATGTCCATGGTCCACAGCAACAAAGGGAGAATTGCCTTGGTTCATTCACCAACGTGGAGTGAGTTTTTCATGCTCATGCTTAAGTCACAAGGGTCAACTCTTCTTACGTGAGAACCATTCTTGAAGCAGATTGGAACCTTTGACTGAAGTCCTCACAATGGAACTGTATTTCTGGGAAACAATCTGTTGAGATGAGTTACACATGGCCTTCTGATTATTTCAAAAGAGCAAACTGTTTGGATCAAAGTTTAAATTCTAAGGTTTAAGACTGAAATCATTCTTCCCAGTTCTAAAACAAAAATAACAGCAAGGTAAAAAAAAAAAAAAGATCTGTGGGTTGGTCATAGACCAATAGATCCTGCAGTTGCTTCATTTTGCACTTCTGGTTAAATGCTAAACTGCATTTCGTTGCCTTGTACATGTATAATTACAATAAAGTTGAATCTAATCTGATACTTTATTATACTAACACTCTTACACAGCAGTTCCTATTTAATATCACCAGAAATGAAACAAGAGGATGAGCAGGGGAACTGTACTCTCTTTTATCATGTGACAAAGCAGGGCCTTACTGGAGATTTAGAGAACAAAACCAACGTCAAAGGGCATCAGCGATGAGTGGATGCGTGTTATTGTAAGCAAGTGAGATACATTAATGAAAATAACTATTTAAAAGTATAATTGTGGTCAAGTTAATCAAGTAAGGATTAATAAAGTTATTTCCTATTAAATGTGTTTCTACCTGGCTATGAGTGGTGCTTCTTGTCACTTGACCTTCTATCATCTTTTCTTCTGCTATTTCTGGATCCGTTTCCTTGCTGTAAAACACAAAAGGTTATAAAATTAACTTCTGCTTGACTCCTACAAGAGGTGAACAGAAGTAATCCTCACACAGAAAGATCAGTTAACATGAAGAAGTCATCTTTTTTTAGGAATCAGGAATATAAGAAATGAAAAGGTAGATTGGTTGTTAGAAATATATTTGAAGCCAGACCACACACCAGTCAGTCGCCTACAAACAAAGATTGTTAATAGATCTCAACAAGGAAGTTTAACATCTGTTAGTCACACAATTGACTCATTGTTAAAAAAACACTCTTGATCAATTTATTATTGAAGAAAGCATTAAACCCCAGTCAGCATTCACAATAGGAACACTATGTCAAAACACAGCATGTACCACTAAAATCAAATTTTTCTACCTGTGAAAAGAAGTTTAATCATTTGAAATGCTTTATTCTTTGAGTGAGTTACCTGAATACATTTACTTTACAATAATTTCAATGAGAAACTTTGTTTTTTTTATTATACCTTTCATATGAGTTTTGCAGGTTTTGACACAGATAACACCCGCAAGTAAAAGCTTTTAACCCAGAAAAAGCTATTTCCAACCTCAGACCCTTCCTCCAACAGGACAGGGCTCCCAGAAGGGTCTCTCCTAAGCCACACTCCCCTGTGACTGCCCTGGTTGTCTGGTGTGGGAGTGGACACCCGGCGGATAACCTTCCTGATTACCTAACCAAGGCAAACGAAGGTCAAAACACATGTGATGTCACCAAATGCTCCCGGAGTACGGTTTTATAGAGCTGACAAGATGAAGCGGGTGAACCAGTACTTTACTTTTCTGCTGACGAGGTTACCATCATGATCCAGGTAGTGTTCCTCTGTCATAGTCTCACCTGGGATATTCTTTGCTTCTTCACCCTGTAAATGTTTGAATGATTAACACTTAAATACAAAATAATTCTGACAAACCTCACACCATCACCACAGCAAGGGATACTGCAAATGTAAAAAGTTATGTCATGGAAGAGAAAAGGCACTAGGGTTAATCAAAAACAAAAACAATCATCACAGCTACTTGATTTATACACACTTCTTGTAACAATAATAGTACATTTTATCAGCACACCACCACAAAACCACTAATAAGACGTCTAAAGTAGAGATCCTCGAAGACAAAAAAGTTCCAAAAACCACCAAAGCAAGCCAAACCAGCCTAAACCAAGTCTTTGTGCCGGCTCACAGGTACCTTTAAAATGATACGACGTCTGAAGATTCTGGTGGTTACAGTTTGCTCCTCGTCTGAGCCAGAATCAACATTAACCCGCTGATAAGAAAAGGATTAACAGAGCATTCAATCAAACACAAGGCAGGAGGAAAAGGGAGCTACTGGGGTTAAGATTAGTTTATATCACAGTTGTATGGCTCTGTGGCTTTCTGTATCAAAAAACCTGTAATCAAACTATTGACATTTAAAAGACACAAGATTAGTATACATTAGAATACTAGAAAATGATTACCTGAACTTTTTTCTCTGACACCAATGCACCTTCTTCCTTTCTGACATTCAAAGACTGTGAGTTGGTGTCTTGAGGTGAGTGCTTTGAGCCATTCTGTCGAGACCTGCCTGATTCCCTGGACGAGGAAGTAATGGAGTCACTAGAGTTCTCTTGGCTGTAGGATTTATAATCAGTTATTAGGCCAGAAGGTAAGTTGTGTAAGATTTGGAAATTATTCAGGGTAATTTTCAAGCAGTGTACCTTTCTCGCTTGTTGAGCAGGTCGGAGCTGACACTGCGGCCTGGTGTTGGTGGCTCCACATTGACACTGGAGGAGTCACTATGCCAACCTGAAAGTGAACACAAGTCTTTTTCTGCCTGTTCAACCTGACGGAGCATTTCCACAATCCTTGTCTCATTTGTCTCTTCTTCGTTCTCCTCCACCTCTGAGCCTTGGTCCTTCTTGGCTTCCTCCACAGCAGACAGCAATGTCTCTTCTTTTTTTATTTCATTGTCACTTTGGCAATCCTGCTCATCCTCATTAGATCCAGAGAGAGTAGCCAGACATTCCACAAGCCTGGCCTGAGGAGAGGGGTCAATTATGGCCTGATCCTTGGCTGCCAACTCCACTTGGGATTTTCTTTTACTATCTCTTTCAATTTCAAGTGTCTTTTCTTTACGCTTGATCAGAAAATCACAGTCTTTCTTATTCATTCCCTCATCCTGATATATACTCCCCTCCTTACTCCCTTTTACGTTTAGTTCAGCTTCAACAGTTCCACCAATACCCTCTATTTCAGTTTCTACATTTTCATCTGGGCTATGTCTTTCCACTTCATGCTCAGTTTTTATCAGCACAATCTGCTCCTCTGACGGATACAGCACATTTTTCACCTCTTCAACTTTACATACTGTTCCTTCTTGAAAAAGGACACGCTGCTCCTTTGTCATATCTACTTTATCCTTTGCATAGTACCCTTCCTTAGCCAACACCAATTTGTCTTGTATTACCATTTCACATTTTATTTTCACATTCTGAATAAGCTCCTGCTCTATCCACTTCTCCACAACTATATTTCCCTCTAACTCTGCTGTGGCCATCTCAACTACCTTCTCTATTTCCTCCGTCGCTTCCTTTTTACCTTCTTTCAAACATATATCCTCCTGTACAAACATCGGAGAACTCGTCAGATATAATTCGTCTCCTATGTGTACTCTTTCAGGTGTTGATGGAGTTATCGATGATATGGATGATAGCGATGGGGAAGATGTAGAGAAGGCAATGTCAATGTCGGGCTCACACAACCCAGGGGTTAAATGTGTCTTGGGCTTATGGGTTTGCTCCGGACAGGACTTGTCCTCCTCCTCGCTCAAAAGAAGCTGGTCGTTCAGAGCAATGTGTGGCTTTCTTACATTAGCTGGAAGGGGATCGGGGAGTTGAAAGACAGGGACAGACAGGGCGAGCTCGCAGGGTCTTGGGGGGCTCAGAGGGGGACTGTCGGGCTCTCCACTAGCACAAACTACTTCTGGACTCCAGAGCGGGGGCAGTAGCTGAGATTCAGGTAGTAAAGGGGTGTCTGGTTTCGAGTAATGGTGTTGTGGAGATGGAGTAAGAGAAGGGTTGGGGGTGACGGGGAGATCGGGCTCCAGGAAGTTGGGGTTAGAACGGAGTGCGGCAGGGGACAGGAGCTCCGCTAGAATGCTCTGATAATCTGTTGGTGACAGGATGACAAATGTAGAGACATACACACCATGAAGCATGCTACAAAAAGAACACACCCTTCTAGCACAGTGTAAAGGATGCATCCATAAAACTGTGAGCTGAGATGAAGACATCAGCAGCACTGTATCACCTTAAAAGCATCATTAGATAAAACTAAACATATGCCTTATACTAAATATATTCATTATAACATAATTTTATGCCACTATACACTTACAGAATATATAAGAAACAATAAAGACCAAAAGAATTATAATATTACAATATCATCGACATGCATGAGTGTTAAATTTTACACCTAAATTTTACTTAGGCTTAAGTGTACTTATAATGAGGTAAAATGGATATTTAATGAGCAACACATGCATGGTGACATAAAGCTATGATAATGTAAAGGATGTATTTAAAACTATGCTCGCACAGACAGGTAATAGATGAGAAAGCCAAGACAAGGGATTCAGCATAATCTGCTAAATAAATATTTCCAATTTAGAAGGATCCGTATGGGTCTGGGTGGTAAGAAGAGGGTTGGGGGTTGCACACTGACATGCAGGACAGGGAGAGAGAGGGCGGAGAGGAGGAGAAGATGGACAAGGACTAGCAGAGCGTGACCCAGAAGGAGATACTGTTGGAAGAGTAACCACTGAAAGCGGCGAGACCCGACCTGAAGTAGGCAGCTGGGTGGATAAAGATTCCCGACTTGGAGAGGCAGTAACAGAAGGAGACATATTGCCAGAAGCCGAGGTAGAAACTGGTATGGTGATTGGTTCAGATGTATTAGGAGCAAGAGAAGAGGGCGTAGTTGTAGATTTGCAGTGGACAGGAGAGTTAGATCCTTCTATTGTAAAGGAAGAGTTGACTGGGTCGGTCTGCAAAGGTGGTGTAGGAGGAGGTTGGTCTGGGAAGGAGGGAATAGGTGTTGTAGGTACGGGTGAGGTGATCATTGGGATCGGGGAGGGGGGATGTTGTGAGAAGGGGAAAGATGCAGACTGCAGTGGGTAAGGGCAATGAGGGGAGAGAATTACAGGAGCGGGGAAAGTCTGGTTAAACAGCGGAGCAGGTGCTAAATCATTTAATGAGATGGAAGACTCGTAACTCGGAGAACGGCGCGGGCTGAATGGGCGGGTGTGAGTGGCTGAAGTAGGGGTGAGAGGGGTAGGTGGAGGAGTTGGGGTTGGTGTAGGACAGAATGGACTGGATGTTTGAACCATTATAGGTGCTCTACTGCTTGGAATTAGGGGAATAATGATACAAACTAAAGTAACAGAAGAAAATAAAAATAGGAATGAAATAGAAAAAACAAAAAACAAATGAGAAACATGCTTTGGCAACAATACTTTGAATGAATAAAGTGACAATAAGTTCAAGGGATAAGAATGAATGCATGAGAAGAGGGTACTTTTCAGCAATACACAACTCTTATATGGTTAAGAGCAGTTATGTGCTGTTATGAGCAGTGCATACTGCTGTGGGAGGTGAGGGGAGGCAGTAGCAACAGGAAGAGGTGGAGGCAGCTTAGTTTTGCAGCAAAAGAGACTGTCATCTATCCGAAGAAGGCTCAGAGGAACTGGAGGAGGACTAAGAGAAACAAACTGACAATAGAAACTACATGGATAAATAAATGCCTTGAGCAGTTATGTTACAACATGCAAATAGATTAAAGGACACAGTACAAAAAAGGTAGCAGGAAGAGGTAAAAGGTCAGCTAGACAAAGCTAAACTTTACCATCAGCCTGATCCCGGAAAACGTTATCATCGGCAAAACATCTCGTGCCTGAAATGTTACCATAGTCAAAAATTGGGCCCTCCAGTAAAGTCACAATATCCATCCGGTTGACTTTTGTCAGGACTGCAGATAAGGCATCCGCTGTTTTAAAAAACAAAACAAAAAAAAAAGTATTAAACACAATAAGCAAGATTTCAACAAGTATTTATTTATCAACTGTACATAGTTTTTTTGCTGCATGACATTGAAAATAAAAGAAAGTCTTACTTGTAGCATTTTTTCCTTCTCTGCTGACCCATTTCTTTAGGAGCATGAAACTTTGTGCTGTTAGAGAGTTGGGGTTCTCTAGTCGAATGTGGTTGATCTCATCAACTGTAAAGTTCATCTCCCGAGCTAACTCTGTCATGGGAAAAACAGAAACCCCAGTATATAACCTTGCTAAATCAACAGTATGACATTTTATTTTATTTCTTTAAAATCTGGAAAACCTGTCCAGCTGAGTCCCAGGTGATCAGCAACGATAGCCATGCGCAAGTCTGTCCGCTCACAGGGGCTTTGGGGACCTGGTAAAGGACAATGACTGATTAGCACTATTTCTCATTTCCCCCTATAGCCTAAATCTAAAAGAAAAACATACATGTAATATTCCTTTTCTGGCCACTTGATTGTGAAAAGCACATAGCATATTGTATGTAACCTTACTTATTTGCCATTTACAAAGATAACATACATAATAAGTAGCTATTTCCCAAGATGGCAAGAAAGGGATCTGACACACAAGCAACATGACAACTGAAATAGTATGTTTATAGAGTAAGTGGTGCTCTGTGAATATTTGTGGGTATTTAACCTCTAGGCAGGCAGTAACTGTCATGAAAAGCACACAAAACAAAGAATAACATGACTATTAACATCAGACTAACATTTCTATGAGACTAATGTGTAAAACTACATGTTAGAATCTACAAAATAAGCATGCAATGCACTTTTGTGTTTTAAGCTATTAATCAGTCTAATGACAATTTCTAAATACAGAATAAATTACTACATTGATTTTGTAGCTAGCCTGCAGGGACAGACAGATGAGGGAAGTGCCAAAGAAGAGACTGGCTGCGCCAGTTGACCAGTTTCTACTACTATCATGCTCACACTATGTTAAGGGAGTAGAAATAGAGGAACACAGGAAGAGAGTTTCTTGCAGCAAGGACAATACACTATACAGTACATCAATGACAAAAATAAATTTAAATGACAGAATTATTCTGAACAGAACATGTAGTCACGCCACAGGCATTCCAGTCATTAAATGATCACAACAATGTCATGCAACTAAGTGAACTATAGATATATAGATGTATTTTAACATAGTGTGAAAATTTTACAAACTAGGCTTGATCTCCGCGATGGGAGGCGTTCGAGACCCTGTGAGTCCCTGACTGCCCTCCTTCCCACCAGTCCTCCTACTCCTTCTGCTCCTCTCACTGCCCGAGTCCCTGTCCGTCGCCGCCACCTTTGCCCTTACGGACGCGGCCCCTGCCTCAGCCCTCGAACCTCTACCAGATCTAGATGAGCCGGAGGGCTGGGAGGGCTGGGAAGGCTGGGAGGCGTCCGACAGAGAGGTGCTCCGGGAGGTGCTGTCTTCCTCCGACTGTTCTGTCTGCGTCTTTTTCTCCTCGTCTGACAGGCGGTCCACCAACTTTTGCGTCTCCCCGCTAATGCCTTTAAAGTACTCGATGGTGCGCTTACAAACGTCACTAGGATTTTCCTTTCTGTCCTTTTTACATCCTTCCTCAGCTGTGACTTTGCTAACCTGATGCTTGTCCTTCAGAGGCCTTGAGGGTAAATCTATAGCTTTTCTTTCTGAGTGCAATGCTCTTATTGGCTGTGAAGTCACTCGAACTGAAACAAGTGAACTAGAGCTGGGCGTGGCAGCTGGCGCAGTCTTTTTAACATCTTTGATGGGTATTCTAGACCTGGGTTCAACTTTGGCTATGGCAGGCTCTCCTCTCCTCTTGACCTCAACTTTAACAGTTCTTTTGGGCTTCTGTTTGCCTATTGCAGTTCCCTGTGTGTGAAATGACCAACCTGATGCTTTTACTGGTAGTCTAGACTTGGGCTGCTTTACTTCTATGTCTTTAACTATCTCACTTTTTTGTTCATTTTCTTGATGCACCTGGATATTCTGCATCTCAACTTTCACTTCTGTATCTTTACAACAAAGTGTTTCTATCCTGCTGGCTTTCTGAAGAGTGGGCTCAGATGAGGACTGCAAATTAAACACCACACTGCCACATTGAATATAGTTGGCCTGAACACTGGAGGACTCAAGGTTATTGTTGTTGTTGCAGTTTTCCGAGGGGTAATCTCTCCTCTCTACCTCGGGCTCTGTGCATCTGCTAGATTGGGCTTCTGTACCCTGGCCCTCTATACTGACATACTCTGGCACCATTTGTCCCTCTGACATCTCCGCTTTACAATCAATGAGATCCCCTGAGTCTTTTTTCACAGTTATTGAGGCAGCTATACCCATTTTAATAGGAGTGCGTAATTTGGAATCAACTTTGGAGGCTGTGATTGTACATGAGGAGGCAGTCTCAGCTATGGCTTCACTGGTGGCTGCGGTACCACTATAACTAGGGCCATTGCCAGACTGTGCAGGGCTGCATCTTGCTGTTGTTGCTGGTGTTGTCGGTGTAGTGCTGTTGTCTGTTGTATTATCTATTACCTTCACCGTCCCATCTACTGTGGCCCTCTCCCCTGTTTTTGTCTGAGAGGAAATTACCCCCAGAATTTTGCCCCCTCTCCCCTTTTCCCCTGTTTTAGGGTCAGAGGAATGCTCACCAATCTGGAAAAATTGAAGCCTCTCTTCAACAAAGTCCCGCTTGCTCATGTCAATAGCACCACTGCGGGTCATCTCAAACATCTTCCCTTCATGGAAAGGGAAAGGATTAGGCTCACTAGTCGGTGTGCTCTCATCAGTCGGAGTTCTAGCAGGGGTTGTATCAGGTGTTGTGGCCTGTGACTTGTCCTCCACTGATAAACCAAAGGGCTTTGGATCCTCATCTTTCATTTTAGACTCAAACAGTCCCTCATTATCAGTCCCTTTGGTTGACCAGGGGTCAAAGTCAAGGCTTTTTGAGGCAACAGTTTTAAAGGTTGAATTCAGCTCCTCCTCGAGTTGGTATCCAAAGTAGTTTTCTCCAAGTCCCTGTCTATCTGGATGCCTTCCTTCAAGAGTATAATCCTTTTCATCTCCACTGTCTTTTGTGGTTGATGCCCTGGTCTTTGCCTTTCCATCATCTCCTGTTTCCTCACATTTCTCTTCCTCTATGACTTCCAGTTTAGACTGACTGAATGAGCGGTCAGTGTTTTTTCCATCATTGGACAGACTTGATGTTTTAGGATCTTCACTCAATCCATCATCTTCATCTTGAAGGTCATAGCCATCTAAAGAGTCTATCTCTGTTGCATCAGTGTCATGTGAGAATTCAGCAGTGGTTGCTATAGAGCAGTCAGTTATTGACTGGTCATTGCCATTTTGCTCAAGGTCAGCATCCTCTCCTTTTAATGAACCATTAACCCCAGCTTCTTTACCATTTTTGTCAGATTTTTTGGGTTTTGGAGATTTCTCTCCCTCTTCTTTCATTTTGAAGGTGTACTTTTTGACAGGAATGGGATGGAACACAGACTCGTCATCACTAGAGTCACTATTGTCTGCTCCAGGGGGGATAGGGGATGGGGGCTGGACTCTGATGACAGGCTCGGCTAGGAGGTGCCTATCATGCTCTTCTTGGAGGTTGACTTCCATCATTTCTGTCTCTGCCTCAGAGGAACCACATGATACCCTTTTCTCAGGATTAGATTGCACTGCTTCTAAAGGTGGTGGAGGAGGAAACTCTATATATGCCACTCTTTTTTCTTTGGAACTGGCCCTCTCTACCTCCTGTTTTTTGTTGGTATTCTCAGAGGAAGCTGGCTTGGTTTTGTTTTTTGTAGGCTCTCTACAGACCAAAGTCTTTCCTTCTTCCTCTTCAGACTCCTCTGGTATAGGGCTTGGCATACCGGGCATGAAGCCTATTACAGAGTCTGGCAATCTTGAGTTCAGACTAACTTCCTCTGAGCTTGGGGTCTCGGGGGTAACAGGACTCTTTCCCGAGCTGTCCATGAAGGTCACTTGTTCCAGAGTGTCATCCTCTGGACTACCTTGAGGAGACAGAGACTGCTTTTGCTTTATAGAGTAAAATCCACCCCTAGTTTCGTGAACTGTTCTACTTTCATGGCTTACTATTTTTTTGTAAGTTCCTACCTGTCCAGTAGCAGTTTCTTTCTCATACTGCTTTCCTACTTGAATGCTAACATATACGGGTAAGGGTTTAATGTCCTTGTAACCCTCTGTGACAACTACAGGAGTACCTTCATCCAAATACTCTATTTGATCAATATCCACCCCATTACACACTACATTTCTCTGAGCACTGTCTAAAAAATCTATGGGTTTTCCTAATGATGACCCATGACTAGACTTGTTGGCCTCAGAAGGACAGTGTAACTGATTCCTAGTTATAGTAGATACATAGGGTCCGGTATTCTCAGACGATTGAACAGAAAGATCAAATTTCTGTGAGGATTCATGTTTTTCGGAGAAATTAGACAACCTTCTTACAGGAATTTGTGATTCCGAGTTTTTTTTTAGACCGTCATTGCTATTTGGATTTTCTCTTACAACAAATTCTGTATAAATTATTTTCTTAGTGGTTTCTTGTCTTTGGGGATCACTAATTTTGCCATCTTTCAGATGATCATGGACTACGGTGTGTGCCAATTTGGGCGACTGGGGTTTATAGTTGCCATACCCCTGGCTTTCCCATGTCTTAAAGACCTTCTTCTCCTCCTGCTCCTTTCCGCTTACTTCATGTTTAGGAGAGAACCTATTTGTATCACTATCTAGGCCCCTCCTTTGGCTCGCAGGACTGCCTGGCATTTTAGGAGTATTTGAACCAGCAAAAACCTGATATACAGGAAGCTTACTTTCTTGGAGTTTTCTTATTGGAGAACTTGGATTTTGACTTCCTTGATAACCTTTTTCTTGCTTTTGAGCCTCTTGTTCAAACTTCAGCCTTACTGCACTAACTTTTGAGGAAGACATTTGATAAGGTTTAGGACTTTCACCTGTGGTTCCCTGTGACTTTATTTCACCTTGTTTCCTTGCGTCTGTATCACTACAGTGTAGCAACACTCTCCTCTCTGGGCTGCTGGGAAGACTTGCACATTTCCTGTCACTGGCGTTGAACCTGTCCCGAAGCCGTTCTCGAGTCCATTCTTCCCCACTCCCCCTATAAGACTGCCTTTCGGGACTACTGTGTGTAGAACTAGGCCCTGATCGTGTTTCCCTAAAGTCCGGTCTGCGAGATTTCTTCTCTGGAGATGAGAGCTCATCATTAAGTTGTTCAGTTTTTTCACGAAAGAATTGAGATACCTCACTAAGTTTTTCCTCTGCTTCCTTTACTGTCCTATCCACTCTGTCCTCATATATAAATTGCTCTCTTTCCTTTTCCTGTGATTCATCTGATACTCGCATCCAAATGGATTGTTTTGGGCTACCAGGCTCAGAAGAATATTGCAATAGTGTAAGTTTGTCACAATTATCATCCACATTAGTCATTCTTCCAGATTTATCAAACACATTTCTCGATGACCTAAAGACATACTCTGTCCTTGGCCTTCCCTCACTGTAACTACTTCTGTCTGGAGATTGGAACCGAGACCTATCTCTCAAGTATTCTTCTGTATCAGAGTGAGATTGGTCAAACTTCTCAGAGAGCAACATTTTCTCAGCAAAATTATATGATTCCCCTCTGAGCTCTGATGATCCATCCTCATTATACTCAACAGACTGCTGACTAAGTAGCTTTAGCGTTTTGTAAGAATCATCTGTCATAAGCTGTGCTGAACTAGGACGACTGTCATCGTCTTGTGACATAGGGGTGTTTACTCTGGGGGAGTCTAGGTACACTGGAAGAGATTCCTCAGGCTCCTCCTCCTCCTGTCTACTACCTGGATAATAATACAGCTCTTTTTCTGCATGGTTTTTGGTTTCTCGTATGATAACCTCTGTTGGTTCTGCTTTATTGCCCTTCTCAATATGAACTTCAATTATTCTTTCTACCTTAGGTTTGGAGCTAAGGTCTTCTAGTACTCTTTGTGATGTTTCTTCACTTCCAGACTTGTGTTCAAACAGTCCTGCCAGTTCTCTAGAGGGGTCTTTGCCTGCCTGAAATGCCTTCATAATATCATGTACTGACATAGTTTCCTCACATCTCTCAGATGTGCTGTCTTTGCCAGGTGGTTTGTGATACACCATCCTGGTAGTGGTAGTTATATGAGTCTCCTCTTTCACTCTCATGCCCTTTCCCATTGGGTCCTCATCTGGGCTAACTTTTATCTGATAGCATCTATTCTGTTCTGGACAAGATGCAGTCTGGTTTGGATGCCCTTTAGAATCAGAGTCAAAATATCTGGTAGGTTGTGCATCTTCCATTGTAGGCTGTTTATTGTCTTCTGGGGACTCATAACTCCTAATGACATGTACAACTTCAGTCCTTGTCTCAGTGATTACTGGAGGAATGGGGATATCCTGAAAAAGAGCCTTGGGACCCGTACCCTCAGCACTCTGAGGAGCAGAGGGTGTTCTTTCACTTCTGGTCTCAAAACCACTGTCAGATAAAGGGCTTTTATCCTGCTCATGAGATATATCATCAGGAGATTCTAGCACAGTTTCTGCTCCGAAAAGAGCATCTGCTACTTTACTGATCTCTTTGTCTGAGGGTGATGACCTCATATTTGTAGGAGGCATTTTTAACTTATGCTCCTGAACTGCTATTGCTGGTTTAAGAACACGTTTTTGCTTTTCCTTTCCCTCTCTTTCACTTTTTATTTCATCCCCTTTATGCTTTATGTCATGCATCTTGGAGAAAGTATTGCTACCTACATCATTAGCAAGGTAGTCAACTACTTTAGAAAGATTAAAGTCTCTGTCTGGAATGTTTTTTGATTTAGCCTGAGGAACCACAGTTTCATATCTTGGAGGAAAGCTCCAGTTGCTTGGTGGTTGCTCAACTGGTACTTTAGAGAACTGTATGTCATCCAAAGACCCTCTTGACATAGTAACAATTCCATCTCGCACTGAATCTTTTGTCAGTATTTCGCTGACCTTTACCAAATCTTGTTTTACCTTCTCTACAATCCTATATGGCTCCTCATCATCTATTCTAGCTTCACGCGGTGAATCAGACTGAAAACCTTTATTGGCTGTGGAATTTGGGTCCGTTTGTAAGATGGCGGACATTCGTATCAAGTCCTCTTTCATTTCAGCTACATCCTTCAGAATCTCTTGGCTGGATGACAGGGGTGACGTGGTGCTTGGTTTTAGGCCAACAGAAAATGCATGGGATTTGACAGGGGAAAGCGTTCTGGCAAAGGGAGATTGTAACTGAGCATTGACCTCAGAAGGAGCAGCCTTACGAGGGGACAGAAGAGCAGCAGCTGACTTGGATACTTCAGGGAGCTTTTTAAACTGGGGCTCTGGCAGCACATTGATGACTGAATACACTGGGACAGTCATTGTGCTACATGTCACAGCAGTGGTGGTATTAGGAGGGGATCTCAGAGAGGCGTACAGAGAGCTGGAAGCTGACGATCTAATCGACTGATAGGAGGAGGATGCTGAGGAGGACAATGACTTCAATGTACCATAGCCTGCAGAGCAAGAATTGAAAGTTTTTTCCACCTCATCAAAGGCTGCATTAACACTTGTTGTTGCAGCATTGGTGGTTGCTTGTATTCGTTCTTGCAAGCTGCTGGTGAGAAGAGTTGGAGATGATGAGCGGTATTGAGTAGGTGCCACTGATCCATTGATTAGCGCTGCTGCACTCTGGGAGGTGTTAGATTTAAATGGTGACGAAAGAGAAGAGAACAAGTTCCTTGCAGGGCTTGTGGCGTCTGCAAGGGATCGAACAGAGGAAAGCCCGGGGACTGTTTTTATTGGAGAGGAGGAAGAGGCTGTGCCACTAGAACCACCCATAACAGTCTTGTAGGGCAAAGGTGAGCTGAACATACTGAAAGAGGATTTGGGAGACGTTGGTGGGCTTGGGGCTATGGGTGTTCTTTCAAGGAGAACATTTCCTCCAGATCCAGTTATAGACGAGGTCCTGGCAGACAAAGCTGCCAGTCCTTTCATGGACATTTGATCTGGGGCACTTTTCCCAGGTGAAGCCAAAGGGCTGGTGGTAACTGGGTACTGAGCCTGTTGAACTACAGTTTTTATAGGAGAGGAGATGGTTCTGTACGAGCGGATGGGTGAAGCCATGTCACTAACTGACTTTATAGAAGATGCTGGGGATCCAGGGATGTTGGTCTTGATTGGGGATGCTGAGTTGATAGACCAGACAGATTTCAGTGGAGAGGCAGAGGGCGTGTTGGATGACGAACTGGAGAGGGAGCCAAACCCAGACTTGGTTTGGCAATGGACGGCGACAGGAACAGGCGACCACGCCTGATAAGATCTCGTTGAAAGGACAGGTTTGTGAGGGTAGCCAGAAGGCTGTGTTCTCTGCGAGCTTCTATCAGTAGTTTCTTCAGGAATAAGTTAAACCAAAAGCAAAAATAATGCAACATAAAATAGAACATAAAGTAAAGTAAAAGTAAAGAAAAAAAACAGAAAGAGAAATTGTGTGAGTCAGAAACAGCATTACAATAGCAGCATTACAATAAGTTTTACAAACAAAATGTGAAGAAGCCTCCTATCTAAAGGCCCAGGATGGTATGAAAATGATGACCTCAATACTCCAATACAAAATAGACAATTAAAGTAGGTGCATCAAACAAAGTAGCAACATTCTCAATACAGTAGTTTATGGTGAAAGTGAAGACAAGAAAATGACATGACAAACAAAAATCACAATTCTATTGACTTTTGATGTGCTTAATATTTGCCTTCTCATAAAAGTGCATTTTTAATATTTGCACTTCTTTTATTCAAATATTTTGAAATGCCAGAAAGGACCCCACAAGTATATTAAAATATAACTTTAATTGTTTGGTTATAACTTAAAGTGCGCAAATAGTACTTTTATATAAGGTTGCACTTTACAAATAATAACAATAATAATAATTCAGCCATGCACGACTGTTGGGCAGTCCCAAAGTTCAAGTCAAAGCACTGACAATAACCATTTCACAAAGTTGTAAAAGCTATGTTATTAAAAGTTGCATTTTGTCTTATTTCAGTGTGAACAACTGCAGCGTAATGCCATATATCCTTGGAGATTTCTAACTTATAGGTTCATGTAAAGTGCAACCTGGTACCACAGTCATATACAATACAGCCGCACACATTCATAAAGCCAATAAGAGTGAAATGGCTTCTAAAACAAAGAACATTAACAAAAACAAAAACAAAAAAAAACATTTATCAAACAAGAATTACAATATTTTATTCCAAATGAAACAGACCCAGTGTTTTCATAAATGTAAACAGCTGAAACAGGGACACTTTTTCAGAATGATGTGGGTAAGCAAAGCATAACACACAGTAAAACCATGCAAATGTATGATGAATGGCTGGTGATGAGATCATGTGGCATGGTAACAGAGTGAATGTTGAATAGATGTCATGTAATTCTGCTTCTGTAGGTTCATAATAATATTCACTAAGAAATGTTTTTTTAGGTCAAAAACCCTGATTAAATGACATCCATTTTCTAAATAAAAGATCTTATGTGAATGTAAAGGGAAAACTCACTCGAGGCCGGGTCGGTCAAATAGCTGTAGCGCTTACGCAAAGCTAAGGAGGCAAAGGTATGACGTCGTTCTGGCTTTTCAGTCTGAAACAACAAACAAAAAAGTACAAAAAAGGCTTTAACATAAAAGATGGCAAAATGTGATGGTGATGCATTTCTGTATTAGGAGGTTAATGTCAATGTTATATTTAATATTATTATTAAGTTTGGAAGTTGCATTGTACATTTGTATTTTCAGTTTTTTTGCAATAGTTTTATACTATTAGTGCTGGCATAAAGAGGTATTGCAGTTTACAGCCTCCCCTTGAAAGTAATGGGACACTGTCCTATATATCTCCAGCATTTGTCAAAGTCAATTCAACACAACAGTCTCCAGGAATTACACTGAGCAATGGTATGGTAAGCATTATAATTCCAATGGGGTTAAACATGATTATTTAGTGTTAATGTTAGAAATAAATACAGATTAGTGCCTATCCTGGATCCTGGATACCTGACAATTTGACTTTGCTAACTGAATGTTTTCTTTTTGATTACTAGCAGCACTTTGATATGACTAAATATTTTTAGTCAAACCAAGTGTATGTGCTCTGTAAAGACATAGATATACATCTATAACCTCTTAGTTAGTTTTCTCTGTTAAAGACAAGTCAAAGACAAAAGAAAAAAAAATTGTTTACAAAACAAAATCCTTTTGAAAATGTATGGAAACATGTATGAAATACAAGCAGACTTGAAACACACAAATAGGCTCCATTGGACTTGGAATGAGGACAATAACAATAACAATAAAGAGTCAAATTAAGTTTAAAACATCTGCCATTTCCATTCATGCTGTACATGAAATCAATTTTAGCACTGACATAGCTGTGTCAAAATTAACATGCAGTCAGAAGCCCCTTGTATATACAGAAACATACTTTTGGAAATATATGTTTAATGTAGCATTAGCTGTGAAGCCAACATAAAGATAAGAAAGCAGAAGCTTTTGTGTGATGATGAAGACTCAGTTTACCTCATCATCAAGATCAGACTCCATATCCTGTGGTTTTCCAAGATGCATTGCAGAAGAGCAAAGAGATGACACAATGGAGAGCAGGGAAGTTATAGAGTGCGGGGAGGTGAAAATAAAAATCAGGGCATGAAAATGGAACAGCAAAAACAACAAAATGCATCAGAGCAAATCTTTTGGATTAATATACATAAACATAAAACAGCAAAATAAGAAAAGCAACAGCAAAATTTAGTGTCTTGTGGTCAATCAACACCACAACAAACAGACAAGTGTCATTTTTAGATTTGTCTTCTGTACCAACATTGAGCCAGGCAACGGAGTAATGCATGTGTACATTGTGGGGTCTTATGACTGGCACAAGCTTAAACACTAATAAAAGACACAAGCAGCACGCAGTCATGTCTAAACCAAATGAAGTGCAGTGGTTCCTCTTGATGTTATGACTGTATTGCGTTCCCATTACTTTGTTTCATTTATGTGGATGGTATGATATGGCCTTAAAACAACAAATTATTCAAACATTGTGAGCCTACCTTTTTGTGGGTTGGCAGTGTGATATTCAAATTGCATATGGCAGTCTGAGGAAGACCTTTAGTGCTTTTTGGTTCCCTTAGGAAGGACAGACGGCCACAAGGCTCCTGACCCATGTCTCTGATCTGTTAGAAAAACAAATAAATAAAAGATCTTATCTATCACATACATGAGGATGCTATTTGTTTACAGTTAACCTGGAACACCGACCGTTTTGAGAGAGCAATCTGAATAATGTAGTCTTTATAAATGTTGAAAATCAGCATTTTTCTTTTTTGAAAGTGCAATAAAATGTTTTAGATAAATTCCAAATAAGTACTAAAAGAAAACCAATAGTGGGTTTGATACATAATATACTACCTTCACGTTGAAAGGAAGTCTGTTTTCCTTGAAGGAGTAGAAGTTAAAAACCAACTGCTGCCCACTTTTGGTCAGTGGGGAGAGGTTGCCGTAACAATCAATAAAGATTGGCTTTCCCTCCAGAACCTGATGATTAACAAAATATTTTATATGGCATTCTTGATAACACTGAATTGTGTACAGCTTAAAATTTTTTGTCATGAACAAGTTATTTCATTGGCCATTTTTTTGTATTTTACAAACCCACCTCAATATCTTTACTACGCGCTACTTCCTCAAAGTTCTCCTGCTGCTCTAGAGTCTTGTCCACCTTGTCGTCCGTCATGCAGAAGCAGCGCAGCCGAGCCTCCACAATGTCATTCATCTTGGCGAACACCACAAACTTGGCCAGATAAGGCACGCAGATCAGCTCCCGGTATAACTGAGACGCTAGACCTACCGTCTCAGGAATCTGGTGACAGTCTGCGAGCCAAAACCTGTGGACAAATATGGAGTGTAAAAAAAAGGTCATTAAGGAAAATGAAGGCAGTAACTGTAATGTTTGATGTATGCTTATTTATTTTAAACTTTTGGGTGCTTACTATTTGAAGAATATAAAAAACAACAACTACTTAGGATGAGAGTTCATGGCTTTGAATAGAGTCGAAACAAACCTACTAATGAAAGTTCACTAAGGAGTCCAAGTTAACAGACTTAAGTCCTCAGAGAGGTGTAGTTGAATTTACTTTAATAAAACTGTAGGACCAAAGATGTGTGTTTCAATTTTGCAGATTATACCTGATACTTTCTTATAGCACTTTAGGCCACTGGCAGGAAACTGCAACATCTGTACATTAAACTATAGTAGTAAAAAATAAACTTTGAAAAAGCAATGAGCCTGTTTCCAGGAAAGTTTCCAGTACATTTGAGTAATGTTTTGTACCACTAATACCCCTCTGTCCCCTCTGTAAAAAAAACGTAAAATAAAAATATGAACGATTTTAGCTTTAATTTAGCCACTTGCGATACGAGCAGGCTGTCAACTAGAGCTCTATTTACTTCTACTTTTATATTTGATCAATTCATCTTCTATCTCTTTGGTTTAAAATGTGAAACTAGATGAGTGTGTATTGCAGTATAATGAATTAGTTTTCTTGATTTCTCACCTGGCCGATACATTTGTGGTGAACGAGACACAATCGGTTACAAAGGACAGAGGTGTGGTTCCTGTGATGTCTTCCCACTGGGCAGGGGATGTCCCTCCTATGGAACCCAGGAGCCAATAGGTGAGTTTATTACCATTTTAGTATTTTAGCATCCTTACATCCATGCATTCCAATATCTAACATAACTCACAGGGATGCAGCTAAATTCTAGCATTGCCTTCAGATAAATGGATTAGATCATAACTAGACAGAAGTAACAATATCTGTATTTCTTGTTATCTTTTTATATGAATATATTCTTGCCTGTGATGCTGCAGAGCAGACGTAGGCAGGGTGCCGCATCCCCTCTGTGACCACTCGGATGCCCCTCTGCTGATCTGGGTGGTACAGGGATCGTCATGGTAATAGGCTTGTGGAACTTTCTCCTTCTGGGCTCCACAGTGACAATAGGGCTGAAGGTAGCTCTGTTACCAAGGACTGCTCTCACAAGTTCATCCGGCACCGGTTGTGCCTAAAAAAAATACAAGAAAAAAAATATGTAACCTTTTTTTTTTTTGTTTTTTTTTCACTGCTAATTCACGTATTACTTTATTATTCAGGGCTCAGGTAAAGGTAAGGTCAGACTGTAATATTCTGAATCAAGTTGTTTTTATGACATGTGTCACCTGAAGGCCAACTCGTATCCGCTTGGTGAGCGCCCCCTGTGGGAATGAGGCTTGGACCATAGGTACTGTGGTGCTGGACAGGACACCTCCATCAGGGCCCATGTGGTTTGACTCCTGTTTGATTCGCGACACTACAGCAAAATACTGAGGAAAATCGCTGGTGACAATGCGGCAAATACGCTTCTTCTCCAACTCAGCAGGGCTGTCCAGCTCTGTGAGACAAGAGAAGATGCTAATGTAGGCTTATGTGTAATTTAAAAATGACAATAAATAAGGAGGCAAGTTCTAAAAATAAAGCCATAAAAAGGTCAATTAAAATTAAATGGAAAAGAATAGGTTAGCCTGTCATCTCTAAGTCTCAGCATTATTTATAACAAAGGCTGTGTTTTTCTAAATCTACTTTACCTTCATCCATTCCACTGAGTAGCTCAACCAAGTCTTCTGGTTTTGCATCAGACTGGTGCTCCTTCCATGTGTCACCATTGTCACTCCTTAAAACGATAAGCTCCCTTTCTTTGCCCCGCATTGAACCAAAATGAGGAATCTCCACAATCACTGGGCTGAAAGGAAATGTTTTAAAATGTTGTTTTATAGACAGAAATAGTCTATTGAAGTATTGTGGACTATATAGCACTAAGTTCATGCTACCCAAGGAATTGTGCTCCTGCCGGCCCAACCTCCACCAGCCGACTGACTAGTCCCTCTCCCTCCACCATGGGCGGTGGATATGCCAGCTTGTGCCTCTTGGCCAAGCGGCAGGTGATGCGTGTGGGCGCTGTGCACTTCCTGGGAGGGATGATAATACGCATGCCATTGTGGCGGCTGCCTCTCATGGAACCACCTCGAGCATCCACCATGAAGCTGACCAAAAACCTGCCATGCATAAAACAACCTATTTAGAGCATGGAAAAAAGGACACTGGGAAGGACAGAAACTGAAGCTAAAATATAGACACAAGTGAGGAGGACGAATCCCATGCTGTGATCACTGTACACCCAAAAAAAGAAACAGAAAGGAAAGAAAGAGTACCAAAAGATAAAGAAAGACAGAAAGGATAGAGATAAGAAGGGCTTTTGAGTTCTGAAAAATGGCAGTTCACCAATAGGTGCCTCAAATAAGAACATTAAAAATGTGTGAAACTAAACAGAGTGCTTGTGAAATTGCAGGAAGTTTAGTTTCAGATTTTGAGGCTTAAGTAGAACTGTTGCCAGAGTTTCAGATTCTCTAAAGCAGCATCCAGTGATCATATATTTAACAGCAGCACAAATATGTGACATGTCTTGTTTGATTGAGAGATTTTTTGTTCATAGGACATAGTCAAAACTGTTTATTCTGGAATCTACCATATGGTTATTCACTTGAAGTGAATAAAGTATATTTTATGTTGCATAGTCATTGGATTGTGCACTGTACAAAAAAAGATGGCACATCTATAAAAGTTTAAAACACTTTGAACATAGGCTTCTAATATCTACACAGTCCAAATGAAACACCAAACCACACAAATGGAATTGTGAAGAAAGTGTCAAAAAGGAGAAGACAAAATGATATAAGAAGGAGAAAGGAGAATGACATCACTGCGGCATTATGGGTGAGAGCAGCGAACTCAGTCATCACCTGGAGTCATACTGAGGGAGCGGGGAGGAGAAGCTGCAAAAAAACACATGAGGACAATGCAGGAAACACACCTCTAAAACCTACTTTTGAGAACCGTTTACATGCCAACGTTTTTCTGCATTTTGATTAAACATCAACTGCTTTTGAGTTTTTGAAAACACTTAAAAAAAACAGTAAAAGTAGTTATCAAAGAAAACAATCATCTCTCCTATTCCAATATTAGTTGCTAGTGACATACACAACAAGATGGCAAAATAGTGTTCTCACGTCAGACACTTGCGGTTTATGATAAATTTAAATTGAAACTTTGTGGGAACGTTGTCATTTAAACAGCCCCATAGTATGTAAAGCGTACAGGTACCATAGGGATTTCTAACACCTACTGAAAGTGAAAGATTTTATAAAGGGACAGCCCAAAAGAAATATGAACAAGCAAAATAGTGATGGATAAAATGCCAACACTGGATATGACAGATCCCATATAATGTAGTATTATCTACATAATTTATAACATCATATATTTAACCTATTCAAATGGCATAAGCTTCTTATCAGTTTAGTCGAATGAAATGGACATGCTTGCATGCAGTCAAAGCAGAAAAGTCTTTGTTTTGAGGATAAAAAATATTTCTGAACAATGTCACAGGTTATGCTATTTAACTATGGTCTAATGGGCACAGTATGATAGTGTATTTAGAGCCTTACAGCCTTTGAGCTTGATTTACAAAAATTTTGTTGTTTAGGGGTGTCTGCAAGTAATCTACTAAGACAATCGTGTGAATAACAGTGGGAGCAAAAACTGTAAGGGTTTTGCATGAGTCCTAGATCCATTACTATCTCAAAAGTGCACAGTTTTCCAGAATGGATAAACCAGACTCAGCATATGTGACCATAGTGCTGGCTTTGACACCATAATTTAGATGGGTACTGTTCTTCCATCCTCAACTGGCCAACTCAGGCCATTCTGTGAGGAGTCTGCATGTCCTCCGTGCTACGGTGGGTTCTCTCCGGCTTCCTTCCACCGCCCAGAGACATGCATGTATAGGTTAATTGGCAAATCTAAAGTATCCTTAGTGAATGAATGCATGTGCTCTAATGCATAAATCAGAGCACCTTCTTTTATTTTCTATAGAAGCAATCAAAGAAATATCAAGAAAAGGTTTAAAAACACAAGCCAGAGCTTAACACATGTTGGTGTGCACCTTGTGTGTAGTGGACTCAACTTAAGATACAACAACAATGGTGGTGACAACACTTTTAAGACTGTTTATTCACTATGATAAGGATTCAGGACCTGGGAAGCACAGACTTTGAGACAACAGCAGCAAAAGTTTTGGTAAATCAAGCTCTTTATGTATTAGTATGCATGTAAAGTATGGAATTTCATTTCCGGGCACAAGCAACAGACTGTTCTTACCCAGAGTGAATGGGGCTGGAAACAGTTTGGAGGCTGTGGTCCATCATGTCCGGAGTCCAACTGTAGCGCCGCATACAGTCTGAGCTGTAATCTCTGGTCACAGCAAGGTGCTGGTGAAAACAGGCAACAAGGGACAAAACAGCAGATTCAGAGATAATTTTATATATATAAATGAGAAAAACGGACTGAGAATGAAGCCTGAAACCGGTGATTAATGGTAAAAGGACAAAAGGATTACTTAGTTTTGAATGAAAAAAAAAAAAAAAAAAAACTTCCAGAAATAAAGACAGGCTTGGGTTTAGGAAATATTTTAGTCCCAAAACAAACCAGCACCAATGAATGGTCCCCAAACAAACTAATTTTAAAAATTAAAACTGAAGAATGAGCTGGACCCCTTTGTCTGTGTGAATAAAATGAAACCAAAAAAATGAAAACACTGACTATGGTAACATTTAATACCTTGTTCAGAGGGTCAACCAAGTAGGATATGTCTTTACAGACACTCTGAAGCTTTAGGGGGAAGAAAAATAGTCTTTAAATAATTTCTATGTGTATGTAGTGTAATGATTTTGCAATAACATCATACAGCACTTGTATGGTTTTCTCTATCAGCATCATGCTGTTATTTGTTCTATGAGATTACTGTCCCCACAGTTCTGTCCACAGTCCCAAACACCGAAACAAGTCAAGGACAGAATGGATGAGCTCTGCAGACACTGCGCTCTTCTAATAGGAAGCAAGGAGGATTCCCAAGGCCCTTAGGCTGAGTAAACTCTTCATAAAGGCGCTATACAAACACTCTCAGCACAACTGCAAGAGTGGGACAGCATCAACCTTGCTTCTGCTATGACCTCTGTGCTGTAAGTCTGTGTCTTTACATGATCATTGAAGAAAAAGTGAAGAAAAGGGCGAGCTAGGAATTAAGTTAAAGCAGGTTTGTCCTAAATAAAACAAAAACATAAAGAAATATGGATCTTACCGTGTCTTTTGTGGGAGCCAAAATTTCCTCGATCATCATACTGTCTCGTGCAAAGGAGCTCCGGTTGAGTGTGTTGGACCTATCCGAACTGAAGGAGCGGAGGCTATATGTTACCACGAAACCCGGTGCCGCAGGCAACAACAAGTCACGGGAACACAAAACAAGACATAAAGCAAGGAGTCCATTATTACATGCAACCTCCAGGGAACCAGACTTTTTGGACAGAGAGAGTCCAAAGTGAAAAGAGGAAATAAAAGAGTAGCTGTCGGTATAAGACTAAAGACTGCAGCAAGCTATTCAAAGATGGAAATGAGGAAAATTTGTTTGCACTAAAAAAGATAAGGGAACACAGAGGGTAGGCAGGACTGAGAACACACTGACCACTGTTGTAAATTACATTACACAAATATGTACTGTATGATTAACTAAAGGTTGAAACATGACAGCTGCTGGCTGTCGCTTTAGAAGTCTTAATAAGTCGTGTCATATGGTGACGTATGATTGTCTAAGATTAGCAGCTGACCTAGGCCAGTTTCAGAGAGACAGAGACTAGAAGATAGCTTTTTCCTTCTCTCACGCTGCAGTGTACTTTATGGCCGCGTGTGCAAAGAAATCTGCCTTTATTCATTGCAGTTAAATGCTGTGCTGCAGATTTCTCAGTTATCACATCAAGCATTTTATATACAGAAATATAAGGACATGGTCAAAATGCTGCTTGACATTTTTGCTTGTTAAGTGTACAAATAGACATCTAAAAAGTATGTAAGCCCTGTTTAGAATTTTGCAAAATTAGGCAGAGCTGTTCCAAAGATTCAAACAAAGTGACAAAACTAACAACTCTGTGCCTTATTTTCTCAGAGTGTATATGTGTGTATCAATGTGAGCGAAGGGGGGTGGATAGAAAGGGAAAATGCAGAGCTCAGCGTGTTTGGGTGGGTACTTTATTCAGCACAGAGAGAAGGCCTTTATTCAGCAAAGCCTGCCTAACCCTCCATCGAAGTTACCAAGCAACTCTGTATAGCCTCAATAGAGCGGCTGGCATGACAGCGCCATTCTATATCAACCCTGTTTCCCTCGGCTTTTTTTTTCTTTTTTGTTCTTCACAGCTTCGTCCTCTTTCTCATTCCGTTCAACATCCTCTCTTTCTAAATAAAAATCAGAGCCAAGAGGTTTTCTTGCATTACTTGATAACTAACTCTTTCAAACTCTTAACAAATAAGAATATCTTTTTCCAGTTCTCATAATAGTGTTTAGATTTAAATAAACGTAACACTGTCACCACTCTTGTAATGTGTTCCATTAAACCGTATTTCTGTATTCATTTATGGTCATGATGTTTCCACCTCTCAAAAAACATGACCAAAGATCTAAAAAAAATGTCCTGAATCCAAAATGATAACATAAGATTTACTGTCATTGAAAAAGTAATTGTAGGTAATGACATTTTATAGCCAACAGTTTTGATCCCTGGAAGTTACAATGAGGGCTACAAAAGTGCCACATCAAAAAGGAATTAGTCCACACACACACACACACACACACACACACACACACACACACACACACAAACGGACAAACACAAACAAAACAACAGTAGCTAAAAAAAAGCAAATTAAGTGCCTCCTTTTTACACCTGCATGACAACAGGGAGGAATGACTGGAATGAGTTTCAATGAACAAACTAGCACATCACAAACAGCAACACGGGATGGCGTCAGTGTAGAATGGATGACTTTTGGTTGAGTTAAATGGTTTATGGGTTTAGGGTTGCTTATTAGGGAGAAGACATTCAAAGCTACTGCCTAAGATTACAACTACTACTGCTGCTTTTTCTTACCTGATTCTAGGGCTAGAGTGACAGACAGGGTGCAAAAAGGAGAAGAGCAAAATAGAGCAGTGAAAAGCCAAGCATTTCTGAAAACATTTAAGCATGAGCTGTGTCTCTTTATACTTTCATATGGTACAGAGGCTGCATGTTTGAAAGGCTGTGTCTGTCAAGTGTATGCGGCCTTATGTCCGTGCTGGTGTGTGAATGTAAAACAGCCAGTCAAAAAGCATATCATGCAATGTCAATGTCATAAACAGAAAAATAAAGCAAAGATAATTAGTTACTTGACAATAAACATACATTTGTCAATAAAATATGGCATTTTATGATAGCACTTACTGCACTACAAAAAAATATGTTGATCATTTTAGATCCCTACATTTAACTTCCTGGAGTCTGTGATTGTTTTATCCAGAACTTTAACCAAATGTTAAAAAAAGATACAAGCAATGACCACTAAAAGTTATTGTTTCATGCATTGTGAACAACATTTCTTTTTCTTTCACAATGGGATACACTGAAAGTTACAAACACAATACTCAATAAACACTATTGTTACTTTTGGCTTTTGTGTAAATGTATTTAATTTATGAGGACCACAATAAACTACAGGGCAGAATTACCCTTTCAAGAATTAACCATTATTAACTGTGATTGGTTGTAGCTTATACAATTTTAGATTAGAGAAATTAGAGAAAAGTTTAGAGTCAGTTGTTCACAACTCATATCTGGTATGTCACACACTATCAGCAGTTTGTGATCATTGTCTGAATATGAACGAGGTCACAAAATGCTGAATCATTTTGTCAGCTTGAATCATTAGATGGCAGCTTTCCAGTTGTGGCATGTCCTATTATTCACTTTGTGTACTGGGAGTGAGTAGGTTTTAAATAGAAAGAACACATTTTGGCATAACATGAATTAAAGTTACAAAAACAGTGCAGCATATTGAGTAAATGTGCAATTGGGATTTGCATTTTACTGTTGGAGAAAAGGGTCCATCAATACCCCAGCTCTGCACCAGTGCACACCTGCAGAGTTCCTCTAAGTGCCTCTTCATACAGTGACTGGTGCTTACCTGGCTGAGCGAGCTCCAATACTGAAGCCCATGTAACCCTCCTGAGGTAAAGAGTCATCCCCCAGCTCCTTGAGGTCCTGAGGTCGCAGGTATTTGTCCACATCCCCAGTCATTGCATCCTCACCTGGAAAAGGGGGGGTGTAAAAACAAAACCCTCCTGTTACTTCAAAGGGCAATCCAGGCAAGAGAAACTATGCGGCATGTCAACAATGAAAAACATGTCCAACCTGTCACCATAAGCCCACTACTTATCTGGTTTTAGTACTTTAGGTTAGGGTCATTAATCAGCATCACTCTTTAAACACAAGCAACTTTTAGTTACTGTGTCATGACAAATACACCATCAATAAGCAGTGTGTCTCTGGAGGACGAACAGTGACGTCTTAAAGAAAAGATGCAGCACCAAAACCACTTTGCAGCACATCTGGATCTCCGTGAAAAAACAAACGCAGCTTCTTTCACAACACTCAATGACAGAACGAACAATGTACAGCTACCAAAGTCCCAGCAGTGACTCCGAAAGCACAAACGCAGCGCACCTCGATCGGCCGACCGGTGAACGATGACACGCCGCTCAATGAAGCCAGAAGAGCGGCCACCGTGTTTCTCCTTCTCCCTCATCCTCCAGCTCTGTCCTGCCTGCAACACTGTGCTCTTTCCCCGCAGCCCCTCCCGGTGCCTCGGATATTGCCGCACTACGATCACACGGCAGCACCCGCGTGAGGCCGGAGCGTAGGCATGCAAGCATTTCCGGTAGCGAGTTTCAGAATAAAACGCGTCCTACTTCTCGAGTCGAGTAAACACTACCGTTACACAGAAAACACAACACAATTTTTATATCCTTAATAATTTTACTAATGTCTTGATTTTAATACAGTTCCTGGGAGGCTATGCCGCTGTAGGATCACTGTCCCATTCTTATTCACTCCCACTTCCTCTCCCAATTTTCGATAGGGATCCTCCTACACACACTGTTCAACGCACGTCGCATTGTCGCATACTTTTGAAACATGTAATAGATACATTCAAATTATTATTTCAAATCGGTAAGTTTCGACATTCATTTTCT
Organism: Neodontobutis hainanensis; assembly: GCA_024349245.1. NCBI lineage: Eukaryota > Metazoa > Chordata > Actinopteri > Gobiiformes > Odontobutidae > Neodontobutis > Neodontobutis hainanensis. The sequence goes on along the minus strand of JALDNG010000016.1, from coordinate 3,267,310 downwards.
TTGACCGCAACTTTAAAACTACTTACCTTCGTGCAACGCAGCCATTTTCTGACAAATTCCTTTTGTAAAACTCAAACTGTTTTATAGGTTAAATCCAGAGAGCGGGTTAGACTGGGACTTATCAACTCAGGACAACTGTTGCTGATGGAAAAGGCTGCTCCCTCGGTACCCCACACGTGTAACTGCGCTCAGAACAAGCCCCGAAGAGCGTGTGATGCCGCCGCGCAGGAGATGCCCATCTCTGTTACAGTTCACCACTTAAATTCATTAAAATATAAAGCCCTTACTACAAAACCACCAGAAAGTGCAGTCCAATCCATCTGACGCAACCGGCAGCACCGAGGTTAATACTGCTCCAGCAGAGTCGGCTCAGCCAAAGCTCATCTGAATGGATTTAAAGACAGAGAAAGTACGTCCGCGGTGAATAGCGTCGTCCTCTGTAGAGATACAGGTAGCAGGGAGCGGGTAGTTTCTACGGTTAGTCAACGGGAACTTAACAGAGTGACAGAGAAGACTCCTCACTGTGTGGACCCTCCCTACGCTCCTCTTCCTCTCTGGTGGAGGGCTGGCTGCTTGACAAAATACGACCAAGTCTACAGATGAAATAACGCCATCATCAGAGCAACAGTTTTCAGTTTTAGCCAGAAATACATTCAGAACGAACGTGCAAGAGTTTCTTTAAGAGATAAGATGCCCACAATAATTAGGGAAGGTCTGATGTGATTAAAGTGGCCTATAGCACTACAAGGACTTACCTTGCTTTACAAAAATGGTTCAATTAGTGGCTATAGTAGTCTATAGAAAGCATGAGATGAGCCTGTGATTGCACAAGCCTTTTCCTCACACATAAATACACAGCAGTGACCTGTCACACTCAGACTAATAGGATAGGCCTCCCTTATATAGGATTAATACGTGCCTTGGAAACTCTTCACTTGCTGTACAAGAAGCATCCTATCCTTTGAGTCCACCTCTCTTCTTACAAAGATTCAAATCTAGAGAGGAGCTAATAAATGCCCAGATTGTACACAGCTAACAGAAAATGGTCCAGTGCTAGGCCTAGGTCTCAGCCTGTGTGTGTAGGCATCTAGTGTTCCTGGTCCAAGTACAATGCCAATAAATTATGCACGTTGTCTAAACAGTTTATATAGAGCCACAAGGCCATGGACACTGGTATTAATACTTCCTACATGATGATAACACAGGATCGTAAAGATGAGAATGAGTGTTTTCATCATACAGCGACTGTACAGCTCAACAAATCCATCATGACTGTATGTGTGCGCCTGTGTGTGTAGCTTGTCGAGTCTCGTGTATCCCCTGACAGTAACTCCACACGGCCAAAGCAGCAGCCCATGAACAAGCTCATCAATTTTACACAACTGCTGGATTTCTGGCTCCACACGAAGGGACAAGACACTCTTATAATGTGGGTACGATTATATTACATGACTTGGATCATAAACCTGACTAAACACGCAGCAACTCTCCAGCTTATTGAATAATATTACACATAAACAGAATAAAGGCCTCCATACAAGTTGTGTTAAGAAGTGGACAGCTGAGTTATTGATAAATTAACATTGTCCTTGACATTTTTAGAATTAGAGCAGTTAAGTTCTTTCACTGAAGTACTCTTGACAAAAAGATAAATGTTTGACGCACAGAGTGAAAGTAAAAATAAAATATACATTTCAGCAGAAAAAGAACACTTAAAACCTGTCAAAATCAGAAATCTAAATCTCAAACTATATTTATGAGAGCCGACTGATATTAAGGTAAAATAATGTTCTTAGGGATATGTTTGAACTATTGCTCCACCTTTTTTAATGTGTTTTTTGCATATCTAAATCCTTATTTTTGGTTCTTATTTAAGAATGAGTTGTTGAGAAAAGCTGCTACTCATACCAAAGAATAGCCAAGTATTGATGACATAAAGCAGATTGTCAGAAGCACATTGGCAATAAATGCATTCTTTTACATTTGAAAAAAGGGCCACATTGAGAATTACAGGCACATTGGTCTGGACTGTGTAATTCAGTTACACACACAGAAGAGCGTACTAAATTAATCTAAACAACCCGGCACAGCACACATTCATGATGCATAAATAACATGCTGTGTTTTATTGTTAAGGAAAAGTTAAAGTAGTATAACATATACATTTAAACATACCTTCATCATCTGACATGTCAAGGAACTCGTTCATTGTCTCTGGGATGTTGATCTTATGTTTTTCTGAAGGAACCTGCTGATGTGAAAAAGATATATTAGATACTGGACTAGACACTGGATTAAAATATATCAACCTACCACCTCTTTGTTTTTTTTTTCATAAAGATTTAACAAAAATGCTTCTAAATAAAATCAATAATATTCAGAACTTGACCCTCTTTCACAGAGACAATCTTTTGTCCACATAACAGACCAGTAAACATCTCACAGGCAGCTGCACTACAGCTAGAATAAAACAGCAGCAGGCCTGTGTACAATAACTATTAGAACAATTGTATAAAGGTGCACAGAAATAACCTTGATCTTTGAGCTACATCACCATGGAATCAGACAGTATTTGAGTAATATACTTCTGATAATGCAGAGTTTTGACCTCTTAGTCAGACTCTTAACTTACTGTCTCCCTGCACATTCCACTCACCCTCTATTTCTCTCTACCTTCTTTTGAGTTTATTCTTGTCAGATACATGCATGGATCAGATGAATGTCAAGGAGAATCTTAAGCTCAAATCAAAGCCCTCCTTCTCTCTGGTGCAGGGCATCAAACATGTGACAGTGTGACCGATTGACTGAACTGCAGGCTGATATTGATTTACACACTGACTTCACTTACAATGCCTGACAGAGTTGCTTATTTTATTCTGAAGCCAATTACACTTACATTAAAGCATGTTCTGGGATTGTTTTTTAAGGATTTCTGGCAGCTACTTGCATTTCATGTTTATTGCTGTTATTTATTTAAATCTCACCACTGAGTTCAAGTTTTCATCTGTCACAGGCCGCAAAGTATCCACCACTGAAATGTAGCCAAGACGACGGGCGATGGACAAGGCAGTGTTCCCATTCTAGGAAGTCACATGAGGGCAGACATGACACAAAGAGTTATGCTTTGCTGCTTTTTAAGCTTCTGTAAGCATCTGAGTGTGTTGTATTTGTGTTTGTGCACTGACCAGGGTGAGTTCATTGGCTGAGGCCCCGTGCTGAAGCAGCAGGTTCACAATATGAGTATGGCCCTGTTGAGCAGCTTGGTGTAGAGGAGTGTACCCAGTCTAAATAAAGCAGACACAAAAAGCATAGTTTGATTTAGAAACAAGGAACTTAATAATAAAAGTGTGTATAATTAAAGTAGACTGCGTTAAGAGTCGCTGGGTGACATGCTTCTCTACCTTGGTTTTGCCATTGATTCTTGCATGGTGCTGCAACAGGAAGTTTGCCATCTTTGAGTTGCCATAGTGACACGCCACATGCAACGGAGTGTAACCCATCTGTGTGAAATAAAGCATGTGGAAGGAAAAACAGAGAAATAAGGGTCGGAGAAAAGCAACAAAATGTAACGGATGCCATTTGGTGTTTAATATCCAGGAATATTGCAGTGTTCTGAGGAAAAAAACACTCAGAAAACTGATCATATTTCTCAGCAACTGTCTATAAAACCTTAAGCTGTGTTAGATTATGTGTACTTAGCATTATAGTGATGGAAGAGATCAGTGAGTAAATAACCTGTCCTCCCAGCACAACACAGGAAATGTTTAACCTTGTGATGGCAATCCTTCATCTACTGCAGACTCTGTACCTCCTGTGCTCATGTTTTTACTGCAGTGTGTGGTACATGTACCTCTAATGTCCTGAACACCATTTATCAGGTTCAGTATGTTTGGACAAAAGTGTGTGAGAGAGGAGGCTTTGGCTACACAAAAATTATTCTGTCTTACAATTACTTATTTTGGGAGGGGATATCCTGAATATTTTGATTATGGATGTGTATTACCTTTGTTGGTGTATTTATATCAGCCCCATGGTTGAGGAGGACTTCTGCAACATTGACCTTGTCTTCCTGAGCTGCTAAGTGAAGGGGTGTAAGTCCACTCTATGGAAAAAAACAAAAGACATCTGAAAAATCTGCTAAAAATAATCTCTCGCTATATAGCTTTATATCGATCGGTCTGCATAATTGGTTAAGCATGTCATTTGGGTCAGACTTTACCTTATTGCACACGTTGACGTTGGTATTCTTGGCCAGCAGCAGTGACACGAGGTCTACGCTGCCCTCCTGAGCTGCCAGGTGAATGGGACTAATGCCCTGCCGCGTCACTGCGTTCGTGTCAGCTCCGTACTCCAGCAGCGTGGTCCCAATGTCCATTTGGTTCTTTTTGGCAGCAATGTGTAAAGGCGTGTAGCCATTCTAGGACAGACAAAAGAGTATGAATATTATACTTTGTACATATACGACGACAAAGAATGCAATTTTATGCAATGAAAATCAGGGTATAGTTATTTAACATTAACGTTGTGTTACTGAGTGGAGTTAATAGGCATAAGTAAAATATTCACCATACTGTTTCATGCCTGTGTTAAGGATCTGTCTGTGTGTTATGCATGGAGCAAAAATATAAACAGCACTTTGCAAACATTCAGTATAGCATTAGTTTTGGTGTGAATGTGGAAAAGTTACGAGAAAACCAATTTACTGCAAGACTGATCTCATTCCAAAGCACTTAAATTATCCCAAGCATACCAACTTTAGCGCCTAGCCAAATGAAAGAAAATTTATAGATGGAGAAAGTGAGAAAGGAAGGGTTAGGGAGGAATGACTAAAGAGCGTGGGAGGCAGGAGACAGGAAAAGTAAAAAACGTAGAGGGGAATAAATAGAGTTAGGTACACGTTAAGAAAAACAGAGAACTAGCAGAGACAGATAAAGTGGCAGAGCAAGGGGATGGATAAAAATAAATAAGGATTACAAGCTTTTGTCTTCCCTAAAGGATGTTCACAATGTCTACATATAGTGCAGCCCAAAAGAAAGGGCTTTATTCTGGAGTCATTCCAGTCATTCTTATTTTGTGCTTTCCACAATCCTAGCGAGAGACCAACCACAACTGGGCCAAAATGTGTCAATGGGTCATGGAAAGATTCAACAAGTGCAGTAAATTGTTATAGGCATGCTCTTTAGAAGATACACGTAAAATGTCCCACTGTGGTTTAGACTTGGGCTGGTTTGACATGATGACAGACAGACAAGTACTTTACAATGTGCAAGTTAAAACAGGCTTTCAAGTTTATGGTTTAAATGAAATGTAAAATACAGCACACTGTCCAAATTTGAACACAATACACTGACTGGATGAGCAAAATGTTGGCAAGTGGAGTGACTTCAAAGAAGCCACACATTCACTCACAGTGTCAAAGTATGAACACAAATGAATATTATTATTGGCACAAGTGTCCTAAGCCAGACTTCTTTATTATTCTCTGTATGTTTGTGTGTGTGTACCTTGGCAGCAGAGTGTGGGGAAGCGCCCTGATCCAGAAGCAGCAGTGCCACTCTCTGATTATCGTAGTGAGCGGCCACATGCAGTGGAGTTAGCCCACTCTAAAATACCAGCCCCGAACACACACAAACATGCAAAGCTGGGTTAGAAAACTACTAAACATGAACATAAAAATGCACAAAAATACTATGCATGATTGCACTTGATAGAAATTAGAACATAACTGAAGAACATGAGTATGTGGAGAAGATTCTGTTGCACTGATGACAATTACACTACAGTATATCTCAGTACAATAAAGTCACATTAAAACAATAAAAATGTAGATAAGAATGTGATATAATTTTTAATAGTTGTAATATTTGATTTTTTGCTTAAACATTATAAACTGGTCTAAACGAAGTACACAATCCAGAAATGTCCAAGGATAACATATACATAAATTTATACATATGACATTTGCTACATATTATATATTGTATATTCTCCAAATGCTAATGTGAAACAGAACAGACTGGCATTATTTTATTAGACATGTAACTGGGCAGGTTGAAGTATGACACTAAAAGGCAAAAGTTTCTATATCATACCTCACTCTCTTTAAGTTAAACACTCTCAGGCAATAAGTGTAGTCACAATCACTATGTCAGTTCTAAGCAAGTCCGTGTACAATGTGAGAGACGGAAAAGGCGCAAAGACTGCAGGTTGACAGAGCAATAAAAAACAAGTCCCCCAAAAAGGTTTGCAATAGGCATCTTTCTTTCTACTAATGCTTTCTCAACCTCACCTTTCCGGCAGCATCAGGCGGAGCTCTCTTCTGTAGGAGCAGACTGGCCACTTCCATCTTGCCATACTTTGCTGCAACGTGCAAGGGACTGAACCCTTTCTGTTACAAAAGGAAACATTTCATTGTGAGAAACAAAGAGAAAGCTACAACAAAACAAACTAGAAGAACCGAACCAACGGAAAGTGAATGTTAGATCTGACTGTGGAGTTTAGGTCAGATCTAAACTGGCATTTGCATTTTAAAAATAAAATTGAAACTATGTGCTCACAATGACTGCAAATGCCTTAACTGTATCTGAAATACCTAATAATTTCTTTATCTTTCTTTTCGACCAAACTCTACATTAATCATCTAAAATATAGTTATTACTAAAATTAAGCCATGTAAATGTGTTTCTTAAAACTCAGTGACTCCGTTAGAAAATTAGCTGACGTTCCCCAATCCATACAACAGTTGTTTTGTGACGTGACCATGTTGTTCTTGGCTTCCTTACTGTGTGCATGGGAAGTTATTTTAAGACATTAGCTCATTTTTTCCACAAGAATGTGGGACTTCCACTGATTCCACGCTCTGAAACAATTGACCTCATTCAACATATCAGTAGTTATTGTGCTTGGATAGCAAATATGAATTAATAATAACGTCATAGATAAAATAATGTAAAACATTTAGGAAAATATGTGACATTACATTCACAAATGGAGTCATTTAAGTGTTATTCCCAATTCATCTGAATGACATCATTCCCTTAAACGTATGTGTCCCTAAAGATGCTCTGTATGGGTCAGAGATAGAGTGAATGAGGAGAAAGTCATGGAAGGAGAGGAAAGTAGAACAGTGGGGTTTACCCTTTATTAATTTGTTTCACTGATAGAGGTCAACGTCAAGGACAGCCCCAAGCAACAAAGCACACAATTCCCACACACAAATGACTAGCCCATCCTTCTGTTTGACATTGGTGTGTTCAATTAGGCAAATGTTAAACCACTACAACCAGACAGTGAGGTTACCTGCCCAGATTTTACTACAAAGATAAAACTATACTTCTTAAGGCAGTACACATTTCTCTACAGTTATTTCCATTAGGAAAACTATTGCTGAACTGACGCTGTAGTTAAATGTATCTATAAAGTGTACAGTGCAAAAATTGCTGCTTCTGCAAACAAATAATGCTGCCCACTAGTGGAGAGATTTAACCTAGCAATTGGTAAAACTGTGATCTTGTATCTGTTAATGTCATGTTAATTTCAGAGGCACATAATTTCATTGCTCGATGTCATTCAGTTATACAGTTAGAATATTATATTAGTATATTTGTGTGTGCATTTGAGAAGAATCACCTTTGTGGAGGAGGAGAGTGATGCTCCATTCTCCAGCAGCATGGCAGCCACATCCTGGTGTCCTTCGCGAGCAGCCAGGTGAAGTGGAGTGTAGCCTGAGGTGGTGGCAGCATTGGCAGAGGCGCCGCACTGCAGCAGCTGCTGGACAATCTCTACTTTCCCCAGTCGACTGGAGATGTGGAGAGCTGTCTGGTCGTCCTACAGAAATGAAAACAATTACCTCAATTTTAGTTAACTATCATTGCTTGTTTGGGTAAAATATAAATAAAAAAAGGGTTGAGTACTAACCTTGGACTTGGTCTCCACCTTTGCCCCGTTTTTAAGCAGGTACCGCACTACGTCTGCCTGGCCGGCCCTTGCTGCCATGTGAAGAGCAGTTTCGCCTCTCTGGAAGACGGAAAGAGGCTGTCAGTGTCGGTTTCTGACACACTATTAAAGAGACTGTAACAATTCAACAGAATCCTATGCAGCATTGTAAAATTAAAACAATTACTTTATTAAATTGGATTATTTTTCACAGACAAGGTTAAACTATAGATTAAAACTGTAATTAACTTACAACATTGGTGGTATTTGGTGATGCTCCATAGTGTGTTAGTGCATTGACAATGTTCTCATGGCCCATGAAGGCTGCCACATGGATCGGCGTAAGACCAGACTGAGGATTATTAGATATTAGAATTAATAATACAACAAAAATAGTTGTACTACTCAATTAAACTCATAACAATTATCAACAAAAATACAGTGTGGGTTTTTTATTAGATAAAATAAGACAGGATGGTAATACTTTGAGTATTTTTTATAATATTACATATTATTGTTAGATGTCATAATAGATAAATAAAGTAAATAAGAGTAAGAAAAACGCAGGTTAGTACCTCTGTGACAGCTTGTATTGAAGCTCCATGTTTAAGCAACAGCTCCATCACTTTGGCTCTGTTCTTTTTGCAGGCAATGTGAAGTGGTGTGAACCCATTCTGCACACAAAAGATAAAGAAAGAATTAATAATTTAAATAGTTTTTTCCATCTGTACATCCCCTGCATACAAAATATGATTAATAGAAACTTTTTAAGTTCTTACCAGAGCCTTGGCATTTGGATTGGCCTTCTTGTCCACAAGAAGCTTTGCCACTTTGTAGTGACCACAGTGAGCTGCGACGTGCAGAGCCGTCAGATAGTCGTTAGTGACATCATCCACAGGCACGTCATGCTGCAGCAGGAGCTGCACGCAGTTCAGGTGGTCCCCTTGAGTAGCCATGTGGAGGGGTGATAAGCCATTCTATGGGAAAGAGAGGTAAAGAAAGAAAAGAAGAAAAAGAGAGGGACAGACAGACAGAGCAAGACCAGAGGCAAAGACACACGCAGACGGACACGGACAGATGGACAGACAAACATAGCAGTTAGAGTGTGATCATTCTCTGCACAGAAAAGACTGTGAAGGAAGTTGTTGAGAAGGTTACAGAAGCATTGTTATAACGAGGTCATTACAACAATGTCTATTTAGTTACACTGGTCGTCCTGCGCAGTCAAACTGAAGGGCTACGCAGCGGAGACAGGCTGTTGTGGAAAGGTCGCACAGACATTATGGACACAATGCCACAACACTACGGCAATAATAACAAAGCAGCTATCTGTTTGGACAACAGGGTAACTATGTGGTTACTGTGTTTTTACTCACTAGCTTCCATCAGCCGTATGACAGATTTATGAACAATCTGATTTTTTTAGATTGTAGTCAAGGGAAAACAATGTAACTGCCTGTTTATTTTTCATATCTAATCACCCAGAGACTATAAAACAGATAACTACCTTGGTCTTTGACAAGAAGGGAGCTCCTCTGTCTAGTAGGATTTCTACCACCTGCGCATGACCACTTCGTGCCCCACAGTGAAGAGGTGTCAAACCATCCTGAAATAGAACAAAGCAGAGAAAGGCTACAGCACAAACTGATATTTAAGGCAAATTGAATTAAGTGTAATGTGTTGACCAACCTTGGTCTTTGCATCAATTTTGGACCCTCTGTCCAGTAGCAGCTTCACCATATTACTATTGCCCCTTTTTGATGCCACATGAAGCGGTGTGATATCATTCTAAACACAGAAAATAAAAAAGATGAATTAAAACAATTTTCTCTTTTACACAAATTGCTGTGTGTGCTGTGTGTGACTTATTGTTTAAGGCTATCCCTGTACACTCTGTGGCAACAGTCTTACAGCTAACCTGTAATCACTGTCAAACCCCAGCACAAACACAAACACAAACACAGCAATTATAGACTCTGCTGATTCTGCTTTTCTAATGTCAAACACATGTTACATGCCCCACAATTTAGCATTACAATATAAGTGACTAATAACTTATGGTTTACCACTGAGTGAGTAAGTGAGTAAGAGGTATAGATAAACATATACTGTAACACACTATGTATAACAGTATATATATATTTGAACCTCAACAGTTTAATTATGTTATACTTTGATTGTTGTAGTGATAAGCAATATGCATTGTACATGTAATAACCTTATTCCCTTTAAATACCAGTGTATATAGTAATTTTTAGCAAAATTGAAATACCCCTCCCGTACAGCAGAGGGCAGAAAAAACTCACTCTTGCAATGAAGTCCACAGCAGCCCCTCTATTGAGCAGAAGCGTGGCTACGTTGATGTTGCCATAGTGAGCAGCGATGTGGAGAGGAGTGAAACCACTCTGGGAAGAGGAAAAGCATAAAACACACACATCAAATCGCAGACATATACAGAAACAAATGGTTTGAATTCCACTGGCCATTGGGATATATTCAAACTACAACACATCCTGTATAGCACAAAGAAAACACAAACAAACTCACTATACACTACAGATTTTCACTTGACAGAAAGTAGCATCACACATGGGGCCAGTATAAGGCAGTATCGTACTTCCTAAAACCCAAAAATTATGCAGAGGTGTGCTACAAATTAACTGTAGCGTAAATAAGTCTAATTGATTTAATTAATATATATATATATATATATATATATATATATATATATATATATATATATATATATATATATATATATAATAAAATATAAAATATATAAAAAACTAAAGAGAGATAAACTTATTTTTGTGTTTAGACGTAAGAAAAAAAAAATACTGGAATCTTAACCAAGGAAACCCATTGGCTTAGATCACCACCTGCCAAAGCAACACAAAGACAGCACTGTGTCTTTCCAGTCAAATGAGAAGCCAACATCCGACTCTGAGCTGTCTAAATACAGAAATCCCACTTTAAAGTCAGCTACAACACAGTAAATAGCAGGTGCGTTAAGCCCACTCAAATCTGAGCCATGCTGTACCACATTTTAAAATAAAAACATGCAAATTAACTTTAGCCTGAAAATCTGACTTAGGGGTTGGTCATATAATGGACATTACATATTTTCTTGTCTTTTTATTGCGTCATGTGCTGTGACTGTTTGTTATCATAATGCCAAACCTTCCGATAATCATGCCCTATTTTGACACATGCCAGATTACCAATTCCTGAACAAAGACTGTCTAGCTGTGGTGTGACAAAGTAGGCCGTGGCCACAGAAGCAGGAATATAGCTTGTTACTTTGGTCCCATGCAAAATGCTTGAGGTGCAAACGTTAATGACTAGATAAAACAATGAATTATTAAGTCTATTCAGAATAACTGTCTGTTAATAGATGATCTTCTACTTGACAGGAAATTGTTGCCATGCAGTTTATGGACAAACAATTGCTCTTAGATTGCATGATAACCATATCCCATGCTTATACTGGATATCATGTTAATTCGTTTCATGGAAAGACTACAACATTATTTTGTCAAATTTGTCATAACATAAAAACACACAAGCTTAAGCTTTGAAAAGCCATGAAACCATTAAATCAAGAAAACCTTGATATCCAAGTCTCTGTACCAGGGATGCCAGTGTTATAGGGACACATGCGTCTTTAGTCTGGCTGTAGGTATCCACTACATTAATGAGGCAATGGAGGGGAGTTGGTGAAACTAAACTAAAATGAACGAGGGAATGGAGATAGGGCTGCAAAAACACTACTAATATTAAAATGGGATCTTTTTGTCATTTTTATGAGTCTATATGTAAAGTACAGAGTAGCGGTGTACCTCTGTTGTTCTATTCACCATCATCTACAGAGTCAGCCAAGAGGAGAGCAGAAAATGGGAAATTAGTGGGAAAAAAAATAAAAAGACCTCTATTGACAAAGAGTGGGGGTGCAGAGAGAGGAATACATTGTAGGTTTTTTGCCCCAATATAATTCAAGAGCGACAATGTGCTTTGTTTTATACACATACAAAGAACCTACTTAGCTCCTGTAACCTGTTTGTCCCTAAGGAGAACAAAATCAACAAAGTCAAAGTAACAGATAAAGTAAGAGAAACAGCCAATCAAATCATTAAAAGCAAAGCATTAATACTTAAAGAAACTTTGACAAACGAGAAAAATGAAAAGTCTACAGATGGCAGCTGTGTCTTTAGTCACCTTAGATTCCACATCTGCATTGTGGTCGTTCTGCAGGAGCAGGGCCGCGGCCTTGGTGTCGTCCTTGCGGGCGGCGATGTGCAGGGCAGGCAATCGAACCTTGCCCTTAGTATCGTTCTCCAGAAGCAAGGAGACGACCTGGTCATGGCCCTGCTGGAGGGCCACCGCCAGAGGGGTGAAGCCGTCCTGTGAGTGAGGAAGAGAGTGGCACAAAGCTTTAGAAACCACAAATATTTACATACGTATATTAACACTATTGGGGCAGATATAAAACAAAGTTATGAAGTGTTACCACTGCATTACAGATTTTCTTTAAAGTTTTTCTAAAAATAACTTTTTAAAGCGCTTAAGTACTTTTTATACGTCATAATACATAAAAAACAATGTGCATTATCCTGTATAATGGAGTTTTTAATGTCTTCACAATCATTATATACATGATAACTCAACTTAACTGAACAGATTATGACACCTATGTCCTGCTTGAATGCATGCATACAAACAGCAAATGTACTGTATATTAGCTTACATTTGTGTGAATATGTGTGAATGTGTTTGGGCAGTGTGTTTGTGTAAGCATGTCCTAAAAACCTGCACCTTACTCAGTAGTTTCCTCAAAAACTGCCTAGCTAAGATTTCTATTACAACATTTATATTTGGCAGTTATTCTGTGTGTGTATGCGTTCCACAGGCTGAGCAACGTAAATCAGAGCAGTGATGGCAGCACCGGCAGCACCGGAGGAGAGGCATGGAGAGGAGCAGACCTCATCAGTGACCCACTCAAAGTCACTCCACCACCATACACTACCAATCAATGGAGCCTGCCTTGTCCCTCACAAAGAGATGAAAAGAGGGTCGGGGATGGGTGCAGAATGTGAGACAGAGAGTTTAGGATGTAGACATGTAGACAAGAAACAAACTCCGAGATAGACAACAGACAAAGAGAGGTGGAACAGGGAAAAGGAGGAGATGAAGGTGGTTAGTACAACAGATACAACGGAGCCCACAGCTGAGGCATAAAAACATGTAATGGTATGATAGACATGTACTAAATGTACAAACATACATGCACAGACACACAGACCACATATACTGTACCTCAGTGGCCATACTCTGGCTGGCACCGTTCTCCAAAAGGAACCGTACAACCTCCAGGTGATTCTCCTGAGCTGCCATGTACAAAGGAGTGAAGCCATTCTGCAAAAAACACACCAAAACAAGAACATTTATTAACAAGCGCATGCTAAAATATCTCATAACACACAATAACCTTTTCACAATGTGAAAAAATTAATTAATGTCTAACCAAAGTTACCAAATACAAAATGTGTCTTTAATGTTGACATAAAGCTGGACAGTAGAGTGCAGCAGTTTCGTTCAAGGGGACAGAGGCCTAGTTGGCATGATGCCAGACTGTGAGTACGGGGGGGACTTTCTGCCAAGTGTTTCCTTCAAAGCTGGAATGACTTCATAATAAAGTATCATTCTAATAAATAGTTTCAGGTCATTCTTGTGAGTGCATTTGTCCTACCTGCGATTGTGCGTTGACATTGGCTCCATTGGTGACAAGCTCTTTCACGACTTCCGCTTGTCCAGCCAGCGATGCTATATGCAGAGCAGTGTTTCCTTTCTGAATTACATGGAACAACCAGAGGCATGTGTGTTAAGCTGGGATCCACCTGTCTGCCGAACTCAGAATGTGTTGACTTCATGAACCCCCCTAACACTGTTGTGTGTGTGACTGGTGTTGTAGCTCTTGACTCCCCTGAGTGTGTGGCTATGTGACTATCATTTCCGATGTGACCCTACATGATAAATAAAACTAGAGGAGCGTATAGAAAGAAATCCTTGTGAAGCATTCATCCTCATCAAGTGATACTGGACTTTTCTAATTATTTATGGCTTATTTGTGGTGTACACAGAGAAACCAGACTGCAAACACTATTAAAAACTATAATAATGGAGTAAGGGACAGTAACGATTATGTCTTTTTGACTATTTATTATTATTCACATCTCAATATACACTCACCAGCCACTTTATTAGGTCACCTGTTCAATTGCTTGGTAACACAAATTTCTAATCAGCCAATCACATGGCAGCAACTCAATGCATTTAGGAATCTAGATGGGCTGGTTTGAGTATTTTAAAACTGATGATCTACAGGAATTTTCAAGCACAACATCTCTAGGGTTTACAGAGAATGGTCCAAAAAAGAGAAGATATCCAGTGAGACGCAGTTGTGTGGATGAAAATGCCTTGTTGATGTCAGAGGTCAGAGGAGAAAGGGCAGACTGGTTAGAGAGGATAGAAAGGCAACAGTAACTCAAATAACCACTCGTTACAACCAAGGTCTGCAGAATACCATCTCTGAACATGTCAAACCCTGAAGGAGATGGCCCACAGCAGCAGACGACCACATCAGGGTGCCGCTCCTGTTAGCACCTCACAGGCTCAACAAAACTGCACAATATAAGATTGGAAAAATGTAGCATCAGAGTATTGTTGCTGATTGTGTCCATCCCTTTATGACTACAGTGTGTCCATCTTCAAAAATCAAATCATCTCAGACTAGTTTCTTGAACGTGACAATGAGTTTACTTTACTCAAATGGCCTCCTCAGTCACTAGATCTCAATCCAGTTGAGCATCTCTGGGATGTGGTGAAACAGACAATTTGCATCATGCAAGAATCTGCAGAAACTGCGAGATGCTATCCAGTCAATATGGACCAAAATCTCAGAGGAATGTCTCCAACACCTTGTTGAATCTATGCCACAAAGAATTAAGGCAGTTCTGAAGACAAAATTGGATCCAACATAGTACTAGCAAGGTGTACCAAATAAAGTGGCCGGTGAGTGTATATTATTAGTTCTATAACAAGAGCAGTGTGGCTTTACAACTGTAAACAGCCCATTGTGTCTCACATTTCTAAGTAACTGTCTCAATTGTATGCAAAACACTGAACTATGGGGCATGAAGGCACAGACACCCAAGTCCCCAGATCTCACACTAATCCCTTAACATCCTCAGGGTCACAACACTCAGACTCTAATTGGGGAAATTTGCCCTTCATCTTGAATTTTTTATTGGGCCCTATATTTATGCACACATGAAGAATATGGCCTGTGGTAAAGGAACTGAACATGAAGACTAAATAAGGGTAAAGCCCTTTCAGGCATGAATTTGTTTTAGCAACTCAGCAACTTCAAAGGACACACCCTTACCAAGTACGTTTTATTATGTATGGTACTGGGAGATTTGGTTCATAATAGTAATTTAATTAATAAATTCAGATAGTAATTATACCTATTGGGACGGCCCATTTCAGACATCTTTAATATGCTTTCTCCCAGACGATGTACTATAACTTTAGTGACAATTACATACAAGTATATTTATTTTGCTCCCTCTTTGCTCTTCCAGAAGGTACCTATATGCATTTTTCCAAAAATAGATCTCACATTTGATGCGCTGCTGTAGGACAGATGATAAGTGGGCTTTACCTTTGTGGCTGCATCCACAGAGGCACCAAGCTTCAGGAGCTCAGCAACAACCTCTACATGCCCCTCTTTGGAGGCAAGATGAAGAGCGTTCAGACCATTCTGATGAGGAATAGCATGTAGTTAGTGTGGCTCATAAAGCATTGAAGTAAGAAAGCAGTAAGTTAAAGCCTTAGGAATAATAACCTATGATCAAAATCATCTGCTTTAAAAAGAAAATTCTCAGGTCTTACCTGATTGCAAATGTTAATCTCAACCCCAGATTTGAGGTAGTCAAGGACTTTTTCAATGTTCCCTGCCCGGGCAGCTCGCAAGTAACTGGCATTACTGTCAGACTGAAGAGAAGGAGAGAAATGTAAGTTTATATACACATGGCCCACTCTAAACCACATTGTACACAAAACTGTATCTTTAGACTATTATACCAGGTAGAACTCTGTCATAGTTTCTCAGGCTGCCAAAAAGCATCTTATTTAAACCCAAAACAGGACTATATCTACAAACTCTTCACTGTCTTCTACAATCCCCATCACTCGCACGCAGGACATGTTAAATAAGGCAGTCCATGGCAAAATCCCAGATCCTAAGAATCTACATCCACCTCCGATGAGTTAAATCCTAGTTGACTCTTACTGCAGCTTTGTTAAAACCAAGCGTGTTGTAATTTCCAAAAGTGGGATGATGCTGTGCTGGCAGGTCACAAAGCTGCTAACAACCTCTACAAAAACAAAAAAAGCACTTTGGAGTGTTTGTCTTCTATAAGCGGCAAAGCTTCCTCTGTACTGCTTCACTGTCCTTTATTTCTCAACAGAAATAGGGCTTTGCACACCAAAATAAAATGATGAGGCAAGCACTTTTTAGCCCCTATAACAAATGTGATGTGCATGAGAGAGAGGGGAAGGAGAGAAGGCGGAGCTAAGGTAGAAGAGGTATGAGCGGAGGCAGAAGGCAGCATAATAAAAATAAGAAGGTCCAGAGGTTGTGTATATTTTGAGGTACAGTTTAGGTCTGAGAATATTGTTTGCAACAAGAATTGACATATAGCCAACTGTGCACATTTTGTCCTCCTTGCTTGCAATTCCACCACAAACATTTTGTAAAAGTCAGCATCAGAGCTACTTAGAGCAGGAGCAGGAGAATCGGTGATTTGCTTCCTCATAATACAGGATCAAAAAGTAAATTCCCTCAAATTATCCAATGCCCAGCCCTGCTTAATTTAGAATGGCATACTGAGATATGTGAGAACGCTTATCCAACATTGTGCTACCTTTTCCTCTGCTGTGCCTTTCCATAAATAACTCTGACGTACACAGAGACTTGAGGGTTCTGACCCAAAGTGTGAGTGAACAAGAAACATTAGCACCACAAAATAAAAAAAGCAAGCAAAGGTAACAACATTATTCAACGCACATTTACAACTTCCACAGGCAGTTTGACAGCAGTCACATCTGGATCTGTAGCAACAAAGACATATCTTGTAATCAATTATGTATAAGAAAATGAAAGTTTCTGACACTGGGGCTGCTGTTATTTATAGCAAGTTTCCATAGTTTTGATAGAACTACATGTCATAGGATCTTAATTCTATAAAGGTTTAGAAACAGTGTATAAAGTATTTTTTAAACACAAGCTAGAGGCAAGGGAAGTCATGATGTATTGACAAAACAATTCAACTTAAAAATAGTAAGATCAAACATTTTTATTACTCTGCAACAAAAGCTAATTATCACAAAAAGTACAAAATTTCTCATAACTATTCACTTTATTTTGTGACGTTACGCATATTTTTATAGCCAATTTTTCTATTTGTAAAATTATTTTTGGTGAAACCTTGAGAGTAGTGGTATGTCCTTGGCTGTAACCTACAAGAAAAGTACATTTCCTCTCACATTACCACTGTCTGCTGCAAGTCCATATATCATCATTTCTGGCATCAATATGATTTGTGGGCCCAACATAAATCTTTCTACTGATTTGTCAAAATACACAACACTGACAGCTAAAACATTGGGCTTCACACTTGAGACTTTCAACGGACAAAAGCAGGACAAGTTTATCAGATTCCCCAACCTATCATCACTTATTTATTCAGATAAAAGATTATATGTGTGCTCTCTGTGAATGTGCACGTCTGCCCGGTGTACACAGGCCAACAGTTGTCCGGTGTCTTACATAAGTGGCATGTGCCCTTACTGTGCCCCATGCTTTGAGTGGCATACCGTTAAGAGCTCACATCTCTCAGGCTTTGGTCATTGTCCACAAATGCTTGCCCTTTCTCCAAAACCTTTCAATGTGGGAGTCACATAAAGCCTGCTTGATGGTTTTTTGTAATTTTCCAATAGGTAAACACCGGACAACAACAGTTAATAGTTTAGTTAAGGTTCATCGTCATGTTAAAATGTCTTGTAAATGTGACTAATATTCCTTCTGCCAAAGCATAAGTGCCAACAGATTAAGTTGTCTTCATCCGTGAGTCACTAGTCATGGCTGCCAGTTTATCCCTTAATGCCTGCAGTGGAAGTGGTGACCAACATGGCCCGCCCTCCCTCCACACCACATGATCCCATCTCCAACACCAGAGAACTTCAAGTCTTTGTGAATTAAGCAATACATGAGACTGGGTAAGAGATTAGTGAGAGAAATATCAGTATGACGCAGAGCAGAGGTTCAAAGAAAATGGGGCCATTAAAGACTAGGTTAAGCCTGAAGAAAAGCATAACTCTAGCGCTAGATAGAAACAGAGGATGGTGAGAGACAAGCAGCAGGGAAAGAAATGTGACATGTAAAACTAGAAAAGGCCAGGGATTATAGCATCAATCTCAATTACAGTTCCATAAAAGTCTAAATGCGGTTAATACAAAAGCAAGTAGCTGGAAAATGACAATCAACATACACAGCTCTAATAAAAAATGCCTTCTGGTTAGATTTCCTCTCTGCAGATTGAAATGAGACACACTAAAACACTGCAGTGTAGAGCTGCACGATATTATCACAAAAATTAACAGCACTATGTGACTGTATATATCCAACATAAATAAATAAAGAAGAAAAAGAAAATAGATTAAACTTCAAAACATTTTATGGTATGAATCACAGATTAGGGGACACATTTTGTCATGAATTCATGCATGAGTACGTGCACAGGGGTTAGTGTTAGCATATTGCACTATGACGCAGATCTACTCTAGTGTATTAGTATTCAATTCAATAAGTTGCAAGTCTTAGTCGAGCCCTTGTCCAAAATCTAATTCCATCAGATTTCATATGACCTCAGATTTATTTATAGTTATTATTTTTGTATATTTTTTACAATTTAGCTGAAATAATGAGCTTACACATGAATAAATAAATATTTTGAATTAATATTTTTATTCGGACATAACCAAAGTAAATAATTACTTAATGCTACCACTTTTTACATTACCAAAATAAATAGATACAACTTTCCATTAATATTGTTGTCATTAGTGCTCACAATAAGTATTAACATCCAGTTAACAAATCACAATTCTTTATGAATAAACGTACCTCAAAAAAAATTAAATTAACATTTAAGTAAAAAATAATAAATATAGATGGTAGAGGTGTGTGACAAGCTCTTGTGCCACAAGATCTCGCCAAATCAAAAGATTTCTCTAAGTTGTCTCGTGATCTTGTGAAATCAGTCAAGAATCAAGAAATCAAAATGCCACTTTAAAATTGTCTGTGTGGCAACATTTTAGGTTTTCCAGTGGTAATAAGAAACTACAAAAAATGATAAGTCACAGGCAATATGTAGACCTTAAAAGAAGAAAACATGCTGTACACTGCGGGTAACACCAGCACTAGCACACAGCACACAAGACACAGAACTACCACACTTTTATAACCAGCCACGCCTAAAAAATGTTCTTGTGAACTCTATCTATCTTGATTTTCTTGGCTTCAATGCAGAACACATTTTTGGTGATTACAATTAAATCTGCAGCCATGTTTAGATTTATGTGTGTCTATCAACACAAATACAGACACAGCCTGTTGGTGCTAGTGCTAGCGCATCTCGATGCACTGAGCAAATGAGGGAGAGAGACACGCACCAGAAGAGGATGCATTGTTTTACTTTATCCCTCTCGCTCCTGACAACACAAAACACAGAGCTCTCTATGAACCACAAAGCCACAGGCATCAAGCTACAGGCCACAACACTCAACATTGTCCAACAGCACCTACTTACCAGTAATACACCCCAGTCCTTTTTACTGATGATGATCTCCACCTTGCTTATGCACGCATCCTTCTGACTATATATACAAACTAATTTACAAACTCATTGTGGACATTTTAGAAAATCTTAAAAAAAACTTTGAAAGGTAAAGGCATGGTATTTGCAAATAAATTAATACAAATCTATGACAGGATTAGAAACATTTCAGAGCACATGTCGTTTCCAGGCAACAAGCCATGTATATTTGTATATGCAATAGTTTTCTTCTATAGAGCCACATTTTTGTGTTTAGTCATAAGTGCTACCTGATTGCTTTTATGTCATTTCACTTTCATGTACATCTTTGGCTTTGTGGCTGGCTGTGTTTTACAAACACGGCTTGATTTTTTAAAATAGGGGAACTGTGAGTTTTGTGTTGACCCAACTTAGGACCCCAAAATCAGTAAACATGCATCAATAAAATGCAGTCAGTACTTTGGAACAGGAAAAACATTGAGCTTAAGAATAGCAATAACTGCACAATATTGATTATTTAGACTGGACCTTTATGTCTCACAGCAAGAAGGTCCAGAGTTTGACTCCTGGGCCAGATGGGGCCTTTATGTGTGGATTTTGTATGTTCTACCCATGTTTGAGTGGGTTTTCTCCAGGTACTACGGTTACTCCCACTAACATTTAAACATGCTGGGAGGCTGCTGACAATGAATGTCCCCACGTGGAAAATAAAATAATAATAATAAGAAGAAGACGATAAATAGATAAAATATGGCCAAACATACAAAAGTTGGTCATTAAGTATATTATAAATTACTAATAACATTTTCAATAAAAAGCATTACCCTTAAAAATCTTAAAGAAATGTTTACAAGTCTCTTCTTTTACCTGTCTTTAATACAAAGTGAATTCATAAGGAAACACCTCACTGCATTAGTTTGCATCCTATCAGCAACAGGAACTTGGAATACATTCATCCAGAGCACTGTGCACTATTCCAGCCTGCAGCATTGTACAGTCCATTACACAATATAAACATGCCTGGTTTAAACCCTGCTGCAGTGCATGAGCTGGCTTTTCACATTCATAACCCAACTAAACAAGCATAATACAGGACTCTCTAGACACTACGCACCACTCGGCAATATTGCCATGAGAACAACTGTTGTTAGCCATACTCACTTGAACAGCTCCCTCTTCCACAGCCATGTCGCCCCTGTCCACTGTGTCCTACTGTCTGTCCTGTATTAGGAGTGAAACCTGAGCTTAGAGACTGCGGCCAAACATCCAGCCCATTCATTTCATCGTTTATCCAGTCAGCTCCCTCCTCCCCTCAACAAACATGGGACTCCATCCTACTACAAGTGAAGGTAACACTGGACCAGGTAACAAGCCAAGGCAAAAAGTAAATAAAAATAAACCAATGAACGCTTACTAAGAAACACTAGCCCTATAGGTGGCGGCTACAGCAAATCCTTCTGCTGCCTGATCGATGCCCTGCACATCGGATGGAGGGTGAGGAGGAAGTTCAGAGTAAAGGGGGGGAACGACGTAGGAATGGGAGGTCTAGTGATTCTCCGCAAACAAAGCCGAGCGGCTCTGTGTCTTTCACGCTGCAGAGAGGACACCAGCCAAATCCCCTCCAGTGCTGCTAAGTCTCCCCCCCTCCCCCGTGCCCTGGGCTTGAGCTGTTTTATGTGTCAACAGTAAATCTCTGCTGCCTCGCACAAGCTAGCCCCCTGCCCCAGAAAGCACCTATCAAGAGATGCAGGGAAGCGCACTCACTTACCATTATAAATGAGACACCGGTAGGTCCCTCCCTGTCTGCCTCCTTCTTTTTCTTCCTCAACTTCATTTACACTAAAGGAAGCTGGGTGTTACTGCAAGTCTTAATTTTCAAACTGAAATAGCAGCTGAAGCAAATACTAATGTCGCCTCTCTCTGGTGTTATCCCACCCACTCTGTGATTCCCACCCACTCATTGTCTCTGGTCCCCTCAGCACGGGACGCTTTATTGTCATTCTGCTTATCAGCTTTTTTTTCTTAAACAAAGCCCAGTGCGTTTAGAGTGTGCGGACATACCTGGTCTCATGGAATCAGCTAAGGGACTCTAGGCACTTGGTAGGGACTGTTAAAGGACAGCAAAAATAAACTGATCTATTTCAGGATGAGTGGACAACTCAGGCTTCCCTCTCAATTAATGGGGACAGTTTAACATAGGATTAGGGGCTTTCACTGTTTTATTGGGGACACCCTGTCCTCCAATACAACTGTCCTCCCACCCGTCACCTCAAAACATGACAAACTCACCCCCCTCCCAACAAATCCTATTCATAAGTGTGCTGGATCAAGCCAGCTCTGCTGAAAATGTACACAGAGTTGGTTGCAATCTGGAGGAGCTCAAGGCAAAAATACTATTATACTCACTAAATACCCATCTTATATCATTCACTTTTAGGTATCACTATATTTATGAGGATATAGGCACATTCCTATTTTTCCAACAGGCATACACAATGTTATATACAAGTCTCAATTTAGGATGACTTCACAAAATTTACTTTAAGATTTAAGATAACAGGACTTTATTGACACAATGAGTAAACATATGGGCTTGATCCACAATGAAGTTAACCTAAGCACTAAAATTTTATATAAATAATGTAAATGCCAATAGACATTAAGCTGTGTCCACACTAATATGCTCTTCATAAAAAAGCTACGGATTCTACTTTACTTTTTGAAACTATACAGCAGGGTGATAATGTTGACAAAAGTATAACATCCAGACTCTGGCCTTGTCATTGAACAGCATTAGAACTGGTCACGTGTGTCCAGGTAAAGCAATGGAATAAGGATTCAGTGTTATTGGGGGTTGGAAGAAGCAGTTGTGTTGGCATGTTTTCCCTCAAAAGGATAGTCTTTCCATTTTAGAACTCATATACCATATACAGTCAAAGAATAGTAGAAAAAAAACATTTTTTTTACCATTTTTCAGCGGGCCTTCGGTCCATTTGAACTAGTCTTGGGTCACGCTGAGACTTGCTATATGCTAATTCTTCCTGAGGTATACACACCAATGACAATTATTTATAGCTTGCATGCATGTTGCTCCTCTGCGCACACAAATATTCACAAATCAGCCATAACATGCAGTCACATTTATCGCTGAGCTACTACTCCAGAGGGATTATGAGAAATGATGCACTATGGGCATATCTTGTAGTTTCAGACGAGGAACAAAGACTTTACAGCAGCAGCATCAGCTAAACTCAGAGCAGACAGAAGGAGTGACAGATGCTCTGGACCAGAAGACACGAGCCAACGTGTGATTGGTGCATCTTCACGCTACGGTTACAGGCCCGAATGGAAACGGCATGTGTTACCATGGCGACGGTAGAGGTTACAACAAAGGAAGAGGAGAATCAAGTCTACATAAAAAAAATTAAGCACTACACATGTTATTTTAGACTGACGATCAGTGGTTTAGTTATGTACTGTGCACTGTAACATCAGAAATGTTCATTAAAGTGCCTTTCAGTCTCCCTCAACTGTCTTAAAAGCCACAATTTAACAAAAAACAGGAATCTACTGTAAATTGCTAAAATGTTGCAAAAATATTTTTTTCATTATTCCAGATTTACTTTGGCAGTTAATTACAAAACATTAACATGTTTGCTGTATTTTTTTTACTTAAAATATCCCATTGTTGGCCATCACATATACGGATGTATGTACTGTAAAGTTTTCTTGGAAATTGGAAACTGGAAATTTGCAACCTTGCTGAAACCCATTACAAACATTATTATGTTTTGTTCAAAGTCATCTACAACAGACTCTTAACTGTCCCCTGGCTTTCCTCTCCCGTTTTCACATTCATAAAAAGGTGAGCTCAGCCGACTCAGAGGAGCTTTAAAATGTCACACAACCCCAATTCCTGGGAGTATCCACTACATTTGCAAGGATTATTCAAAAGAACACACAATCACGTACGCACACATATACACAGCAGAGGGATATTTACTGCTACTGCTGCACTGAGCGCGCTCAAGGGCACAGCTTCCTCTGTCACCGGGGACATGAAACCAAAGGGGAGGCCTGAGGATAGAAATGGAAGGAGGGAGGACAACGAGGAAGAATACAGATGAAGAAGAAACTGGTGAACCATTCAAAAGGAGTTTTTTTCATTTGAAATAGTGAATGTACAAGAAAAAAAGATCAAATTCTAATTTAGATGCGAACCAATAATTGTACCATTTGGAGGCTGTAAAAGGATGTAATAAAAATGAAATACCACCAGAATTGGGTAATTATTTATAATCATACAGTTCCCTGTTTATACTCTTGCTGCATATTTAAGACCAATCTCCTGTCTCTTTCCTGTCTGACTGCCATACTGCTGACAGCAACCGACATGGGGGACAACCTGAAAGTCGTAATGGATTTCCTCCAACTGGCTTTCGTCAGCTGTACAGGTGAAATCCACACATTAGTGCACCATACCCGAGGTCGATGGCTGCCCTGCTCACCCTATGACCATACAAAAGAAAAAAAGACAATAATCTAAACTGAAATTTAGTCTCACAGATTGTCATGAAAACAAGTAACAATGTTCTAGAATTATGTTTAATCTGACAGCCAATCAGAGGCACCCTGTTCAAGAAAACCCCTCCTTTCTCTTTCTCTCCTCTACAGTCTCAGTGTGACCCACAGCAAGCTCCGTTGTGCAGTCAAACACTGGACTCTGGTGGACAGTCTTTCACATGACGAGTCGATTACAAGAGACCACTTCCACCCAACCCTCATCGTAATGTTACATATGCACGGGAATGATACTAAGAGATGAAAAATAGTTGCTATGCAGAGTCAATAACTAGAGAGGAGTCCTTAAACCATCTTAAAAATCTTGTATGTAATAGGACATAAAATGCAAATGAGTAAACTGTGGATGAACTGGCATAATTTAAAAAAGAATGAGTCCAAGGTTAGAAATGTGATAAAGTAATTTTAGTGAGCTGCAGCAAGAGGATCCAGAGGATATTTGAGACACGGACGTTTTAAAAGCATTTTCATTGTCGGGGGAAAGTCAGATGGCCCGTGAAAGGAGCACATGTGACATTGTTGGCATCACAGAGCAAATAAAAAAAAAAAAGGAAGCAGGAGCCTAATAATATAATATGTCTATGAGAGGAGTGGGAAAATACAGCTGCTCCAAGAATGAACTGATGCCTTTTCATCCACTGTGTGCCATTGTCTTTGAGTTTGTCAATTCATAAAGGAGGAAAGAGAAACAGTCTAATTGAACCTCTTCGAAACGGCAAGCACAGGTTTGTAATTAACCCACTTCATCAACAGGCAGCAGCCTTTATTCTTTATAACAGATTAAAATTACCTTAGAAGAATCAAGCTATTGTACACGTCACCCAATGAAACATACTGAGGTTGTGTGGTTTAAAAGGGGGCCAGGTCATGTCTGTAAATGAGAACTAGTTCTTAAAAAATTTACCAGAATAAATATAGGTCAAATAAAATAAAGTCATGAAAGGGGCTTGAGCCAATCCCATCTGCTTTAGGCTTGAGCATCACCAGTTAATCACAGACACAGACAGACAATCATTAACACTCACATGCATTCTCTGTGAGCACTTTTAGAATTCAATGAATACATGTATGTCTTTAGACAGTCGGAGGAAGCAAGAGCGAATGGCAAGATACACAGTGTATTTTCTCCTTTTAAACAACCTCATTCTGATGCATTTCTGAGAGCAACAGGGGGAAATTTTGGTGTCATGTTGATACCCATGGCAACTTTCCCCACCGTTAATGTGAGGGCACCATGACTTCTGGAGTTATATAATGAAGGTTTCACTGTCTCTGATGTGGTGTTGTGCCAGGAGTGTTGACTCTTTTTCATTGTCCGGCCTGTTGGCACCTTTGGACTGGTACTGCTATAAATTCATACTTGATTGATAATAAAACAGAATAATTTGTGACTAGTGCGTGAGTGGTTGAAAGTCTGGGCATGTCTGTCCTTTATAATTATGTTTCTGCTCAGATCCATTAAGCAGACAAGAGAATGTTGGGTCTAAAAGCTTCTTGTCTGTGTTATTGGTTCTCACACAACCACCATGCGAGAAACACATCTTTTACTCAACTTTCTGGATCTAAGAAGAAACAAAACAATTAATTTTGTAATAGCTCATAAAGCCTGTATAAAAACAGTTGTGATAATTTTGGCTTGAGTATACAGTGGTGAACAGAAATTGTTTTGACCTAATATTTGGCAGGCAGAGCGCAGCAGACGAGAGCAGACTACGAGCCATCTGTCCCTCCCCAAACTCCCCTCAGTCTTTACGTACACACACTCACGCACACAGTCACGATTGTGTACCTACACCATATGATCTCCGGTGACACAGTAAGCATGTAAAAACCGGTGGTATAATATTCTTATCCTTCATAATGAGTTTGTTTGCCAGCGGGCCAAGTGGACAACTGTTGTGTCCAGACAGCAAAAAAAAAGAAGCTTTGAAAAGGAAAGGTGCAACTGTGGAAGTAAATAGGTCTCACAGGTTTGCAATTGTAGAAATGCTGAAATTAAAATCTAACACAAAACATTATAACAGACCGCTCACCTAGATCTTGCGCACCAATCCAACCGTCGTTCCCTCGTTAATTTCTCTGAAGTGACCCAACCCCTTGAATGCAAAGGGTTATTATGCTTTAGAGTAGCCTGTTCTTGAGGAATGGCCTTTCACATCCTGACGTTGCTGCTCAGCAAACAGAAGGTCATTAAATGCTGTAACAGTCAGCTGCCCCCAGGCCTTACAAAGTAATAGGCTGTTGAAAGGAAAGGCCGAGTACCATTAGAACAAAGCATTTACAAATATGACTACAGCACAGGTAATGCAGGATTGTCAGTTTAAAAAATCACTTGCATTTTGTTGTTGTGAAAATTGTAGATTTGAATTCTTTAATTAGTTACAAATGTATGCTTAGACACAACCAGAAAACACATTAACCTTAGGGTTAAACTGGGGTCAGAGGCGGAAGAGTGGGTCAAGTGTCATCCAAGGGACAATTTAAATTTATGTAAAAGAGCAAGTTTGCTTGCTAGATTGTCTGAGAGCAGCTATCTTTGATAAGTCACTAAACTAGTCCAATTTCAACACTGACAGTGGCTGAAAAACTTGGGCCATGTGACGTTTTACAGGAAAAAGGACACCTCTCTCTTTTGTGGTCTGTTTCTCTAACGTAGAGGCAGCGTCCATCTCCCCTTCCTGCTGCATTTGAAGACACAGGACATTGAAATCGATTAAAGGAGGAGTACAGGAAGAGAATGTCTCTCGCTTTTCTCAGCTGGTTCGTTTTGGTTGGCTATTCTCTTTCTGTGGAGCAATGAAATCTGAACCTGATGCACTGATGTTCAGCAATAATGAGACTTGAAGCTGTTGTGCCCAAGTTACGTCACTCTCACTCCTAGTGTTTTACATGTCCCTCTATCAGTTCAGTTTTATTCTGCTGCTGTCACATAAGTAGTTTTCATTTCCAAATGTCACTGTCAATGTACCTAAAACAACCAGTTAATCGGCCCTGGCAGCCTTTTGTGTTGCACACCAGACATTTTTTACCGTGTGTGGCAGCACTTTTACTTGTAACCAACAAGGTCCCGCAATAGGAACAGTTTTGAGTGACATCCTTGTGAGCGCTGCCACCCCCTTCTCTGTATTTAGGCCAGTTTGTTGACCCTCTGTGACCTCCCAAACAGTGTCCATCCATCCATCAGACCCAGCAGAGTGGACTGTTCATCAAGGTTACGGCCGCACACACACACAAACACAAACACAGGGAGACGCACTTTTCAAAAGTGACGTAAAAGCACAATAAGCAGTCTCCACCCTGCTTTTTGTGCATGCAGCAGAGCGGAGTAATACATTTAGCAGCTCAGGCCGCATACACACACTCATTTTGCCTATGATATACATGCTCTAGCAGGTAGCGCCAAGGTCGGAGCTGAGCAGAGAGACTAATGACCAATAATAGGACGCAACCTTGACTGATGGGTACAGTCAGTTAGCATGGCCTCAGCAACCAACAGAGCACACACACAAAAACACGCAAACTGTAAAAGCATCTACTCTCATCCACTCTGGAATCAATTAGTCTTTCTTCTGTCTCTAACGCTAAGCATCTGTCATTGTCATTGTTCTACCTTTTCTAAGATACAATAGAAAGCATCTGAATAGAAATCTGGAGTGTAAATTATAATAGATTTTTCAGAATAAAAGAAAAGAAGTGTTATGTCATACAGGCTACATGAGGCTAAAGCAGTGACAGCTACAGCTCAGTCAGGCTCCATTTGTTGGTTGCCACCTTCACACTAGGTTCACCTTGAAGTGCAAGTAGATCCCTCACGTGCACAAGCACACAGTTACTCTCAGATACTGTATTAGCACTGACAAGAACATGTGCGCAAGCATAACACAATCAATGCACGTTTGCACTAAACTCTTTATTACAAGGGTCTAATCTGTATCTGATCAAGAGCTAAATTTTCTTGAAACACATTTAATTTACTATGAGATAAATGTCACTACAATTAATGAAAGAAGATTTTAAAAAAAAAGCAAACATAAGTGGGTTTTTTGGTGTATATTAAGAACAAACCTCAAACCGTATAAGTCTGACAATATGATAATCTTAAGAAAAAATATTACGTTCTCATATTAAGTTCTCATTTCTAGGTAAATGGACCAAATGTCTAACCTTTTCACTAGTTGCATTTGCTAATTCCTTTAGCCAAACTAACTAGGCGAGACACTTTAAAGGTGCAGTAGAGAAGCAGCACTCGTCACTTTTGAAAATACAACCTCCATCTTAATTGTCTCACTATTATAACTTTTTTTCCCCAAACATCACCTGTTACATTAAATAGAGCAGTTGTAACTGTGTCATACTTTCTGGTCTCATCAGGTCCTACAGGCATGGCAGGTCATTATGATATTAGTGGTTGAAATATTGTGATTTTTGTGATACGTTGAAACCACTTATTGTCCCAGGCAATTAACCGGCTAGCATACTGTCATGTCTAAGTGTGATGACATACAAAAACTGCAAACATGATGGTAAATCAGAGAACATATTACCAGGGACAAAACAAAGAGACATGCTTTTGATGACTGCAGTTGGGGCTGATCAAAATAAAATTCACTCAGACGTGACCCTCTGTCTATCTTTATACACTCTGTTACAAAATCAATGCCATTTATGCTTAGTCCCCTTCATCCATCTATTCCTTCATTTCAGCAGGGTGAGTATGTGTGTGTATGAGAAGGGGGTTCTACTGTGTACAACGGTAAAGCCCATTTAGTTGTCAGAAGGGGAAGGTCCAGAAAAGTGCATCGTAGGTGTGAAGATGGCTGACCCACAGCTGACAGCATCCCAAAGTCAGCACCACACACACACACTGGGTGGATGACAACAACATAGTCAGCACAGCCCCAGCAGCGCTACCAACTACCTCACTCACACTGCTCTGCTGACAAACCTCACAAACGTGAAATAACGGAAAAATGATATTCAGCTGTGACTGGATTTTTAAATACAGCATCAACTCATGCTTAAATGAGAGAGGGAAGAAGAAAAAAAGACAGTGTGTTAGCAGTGCTCCAGCTGCTCACATCCTCTCCCGATGTGCAGGTGTGGTACATCAACAGTATGATTCATCCCACTACGGCAATATAATAGAAGAGAGACATGAGAAGGCGCGAGATGAAAGACTTGAGCTGCTTTCCAACAAGAGACAAAAAACAAAAATAGTGCATTTGTCAACACTGCATCACTCATCACAAGGGAGCAGGCCAGAAGTTGCTGCTCTATTTTCAGAAAGTTGCAAATCGGAAGAAGCTGAGGTGATGTGGAAGAGTGTGCTTTCAGTAGCGGTGACAAAGCATAGTGTCTTTTTCAGTCGGTTAATGAAAAGGAGAGAAGAAGCAAATTCCCTGTGACTCGTCTCAGATCCGGCAAAGTCAGTGAAGTGTCCCATGCGTCTGTAACTGGCTGATGTAAAATCTGATACAGCCTGGATTAAGTTTCACCTCTATCATCAGTATATTAACGGTCATCATCCATGATTCAACATTTCCAGAAGGAGAAAGTGCTGTCTTCAAACTCCTTCTGTGGCATAACTTATTTTTTTTAATCAAACAAAGCAGTATGACAGTGTTGCTCTACCCAAATCCAAACTTAAGATAAAATAAATGGAGTTTGGTGTAAAAGTCTCCTTGGTTTACCTCTGTCCTAGCCCCGGTGTTTGCCCTTGCTACTGTATTACTGATGGATTTGTGAACAGGGAGAGCACACACACAGGGTCAGGACACAGCATCAGTCCCAAAGTGACTGGTGCCTTGGGGTAAACTTTCTTTACAACATGTACAGGCTTTTCATAATGCTAACCTTTACTGCATTAAAGCCATTTTATATGACCACAAAGTGCTTCCACAAAAAGCTTGAAAAGGGTTTCATTATAGCGTTAGTACACACACGCCAAAAAAAAATATCACCCGAGAACCGTTAGTAGTACTATAATATTATATGGCAAAAATCAAGGGTGTGGAAATCAAGCAACAAATCCCTAATGCACTATAACCCAAGACTCGCTTGGCTTAATAATAGAGCGCGGAAATAAAGCAAAGCAAGAGTCATGAATATAACAGAACATGTTTGGTAACCTTTATATGTTTAATGATAAATTCTACCTTAGACCCTGATGGAGGGTCTAAGGACAGGGGTTGTTGTCTAGTGCGGTCTGTTAAGCTCTTTGAGGCGACTGTTGTTGTGATATTGGGCTATACTAAAATAAATATCTTGTCTTGTCTACTTATTGAAGATGGTGGATTGATTTCTACATGGCTTTATTTGGAGTTTTTTCCTTTCTACTACATTTTGATCCACTACACTTTTAAGAATGTTTATTAAAAAGTTTAAAAGTTTATTGCCATTTGCACAGGTACGTTTCAGTACAGGTACATTGGAATTCATATGCGTTTCTCAAAATCAAGTTCTAAATATAAAGTATCTCTACATACATACACCCACCCATAACCCACATATGTACGTATGCCTACACATGTACATACATGCGTACACACATATATATACATATGTACACACCCACATACCCACACACATACCCATGCACATAATGAGAGCATAAAGTGTCCTGTCAATTTTAGAGAGAATACAAGGTACAGATCCTGTGTGAAAATAAATAACCTTCCTAATTTAAATAAATACACATTATAATAACTAGTAATAATATGTGGATAAGAAAACTCAAAATAAAATAAATTACTATTTCTCTAATCATTACAATAGTTAAGAACACGAAGTGGGATACAATTTCCCCTCCTTGATGTCTTGTGCCACTAACCTGACAGTGGCTGGAAAAAAAACTTTTAAACAAATGGGCACTAACACACAATTGTGACAGCATCCCCTCTTTCTCTTCTCTTTCTCCTTACTTATCACTTGTTTCCTGTCTAGCTATTGTACATAAAAAAGAAAACTAAGCAGAATTTGTGCACTTTCTCTTCTGGTCAAGTTTCATCTGCATCATTAAAGTACACTTCTTTCCCACAATATGTTGCTGGCTTCATTGATAACTGAGTGCAAACATGCCAAAGCTGCTTGTGAATAATTCAGCACTAGACATGAAGTAGACAGAATGCTTTGCTTGTTTTCTGGATGTCTGCACACAACCGTTAATAAAAACAAAGGAAATGCAGCCAAAGTCTTGCGTGGTGTGTATTTATTGTGCGTAACACTTTACTGTCCACTGATCCAACACATGAGCAGTTGAATATACCATTCTCACCTCGGAGCTAAAATCAACCTTTCCTCATTCGCCAGCTCTATCTTGGATTACTGCTTTACTGTTGCTTTTAAGGATGAACAGCAACGAGAAAGCCGATGACAATCATTCCTCTTCTATTTTTCCTACACTTTGAAGCACTGACTGTACACCTAAGGCCACCCACGCACTGTGAAAATGCTGAATTTTCATGCTGAGATAACACTACAGCAAAGACTACAACCTTTTATAAAATAGACTCTTTCCCTGAGGGTCTAAATCAAACACACAGTCTATATGTTGCAATAAAGTGGTATAAAGAGATTGTATTGTGGCTGGACACTGCATGAGCTTTATAAAATAAGGGTGACTAGATGGATGATTGTTACTATGCTGAAGCAATTCTCTGATGCAACATGGTGTAGACATACTTTGGTGTTGGAAGAGCAGAAGAGGCTCATTATGAATCTAGGCTCCTTTCTTTCCCAATGGAGACCGGAGAACACACCCTACCACTGCCGCTGCCGTCTCCTCCTCCTCAAACTAGATGCTCTCCTTCTCCCTCCCCCAACACACATGAGAGCTAACAGTGAAGGTGTGATTGCCATCGATCTGCCACGAACACGGCCCATTTCCTCGGCGCTCCAGGCTGGTTCTGCGACCACAAGGTGCTACGACTGCACCATCTTGCCATAGATGGGGGAGAAAAGTTGTGATCATGATCCTAAAAGTTGCCAAAAAAGATATAGACATGACAATTATATGACCGCAAACCAACAGCCACAGCCAGATCATGTGGTCAAACGAGAAATGAAACCAAACGTAAAAATTGATGACTGTGAGGTTCTAGTTATGACGTGGTGTGATGGTGGAGTGGCAGGTGGTTAAGTGGAGGGCAGGGAGACACGGTGGTGGTGGTGTCTGAGGTGGGGGGGGCTATAGCAAAAGAAAGTAATTATCATGGCGTACAGGCTCAAGTCCCAAGGGTCAACATAGTGCTGTGTGTGTATGTGTGTGATAGAGGCATCTCAATAGGATAAGCTTTATCTGGGAGTAAATGAGGAGCACCTGCTGTATGCATAAAGGCACACAGAGCATTTGGTGCCTTTAGAGCCCAGTGGAAGTGTCCCGGCATTGATGGACAGCAGGGGATTAATGAGTGTGATGTAGAAGGAGGAGGGATCTCTAACCATTCTCTCTTGAACAAACAGCTTTACAGCTTGATCACTGACTTATGACTGGTCACAAGACAAGGCTACACCAGTGTTAAGCAAAATTTTTTTAAAGTTTGCGCATCTAAAGGAACTGACAAACTTGTCTAAAATTGTCTAATGATATTATCTACGGAGAACTGCATTTTGAGCGCCAATGATAACTTTGAGCTGACATATTTTTATTACTTTAAGGCTAAAGTTACATATTGTGTTGCATTACGACATATTGTGGGCATATTGAATGTCACAGGGCTGTATTTCTAAATAACCTTGATTGTGGTATTTGTGGCTTATTCATTATTTGTTCTGGGTTTCACTCTGCACCGTGCACAGTGCTATTGAACCTGCATTTTCTTCAGGCAGTCACCTTTACCCTCGACTCTCTTCCTTCACACCTGCTCTCCTTGTTGGGCCTCTCTTCTTCTGCCTCTGTCCTTGCCTCATGAGTGTATGCCCTCGCTTATCTACCCCTCTATTCCTTTTTCTCCCGTGTCCCTGGACTCCCCATCCCCCACTCCGTTTGGCTCTGTAATCACATCATTAGACAGCATTACAGTATCTGTGACTGAGAGAAGATTCTCATGGTGTGATGCACTCACACACCGCTGAACCTCTTCTTTCAAACCTTTACACCTCAGGAGCAGGTTAAACAGATGATGGAAATCTGTGGTTAATTCCTGGTTCATTTCACCAATAAACCATAAAAAGAAAAATACAACTTTTAGGTGTAGGTTTGAGGATTTCGATGTACATCCTAATCCCGAGTTACCTTTGCTGGTTTGCTGCATCAGACCTAGAATTAATTCTCAATTGACCTACCTGGTTAAAAAAATAATAAAATTAACTTTTCGAGAGCCAAGACAATGTGACAATTGCTGCGTGTAAGTATAGTTTACAGTATAAGAAAAATTGGCTTGGCAAATGTATGTGAAATTTGTTTAGTTTTTTTCATCTAGTATAAAAACCAAGGTGAATCCATATCAGAGAAAGAGAAAAAGGAGGACAAGAAGTCTGAGTGAGCCAGAAGAGAAGAGAAGAAAGGCAGCAGTCACCTTGAAATGACCTTTAGGCTTACCATCAAGTGTCTGACAGGCCTCTTTAATTCTCTCCATTTCTCCTTATCAGCCTCTTTCCTCTTTTTTTGCTCCCACTCTCTTCATCCATTCCTTATCTATCCTTCTATTTTTCACTCTGCTCCTCACCTTCCCATGCGCCCATCAGCATCACCCATTGCCCATGTGACACACTCAGGATCCACACCTGATGCACATTAGGCTTTGCTATGTTAGCTGAAGGAATGACAGTCAGACCACAACCACAAAACATGGATTTTTCCCATTGCTAGGACAAACAAATCCCAACACAAAAGGTTCCTTAAGAAACTCTCCGACGCACCCCATCCCCCTGTAGCTCTCAACAAGGACCCTCACAGCCCTGGATCAATAATTAGAAGAATCCTTATTACATACTCTCGTTTCCCTTAAGAGACTGGAGCTAATGTTGAACAATCGGAGCACATTGTGGAGTGAGGGCACGTTAGTTGGCCATGTGCTCAGACCTCGGGATTACAGATGACTGATTAACACGGTGTATGAGGATGACAATGAATGATTGAGTCTCATAATACAAAGTCAAAAAGCTGCACTTTGCTGTTGATGAAAAGCACAATGTTTTTTTATAGGATCAGCTGAGCACTAAGAAAAAAAGCAACTAAATAATGCCAAATTGCAATACAGTAGTTCCTTACACTATGTATAGTTAGCATGCAATACAACTTACTTTTCAGATAATAACAACACATATGCTCTAAATATTGGGAGTGACTGTAAGAAGATCAAAAAAGATCACTGTTTACCATCTAGTGTCAAATATCTTGGTGATGATAATAAAAATGATCAAAATGGTGCATATGTAAACAGTCTGCAGATGAATGTGTGTAGTATTGTGGTGTGAGTATATGGCGCTAATGTGTTGATGGTTGGATTTTCAATTTCATTTGACAGTTGACTAATGGGGCTGTTCAGACTTACGAGGGCTACAATAGTCCCGCTGAGATTACGTACACGTTTTCTCTCCCAGATGGATTAGACCTGGTGTGTACGTCCTCATCTCACAATAACTAAATAAAAATTCCATAAGCCACATTTATTCTTGTCATTCAAAACAGAAACTTGACAGCTTTCTCAAAGTCTCCATTGCCATCCATCCAGCCGGTGGCCATCTTGAAAACATTTTGCAATATTGGGAGGGGTTCCCAATGCCAATCTAATTAGCCAAGGCACGCATGAGTGCCGAATTCATTAACCTCCATCTTTTATGGGGAGGGGCAGAGGCAAAGGAGGAGGAGAGGGAAGCAGCACACGTGCCAGCTTTGTCTGAAAATAGATCTGAAGAGAAAACACTTCAACGCCACAATGACATTTATTGTTGCTTCTCTTTGACTGAATGGGAATATTCCCATGGTTTGTGTTTCCTCTCAGGGATGGGTGACTCTCGCCTTGCCACAGTTGCCATGGGCCTGCTCTGAAGGCAGAACATGGCTGACATCCAATTTCAACACTACCATTCCCCCTCCAGCATGTACTGATCAGTTAGCTCCCTAATAAGCAGACATGATGAATAATGAACGATGATGACAGTGATGAACCAGCAATCAAACATCTTGAATGTTTTGTTCTGAAAGAAATAGACCAATCTCATGAGTTAAGATGAAAAACTCTCCATGAATAAGCTTGAACATGCCCCATATAAGCCCCACGAGACCAACAATGGGCCTGGGCACACATTGTGCAAATTGCTCTGTATTGGTGAGTGAAAGTGGGACACAGGAGTAGGAAACCTATGCTTTGCTCTCTCTCTCCCTCTCTTGTCTCTCTCTCAGGGAATCCACAGTGGGCTTCTGACTTGAGATAATGTCATTATGAGTAAGACAGCTTGGAGAGTTTTTGTGGTCCAAAAGGGGTTTCCTGTGCCAATGACCCCTGCCGCTCAGTATGCACTTCTAACTTCCAACTAATAAATGAATACAGACAATGTCCATCTTTTCTGATTCTGTGTTTGCTGAGGGTACACCACTGTACTGATAGAGTTGGTAGGGAGTCATATAATACTGATACTGAACAAAGCTCATATTTACAGCAACACAGCACAATGTCTATGAAATATCTGATCCTCTATTAATAATCCCTTGACTGCTGTCTTATAAAATCACCCCCCTTTAATGTTAACTGTTAACATTCAACTTAAATTGACCTGATCTAATCCACAAATCTAGTGCAACAATTTCAATACCCCAGAATTGTTCCATGGCTTGTTTGAGCCCAGCCTGTGCATTCATGACTTCACTGCTCTGATGTCCACAGTACTATACAAAATAGGCAGCCAATAAAAGTTATAGCACAAATTAAAAAATGATGCAACAGAACTTGCGTATACACACAAACAGTGAAAGCAACAGCCCACATCTCGCTCTGTAAATCTTTCAATAAATGACAAACAAATTAACTTTGACTTTGTTTTGTAACAGTGTATTATCAAAGAGGTGAGCCAAACAACAGTCAGGCGCTAATCACAAAAAGTCACTACCATCCGGACAGCGAGTTGCTAAAACAGAGAAGTGCAGCCAAAAGACAAAAGACAAAACCAAAGGGTATGAAGAGACAGAGCGAAGGGTGTGAGGACAGTTGGAAGGACACAGGGCAGATGAAGTGGGATGAGACGCTGATGATCCCCATGCACTGCACTGTGCACAAGCCAATCAATACAGCCCACTCCTTCCAAACACAACATTCACTTTAACTAAAAAGTCCAAGCAGCTCACATACAGAATTGAACTGATGGGCCCAAATCACACAATGAATCTTTTCATAGATATTTCAGAAATGATTTTACTATGATGGCCAGCATCTTGTTTATACCGAGGTCAAATAACATCACCAGCAGCATAATTCAAAACCAGGCACCCATGGGCACAAAGTACAGTAAATGTCACTGTTATTGAATAGAGCTCATTGTGGACAAATCAGCTCACATTCAATGCGCTGAATGCAACTTATCAAAAAGTGAAAAAGCAAAACTGTACATAGACTGGAAAACACGTGTTCTATTTTAAAGTAGTATAGAATTTGGCCTGACTTACACTCCCCAGCTCTGTCCAAAGTCAGAGAGAGGAGAAAGAGCAGGGAGGTCCACGTGCATTTCACTTCCACCTCCATCATATGAAAAGCTTTGTCATCAATAAATCAGTTGTGTATGCATTATACATGGTTGTCTCCATGCATCCATGTGCACGCACACATACACAAGAATGCACAAAAACACAGACGTGAACACACACATTTGCAAAACACAAGAGGCCACGAAAGAAGAAAGGAAGTCATTCTTCTTAGCGATTGTGACATCTGTTCAAGTTTGTTCTTTGGAAAAGCTGAACAAGGTTGACCTAAGACTGTTTGTAACTTCCAGAGACCTACTAAGATGACTTACATAATGAAAAGTGCACTGCAAGATACTCAGAAAAGGATGCTGGCTGCCTCATTGTCATTTGGAGGGAAATCTTATCAACAGAGTTTGAGCCATCAGGTTTTGACCAGTTCAGACAAACAAACAGGTGGAAAAAAGAGGACTAAGAGCATATAGGCATAAGTATAGCATGAACAAAAGAAATTCACTCATAACAAAGGCGTTATAGAGACGCAGCTCAAAATGTAAACTATAGAAGCATGCCACACTTTATAGATGATATAAACACGTTTGTAGTGTCAATAGAGAAATAGGGACAAACAGTCACGCTCTGGTGATGCTAGCGGAGCAGAATCCACCAACCAGCATCCAGCCCCTGCCTGTTACCTTTCTCTTTTGTTCCCGGGACGCTGCTCGCCTGCTCTTCGTCCGCTTCTCCTTCTCCTCTTCTAATGCATTCACATCCACTTCCCCCCGATTCTTCTTCAATTGGGAGGCCGCGTGAGCCATGATAGGTTGTCAAAAAACAACGGAGGAACACCACTCACTACACACGCGCGCCTCACCTGAAATCCCAGAGAAGTTCAGGGGCCGTGATTGACAAAACCGGGATCTCAGAGGAAAAAATCGGGGCAGAAAAGGAAAGGGGGGGAAAGGGAAAAAAAATGCCCTCCTTGAAAAGGAGAATGGAGAAGAGTAGGGGTTTGAGTAGTATTGTGTATATCCTTTTGTATGTATGTCCTTTCTGGGGGTTGTTGCTCAGGTCTGCTCTGTCAGGTCTCTCCTGTTTGTGATAGTGAAAGACCGGAGAAGAGACACACAGCGGCT
The DNA here is from genome assembly GCA_024349245.1 of Neodontobutis hainanensis. Classification (NCBI taxonomy): domain Eukaryota; kingdom Metazoa; phylum Chordata; class Actinopteri; order Gobiiformes; family Odontobutidae; genus Neodontobutis; species Neodontobutis hainanensis. The sequence continues at coordinate 3,229,106 of JALDNG010000016.1, read as the reverse complement.
GGTGGTGGTCTCCTCTTCCTGCTCGTCCTCATGTGTCATCCGCTGGCAGTGTGAGAGCAGCGTGTCCAGGAGAGGTGAGGACAAACCGGATGAGAGAGAGAAAGAGACACCAGCATCACCAACAGCTTCTCCGCCGTGCACAGAGGTGGAGGAGGAGACAGAGGGAGAGGGAGGTGGAATTGCAGAATGGGGAGGGAACTGGTTACCACGGCGACCACGCATTGTTTAAGGCCTTATTCTTAAATGTTGTCTGTGCCTTGTGCCCTGGCCCTCGTGACAGACCCAGGTTGGTGTTCTGTTGAAAATTGCTTCAATTGGGAATTATATGGTGACACAGAACAGCATAATGTTGGGAAACATCACCAGATGGAGACAGAAGTAACAGAGATAAAAGAGGATGGGGACATGTAAAGGGCACAGTTAAAAAGGAGGGACAAGAGAGTTAATGATGTGCAGAACATTACACATAAAACACATTCTAATAGCTCACTGTGAATCAGAATTAGATACAACAACCCGAGCAAAGAAATTAGCAAGTGAATCATAGACAATATGCCATCTTCCTAAGATGATGCAAGTGTTAAGACTTTGTTCAGGAGTGCAAATCCTCTTATAGGTTGCCATCATCTGGGTTTACTGACATCATAATGGAGGGGTCAAACAGAACCAGGCGGGCTTTTGTTTCACTAAATCTCTCAGGTCTTTGTTACAAACATAGGGATGACGAAAAGAGGGAGATAGAGAAAGACAGGAAGAAAATGGAAGACAATAAAAGAGAAAAAAAAACTCCTATTTGAGATGTCCTTCACACTGGCTGCGCTCACATCAGACCCAGCAACGTGGAGACGACTGAGCTGAGAGTGCAGTAGCCATCTTTATGTTTCTTTCGGGCTGCTTGTGTGTCAGAGGCACCTCTAAGCTTATGACTGGGTCCTTATGGCACAAAGCTGCCTCATCACATGCCTGACTCCTTTGATAAAAATACAACTGAATGAATGAGGGGCTATTAGTGCTGCTAGCTGCACATATGGTCTACATAAGGAAAAACTTAAAGATTGAACACTGGCCATTGGTGCTAAACAGTGGCAGAAAACCCCTCCAGGGACACATGGCAGCTTTAGATGAAGGACACCAGTCATGTAACGATATGAGCGTGAAATTTTTACCCTCTCTCTTCTGCAAATATATTCATCCTCCCCGTTTCATTTTTCTTTTCATTCAACCCCAAACAGCAGCCACCAGCATTTAAAAGGGGGGGTGAAGCCCCTCAACATGCATCAGGGGGTGTCACATTATGCCAAATTATCATGCGGTTGCTAGGCGAGGGCCAATTGGAAGCATTGGGGAGAACAGGATGGATGGATAAAGAGTGTGGAGAGGTACAAGGATGGATTGGGGCAGGGGGCTGGGGGCTGGGTGCATGTGTGCGGGATGAACACTCCTGATAAGTAAATGATCAGCAGGGGACTGTGCAAAGACTAAGTCAAATAAATTTAATACATAACATGAGCCAAAGAGAATTTAAGTCCATTCAGAGATACCAGTCCATTCATGAATCAGCCGGGCCAACACATCGCCCGAGCTCCTCACAGCTGCTCTCGTAGTAAAAGTCAGTGCCAAGGTGTTTCTCATTTACAAAGACAGCACTTTTCAGGCAACGAAGATCAACGACTACAATGGAGTCTAGTTGGCCGGGGGCCGCTGAACCCTACAAGTGGATGATTACTGGACCTTTTCCACCGTTTTCCAGGCACTATGCCATACGCACACAACACGGCCAAACTAAAACTACTACTAGCAATATATCACACATCCATCCATTTTATTACAATATCTATCTAATCAATATCTATCAATATCTATCCTACGGTTTTCTGATCCAGTCCCATTTGTAGACAGGGTTGCATTCAGTAGTCTGCACATTCCCCTGTCAGAGTCCCACAGATGCAATGCTACCAATCAGCCGACAGCATCAATCTGATTTGCCTTCGTGACCTCGGCTGCCACAATGAAGCATCTCTGCTGACAAAGAAAGACAACATCTGGAGGGAGTGTGCCGGACAGGTTAACTCAGGGCTAAAGATTGACCCCTACAAACAGGATTTTAAATATATACTTTTTCTTAATAAGTACAAAAACGTAAAGAATGTCCATATTTATGTCCATGGCCTGTGATCAGTTTTCATCAATCATTAAAATAATTTAAGTATTTAATATTTTATTTTGCTAATGGTCTGAGTATATAATACAACAATTTATGCATTTTCAAAAGGACTGCTATGTAAGTCAAACATTCATCTGGTTAAGGCATACAATAGTGAAGCACGTATTTGAAGCTCATTTTCTGTGCTCTGCTGCCCTCTAGTGTTAACATATAGTTAGTTACAAAACCTGAAAAATAGGTTTGCATGAACAGTGCTTTGACCATTTTAACAGCCTCACCGTAAAAATGGAATTGTATTGGTTTATTATTTCTGTTCACTGTTCCAAAAAATATCACGCTGTTGTGTCAATGTACTATTAACCTGTAAAAAAAGACCAGGTTTGTCTGTAACGCCCAGCTGTGGTCTCTTGTTACTGTTCCAAAGTATGTAGAAAAAAAAACAGCTTCTCAATTTGCCTGGAGAAAAGGAGAAGACGAAATGAGAGGGGTGTTAAAGGTGGAAGGTCAACTGGGAAGTGGTGAAAGTGATGGAATATAGGCCCGCCCACACTGTCTCAAATACTCAGAATAACTCTACATTACCCAAACTAGCCCTGGGGCTTATACAAGAGACACAGGGAGAAGCAGAGGGGCAGAAAAGTGGAGTTGTACTGTAAATCATCTGTGTTTATCGAATAAGAGGGGCTATATACAAGAGGTTTTCACAATAACAATATGCACCATAATGACCATACATTTTGTTTTGTCCTAATGAGCATCACTTTATTTCTACAAGGTCAACAAAGCAACACACCAATTCCAGTGAGTTATAAATACCACTGCTTTCAGGCAAAAAATCTGTCTGATATTTATTTCCTTCATCATTCAAGTCCATTCCTGCTGTGATCCTTTCAACCTTGCATTTCCTTTCTGCTCTCCTCCCCCTTGTTCACCTTTCCCTTGTCCATTATACTAATTCCTACCCTCAGGATGAGCAAAAATGTACTGTGAGCCTTAACCCACTTAGCCACAAATATAACCCACTTTAATGTGTGTCATCACCAGAGCGCTCCCCCTAAAAACCAGACCAAAATGTCCTTGCACCGTTTCCCCACTGAGGGGCAGGCAGACCCTCGGCAAGGAGGGAGTGTGAGCGCTTGAGCACTTCCACAGGCTCTGAGGTGGGGTCTTAAATGGTTGACTCACTCTCACTAGAAGCCATGCTCTGTTTAATATGAAGGGAAGAAAGGGTAAGTATAGAAGTGTAAAGCGAGCGTGGTTGGATAGACAACAGACGACACCAGAAGTGAGATTGTGAAAGACAAAATAAAGCCATGCATGAAAATAGGTCATAAATTGTTAATAAAGCAAATAAAATATACAAAGGAAGGAAATAGCAGAGTTTATGTTTGATAAGTCATGGCCAAATGAGCTGGTGTTTTATGGTTTTCATAGACGTGCTTTTATTATTATGGAACACTTCAGTGCACTTGATGAAAATGCTGACTTTGACTAAATCAAAACTGATGTCTCATGACAATTTCACCAAAAAAAAAAATGTCAGAGCTTAATGCTGTCTTTTGGAAGCTACTGACAACATGTGCAAGGCTCATCATCTGCCATTTTACCTTCATGCCACAGATGCAGACCTCAATCAATATAAAGAATGAAGAGAATTTAATTGTTAATTTTAATAAACTGTTGTTAATTTACCCATGTCTGCGAGCTATTTCAATCACATATCCAAACAACAACCAGAGCAAAAGACTGTGACCTGGTGATGAAGTATTTCCGGTCAATCAATGGGGAGCTAATTTCTTGGCTTAAACGAGTGATGTTCATGCTGTGATGGTCATGCAACGGGGGGAAGTGATCCTTTTTATATTTTACACAGAAATGGCAGCAGAAGAATAAACAATTTCACGCTCTGTTGAGAACAGTAATATACAGCCTCGCGCAATCAGATCCAGCTTCTTTCTATTCACGACCTGTTTTATATCAGCATTAAAGGCAAATGCAATAAGTCATTTCACCAGAGCTCAATACAGCCCAAGAGTCAGCAAATCCAGATGACTTTCTTTTCATAATGCAAGTCCAGGACAGCAACCTTTGTAGTATATGAAGTATATTTATTAGCAATCATTAGAAGGAGGCTACTGTGGTTTTGTATAACATGAAACTAATGAAGGACTGATGAAGTGAGAGAGCACAGTGGAAAACAAATGGAAAATGAAATATTTCTGTTACAAGGGTCTGTAAATGAAGAAATACAATGACGTAATGTAAACAGGGATTTTTTTTGATGGTGTTGTACTCTGTGTGCATCTCTGATTTGGAGAGGGATCAAAGGCAAATGCAGTGCTTTTCTCCCGTGTGAAGCAGCAGAAGCCACCAGTGCCATATGTGAGTGCCCATCAGTGGGTCCACATGCCATATGCCTGAATGTGCTGGTGTAATGCTTTCTCTGTGCCAATCATTTCACTGTCCGCCACAGCAATGGAAGTGTTGTCCTGGTGTGAGCTTCTATGTATTCAAATATGTTGAATATGTGGCAAGTTTTTTGCATAATATTTCATCCCGATGTGACAAAGTGTGAGTTCTATTGGCCTTTTTATGTGTGCAGACATTGCCTCAGCAGATTCTAACTGGAGGTGCAGGTGTTTGTACGGCGTGGCCCTGTTTCTCTCTCAGCTGCCGGACAGTAGAAAATCCTCCCTAGTGTCGAGTTTCCCCATCATGATGGCATAGCGGGGTTGTGCCAAGAAGAGTTGCGCCTGGGGAGCCTCTGCTGCTCTTACTCACTACACAGAGCTCATATCAAAGTATCATCGCACACACAAACGCACAAAGCATTCACCTGGAAAGTACAGTCGGAACCGGAGCATCCCAAAGTCCTGTCACACCCACAGCAATGCACTTACACACTTCCTGTGCAACAGCTCAGTTCACACAGGAAAGGTCAACTGTCAACCTCGGCACTGAAGACCACTGTCTGTAGCAAGACAGCATTTTGCTTTTTATTAAGTAATAGCATACAATCATGGCCAGGACATCTATTCCTTACTTAAGCGTTGACTGAAAAGAACAGAAGTGGAAAGGAGTCAATGACAGAGCTCATACAATTAATTTTATGAGCTCTGTGAGTGTAAGGCCAGTACAAGATGAAACAGACCAAATAAAAAAAACTTTAAGATCAAAGCACCTTACTTATTTTTAGCCAGAGCAGGGAGTCAGAGCAGATTTGACCCAAGGAGACATAAATACTTTAGGGTGTCAATTTCTCAATGCTATCAATTACACCACTCAGTTGATCATGCCAGATGGTTAACAGTTAATCAAATCAAATTCATATATTTGAGATGCCCAGTTTCTACTTTTGCCATTTATTTAAATGTTTATAAATGGTAATACAAAAGTGTATTTTCCATAAAAGCTAAATCTGCAACAAATCATAAAAACTAGAGTTTTTCCAAAGTGCTTTATAGTGACCTCTTGCCTAGTAATAGTAATGTTAATAGTAATAGTAATAGTAATAGATACATGCAGGTTTAATTTTTATACACAGCAGAGATAAGGCCAAGCATCAGGCAGGTCAGACAGCAGGTCCACAGCGATGGAAATGTAGCACTAGTACAATTAGCCAATCAATTTTCTAATATTAGTGTTGGCAAAAGGTTGAAATGCCGTCTGATATGGAATCTGGAAATTAAAGAGCACAAAAAGGTTACAGCTAGACTTTATTAAAGATTTAATTGGATGCAAATCAGTTAACTGTGTTCGAACAGTCAGAGCAGAGAAGCGCTCTAAAGTGCATGTGCAGACACACATATACTGTTACACAAAGTCGAGGTCATGAGTGTTTAGCCACCTCATCTTTCTTACACCTTAGCAATGCACAGCATGCACATGGATACAGACTGGATGGTTTAAATCCCATGTGCAGGGTAGGGCACAAGAGGTGACATGTAAATGTCACAACCTCTCATAAGTGTCTAAAGACTGCCAAACATTAAATATATGTGTGAGACCATCGTGAATATTCATTACCATCAGTACGTTGTGACGAAAAGAGTTTCAGAAGAAAATAAACCTATGTCGCCACCTCTTCGTCCAGCTCTAGAATCTCAACAATTTCTCAACAGTCTTAACTCTCGAAGACGTTTTTTTTATATAATCAAGAATAAAGAAAATAAGATACTCTATCATTTTGAATCACTCTCTACAGCATCACAATATTTTTGTTGCAATAAACTGAGCAAACAACTGCAGAGAACTAAGCTTTTGACAGAACATTATGTAACAGTTGCATATTAAAGAGGTAAGTGAGAGACAATCAAGAAGTTACTAGAGACAACTATGGAGGTACATATAGAGCTGTGGACTCTGTGATCTCACACGAGACACATTAAAGCCAAGTGTACAAGACCACAGACCACTGTATAGCCACTCACTCATTGACATTCACCTCACTGATGTGCTTTCATAAATGTGCATTTGAGCACATTATTATCTCATTCTTAGGTGTCGCACAAAACAAACCCTAATGTATTGTTGGCTACGCTGCCAACAATACAAAGGGGCTATCATTAGCTTTGTTGTTGAAAGCAATAATGCAGGGAGACAGACAAAGAAAGGGAGAGAAAAAATATCAATGTTGTCTAGCCATAAACCTTCAAGATCTTGCCAGGTCTGATAAGCAACATCCAATGCTTATTTCTCTCTGATACTCAAGTCACCCCACCCAGCCCCTCCCTGAGGCTCCCTCTTGACAGCAGGGGCCTCAGTCCCACATCAGTGGAAATTTCCCAAAATGTCACTCCAGTAGTTGGCCTGAGTGATTGGCTGGCATGGTAGAAACTGCTAAGGCATTCACACACATCTCTCCCTCATCCTATTGTCCCCACCCGAAGGCTGTCACCCTAACTTTAGTGCTCGGAGGCAACGTTTCTCCGGCCATGCATGTTTTATTCTCAAAGTCCACTGTGACTCGCCTCCCACAACCTCTTCGTATCGTGTCGTCACCCTGTTGTCCTTGGGGTCTCACCCTGTCAGGGTAGCTCAGCCGGTGGCCACAATGAAAAGGTGAGGTTTAAAGGGGAAGCAGAAAGTCCCTGGAGGCTGTTTTAAAGGTTGCCAACACAATGAGACATAATAGAAGATTTATCTTAAAATGAAATAAATGTCTTAAAGGAATATGTACCGGGGACATGAATGTATATTGTATAATAGAAAGACAAACTTACGTACATGTGAGCATTTATCTTTTTTTCACACCCACAAAGGCAAAAATGGAGCAGCAAAAACAGGTTAACTTGAGTTCACCTCTACTTGGCCCATTCATAGGTGGCCAATTTTTATTTTAATCAGTAAAGCCTCAGACGTCTTAGCACCAGCCTTTTGAGAAATTCAGTAAGTGTTCTATAGACTTATAGCATGTAGGGCGACGCGGCTATGTGCATTAAACTCACCCCCTTAACGCCTCTCATCTTCACTTAATCCTTGCTGACATGGTCCGTTCGTCACAGGCGGCAGGTGCAAAAGGGAAAGTGTATGAAAGGCCATGAACAGTCACGACACTGAAGCTGTGCATAAAGCCATTCTTGTCTAAAAGCAGCAGGGGTTACAGACAGTTAATCGGACAAGAGCTAATCTAGTTAGGAGATCAACGAACGAGCTTTTCAGTGCTCAAAAGGAGGACACAAACGCATAGACAATAGACAGGGTCAGTGCCATTGTGTGTGAGAACAACAGCAAAATAATACAAATTTATAATGAGGGCTCAATATGAATTAGGGATTATACAAATATTTTTAGTTAGTTTAAATAACAAGGTCACATCATGACCTTGTTGTTTTTTTTCTGGGCACAGTAATGCTTGGAAACCTTGGAAGAGAGTGTTTTTTGTTGTTTTGTCCAGAACCTCAGATGGTTGCATATAAATCCATGGTTGTGCAAGGCTGCAATAAAGAGGATGAGGTTTGACAATAGAGCTATCATCTATTTGTTGTTTTTTTGTTTAATTCACAATGTCAAGAAGGTGTCCCTTTTCAGAGTGTCCGGCTGTGAAGAGCCATTAAAAGGTAAGTGGTGGTGGCTGGCGGCATGCATGACAAAGCCGGTGACCACAGTAGGGCTCTGGGATTCTCCACACCTCCTCTGGTCTCCATGGAAACAGGGACAGGAACATTCGTGCACATGGCAGCCGTGAATAGAACGTCACAAGGGACGAGAACAACACGCGTCCTGCTACTGGCACTTCACAGACTCCCAATCCAGACGTTTTCACACCCCCTGGATTCAAAGTGTTGTCTGAATGCTACAAATCCGAACAGGCCGTCTTCACGCACACCTGATGCCTTCTATCTTCTGTTGTTTGTCATTTATATTTTCTAAACAAGTCTACGGTCTGATTAAAATATGTCAGACACAACAGAGTCTGTGCTGCCAGTCAGTTTAATCCATTTATTCCCTCTTCCATTTGGCTTTCGCAGCACTGTTTGGTCTCAGCTGGAAATTATGTGTTAAAGCAGGATATGGACAGAATCAAGTGACACAATGCCCATAAAGAAACTGTTACTCCTCCTCCAGGAGCCTCTGTAAACTGTTACAAACACAACGGGACAATGTTTGTTAAACTTTACAGTCACAAAAGTGGGAGAATAATTTTACTGACAAGTCAAGGCAAACAGTGGGTGCACAGTAAAAAAAATAAGAAGCCGATTGCAGCTGCCTTTAGCTTTTGGAGACAAATGGCTTAATTCATTCATTGGCTCTATTTAGTTAGGCCAGAAAAACAAGAAAATCAATGCCCACTGTCCCTTTTCTGGAACAACTGGACATTTTGAACATGATTTCTATTATACACATAAGATAGTGAACACACACACTGACTCCAGGGGCCTTGTTAGCGGGTGCTCACAGGCAGCTGCAGATGCCACATGTTGGCTAAGTAGCTGCCGGCTGTACCAGAGGTGAAAGCAAAGCAGACACCGAACTGGGCAAAGCACACACATTTCTGACAAATGTACGCAACACATTTGAACATTTGGACTTTTTAGTATGCCATCCCTGTCTTCTGTCTCTATCAGTCTGTGTTACTCCCCCTTTATCATGGTTGGCCCAGTGATCTTACAGAGAATGATGAGAGCTTTGATGTTGAGACAGTCTGTGTGTGTGCTCCATACTAGGCCTCTTAGAAAAAAAATTCTCCATCCTTCACAGTTTCTTCCTGTCACTCTGAGACAGCTGTGAGAAAATGAGAGGGCTAACATTAAGCAACTCATTTGAGGAGAGAAAGAGAAAGTGTGATGCATTAAGAGGATAAAAGCAGGTCAAAAGGGGGATGTGGATGCAGAACATCCTTCCTGTCCAAGTTTCATCTTATCTCTGACACAAGAGAACATACTTTTGAAATCTCTTTAAATCCTTTCACACCTAATGTTTCTTCATGTATCAATCTTGAAAATTAACAATACAGTCGCTTTTTAATCAAAACCTAAGATCAGTTCAGATTTCAGAATTAGAGCAGACGTCACGGTAACGTAATTTGCTTTTGTCTTGTTCGCTGTCAGCCCCATCTCATGGCACATTAGCCATTCACAGGCTAATGTAGGGTCAATACTAATGTAATCTTTAGTGAGCGGACTTATAAAGAAGGCACTTACCAAACACTTTGTGTCAGAAAAATATTTTCTCTCAATATTTCTCTATTTTAGCACTCACAGTGGGACTAATGCTGCTCTGTCAAAGTGACCGGGGCAAAAGAACATCACATAAAACCCAAAACAAAAAAAAGATAGAGTGGGTCTCTTAAAGTTCACCACACTTAATGCTGTTGAATATGTCTTTTGGGCTAATACATATTTTACATTTTGTTCTGTCTGTTTTAATAAAGTGGGGCAGTTTTTATTATGTTTCAGTTATTTGATTACTCTTAATAAAGTCCAGATAATTATTCTTTTATTTTGCCTCTTTTGTCTGTATTTCTATGCAGCTCCACAATCACACAACATAAAATACTCATACAATAAATGTGCTGGCCAGGGTGAAGGCCATTATCTATCAGAGGTCTGTGGAGAACTTCTCAATTCTTCTCTGTCACGGCCAGCAAAAGGATGACTGCGTTGTTTAATGACACCTTGGGAGGAAATAGCCTGCCTTTGTTCCTTTACAACTTCATTACCCACTGTGACACGGCTGATACGTATTGTACGAGAGTGAATACTTCATCTCGCAATTTGTCTTTTTCCTCTTTGGTGCTGATCATTATATCCAACTGGCTCTTTTGTGACTGTATTTAAGAGGGAAGTAATTTTAGCGATATTTATAGCAGTAATATTCAAATATAATCAATAGTGCTCTCGTGCCTCATCCAGTTACATTGGTCGTTCTTCTGTCTGTTGTATCTGAATCATTAAAGTGTTTCCCATGCATGTGGCTGGAAGTGCTCGACTGTAGTTGTATTTGATAATTGATGATGGATGGAGCAATTATAAAGTATGGTAAGTGCGGCAGCTGGCAGATTACGACTGGGTAAGACAGCGCTGGGCAAAGTAGGAGATCTCAGCAGTGATTTATTCATGACACAAGTGGGTGAGGACTCAGCTTTCCCTTTTACTGTCCTCTTCTCTCAGCTGCTTCCCTCACACCAGCACATCAGCCTCACATGCTCTCAAACCCACATAGCTTTCACTTTCTACCTACTCATGCTAACCACATGTAAGAACAGCGTCAGGAACGATTCAGTTTCTCTCGCTGCGCTTGTTCTGCATTTGTACATGAAAGATATGTGCACAAAGGTTCGATTAGTATACTATAGAATATATTTGTAATATGTTTTTATGTAAAGTGAGAGAAAATGTATCTCACTATTAATAATAAACATCATACATACATCTATGTTTTGCTCTAATGACTTAATAGTGGGTATACTGTATATTGAGTGGTCTAAATGTAAAATTATGTATTCTTTCCATCATCTGGGACACCTGCTTTTCCACTCACACTGTTAGATATTAATAAATGCAGAAGCAAGGCAGATGATAGCAGAATAATTATAATAATCAGTTTTTTTTTTTAGTTTATGTCAGTTTTACGTAAGGGTTGGGTGATTCAAGTGATTAGAAGTTGTTCATCCTGTCCAGTGTATCTCGTTTATCATACTGGACATTAAACCAGCTCTGATCCAGGCTCCCACTCAGTCACACTCACAGCAAACCAGATTAATTTCTGAACAATGCAGCTCTGCAGTTATGACGTTTGGCACTAGGGCTAAACACATGGTGATCTTGGTTTGATCTCTTGTAAGTTGTCCTATAAATGTCCGTTAAAAGTCCTAGAGGCCATCTCATTAGTAACTCACACCCTCACAGCTGGCCAATGTCAGAGAGTGTCACGCAGGAAAACCCTGTGAATAAGAGCGCACCAGTCTGCTGCACACGCACCGAGAGGTAGATACTCCATATAAAGTGACAGATACCACACAAGGCCTGTGCATCTCCCACATGCTACCACCAGGCCTCAGGCTCTATTTTCACACTCAACTCATGGCAAGTCCAGTAAACAGCTTTCACACACAGCACAGTAATAAACGGTCTACATATGGGCCCATGTCTGTACTGTAATATTTATTTAAATTTCTCCAGAGAGACAGTTTGTTACTATGTTTAGGGATGTTAAGTGAATAAATGCATTGTTGGATGCCAAACAACTATGTGCCATTATTTAAAATGACTCAGCAATACATTGTTGGCAGAAAGAAATTAATTGTTAAATCAGTCACTGCTCAGGCAAAAGGTGACAGAAAAAAAAACACACATAACATAACCTAAATTCTTTGTCACATCAGATTGGCACACAGAGACACTCTGTGACACATGTTACTTTACCTAAACAGATACTATTTTTTTCTTGTTTTAGAAGAAAACTGTTTAATCACCTAACAACATATTGTACATATTGATGATTTGTGAAAATAAACAAGCCTTTATGTAATATAGGCTTTATTATTAATGATTTTAATGAGAATGTCTAGTGCATATAGTCAAGCTTTGGCCAATCACAGACAATGCCTTCTAAAAAAGGAACGCCCCTCATTGGCCTGCTGGTCGTCATACCGTCTCTCCGAACAATCACCAAACACACCACCACAATCACATTCATACACCAGTGCCACGGACACTGGAGGCTAGGTGGCGTGTCATGCCCGAGGACACAATGACAGTATGAAGTGGGGGAGCAAGGATGGAACTGCCAACCTTTAGATTATTGGATATGGTTTGTCAACATTGAATTGTGTCTATTGCAGCACTGGCAATGGCTGCTTAAACAGTATGTTTATACAATAAATCGAGAAAATGGGAGCAAAGTCAGCATCGGTTTAAACGCAGAACTACAAATTTAAGGTAAACTCAAAACTTTGGTATTGTATTTAGTATTTTGTTAGATATTTTTAGTCCAGTTTTACTTTTATAAATAAAAAAGGTTGCTTGTTGGAAGTGTGGGATGGGTGCATGAGGAAAAGAATGTTTGGGGTAAAGCAGCTTAAAAGATTGAACAAGCAACTTATACAAATAGTAGACTACATTATACAAATGAAGGCAGTGAATGTAGCACAGTTAAAGCAAATCTTGTGTTGATTTTTCTTTATGAAACCTTAAGCCGGACGTTAAAATGTGGGCCAGTAGCCTCCTGCTTTTTCATTTGATGGACCATTACATCACAATTGTTTGTGTAGTTAGCATTTCAAGTGGATGTCCTGCTCTAACAGCCATAACATTTTGAAATGTGTGTTGCTAAACGATAGAGGTGTTTTGGAAAATGATGAAGGCCATATAACCACAGGGCTTCTAATTAAAATCAATGATGTGAGGAACAGCGGTCTGGGGAGTGGAGAAGAGGATGAACTGGTACAAGTTGTGTGTCTACTGCTTCATAAAATATTTTTTGAATCTTAAATGTGTACAATGACTGAAGGCAAGGCAGAGAGGAACATTTGTCTATCTGTAGGAACTCTTGGTTTCTGAAAAGCATAGAAAGTTATCAGATCCACGCAATGCTCGTCTGTCTGCAAAAGAATTTGAGTTATTATTAATATCAAACAAATTCCCTTTGCCTGGCTCCTCTGCTGGGGAAAGAGATGTTTCTAGACAGAAGATGAGGTGACCATTTTTCTCCTAACATCGAAATCTGACAAATGTCATGTTTTCACCAGAGCAGACCGGAGATCATTTCTGGGAGTTATGTAACACTGTGATAGAAAAACTCCACTGGGTTCATCACTGTCACAGAAGCTTCTGCGAATGTGGATCTTATACCTAAGGGTTTTTATATATTTTTTTAGGTATTCATGAGCGTGTTCACTTACATACATTCAGATACTCCAGCACACTCCTCATGCCTCTTTTACAGATCCTGTCCACCCACCTGTTCTTTTCTTTTCCTGAACATCTCACAGTCCCCTGTGATTCTACCTGCACTATTCTTTTTTGCTTCCCTCTCTTTTAATAAAGTGTTTCCCCAAGTCTGTCTCTCATCCATCATTCTTTTCCACAGGCTTTTATTTATTTATTTACTCATTCATTTTTCTGCCTGGTGATGCTGCCTTTGGGTTCACACGAAGATGCTGTCAGCCATAGACAGGATTTTTAATAGAGGTGATTTTAACATTACTCTCATCAAACCTCACCCCACATTTCCCAGTGACAGGATTTCTCCTATGTTGGCTCAGCCTGACTGGAAAAGCATAATGAAAATAATAATGAAAAACACCCTGCTCAAGGCTCATGGCAGTACTATAATCTAATATATTGATGTCCTCAAATAAGCGGTATTAAAATGTGTCTAATACATGATAGATCACAAACACAAATAGGTCATTGTTTACAAAAATGTAAGCCTATTTTTTTCCATCTTCAAAAAAACAAACTATTTTGGGACTTTTGGAGCTTCTTTAATGTTTGGAGCTGTTTGAAATGCAGTTTATTTTTGGAGTAAGCACACATAGTCCTCATAAGCAGTATAAGGTGCCAGTGTTGACTGTACCTCCTCCGTGTAATCGCCATGTTAAAAACACAAGTCTCAAAGGTCAAAGACCAAAGACCAAAAGCAAAAACTGAAGACAGAAAGATGATTGAACAAAAGAAAACATTCATTCATTTCTTTTTTCTGCCTAGTGTTGTTAGGGGTTGCAGGTGACTAGAGCCTATCCCAGCAAATTTGGGCCTGAGGCAGGCTACACCTAGTTAGTTCCAAGGCTGACATTTAGAGACAACGACCTATTCATGCATGCCTTTTGGTGGTGGGAGGAAGCCGGGGGGGAACCCACAGTAACACGGGGAGGAGATGCAGACTCCTCACAGAAAGGCCGGAGTTGGCCGAAGATGTTTAAGTCGGCCAGGGTTTGAACTCACTATCTTTTTGCCCGTGAGGCAGGAGCACTAACCACTCTGCCACCATTACAAAACAATCCAATATAAATCTATCAAGATTATAAGTTTGTTTTGATTCCTCTCTCTCTGAAGAAGCTGGGATGAGACATCTGGCCTGGCCCCACTGTGGATGTAATATTGTTTCACTGCAATATATAACACCTGCAGACCAAAGTCACGACAGAGACGCCAAAAAATTATAAATGTCTGTTGCACAATTACAAATGACTCACTCCCAATAAGTGCACTGATAATTTTCAGAACCACCCATCACAAGGCCGTCTGTGTGCAACATAACTGCTCATCAATATGACAAGCAGGAAGTTTAAATAATGTGGGGATGTTAATTGTGGGACTTGATGTGGGAATACTGTGATCTTTGTCAATTCCCACAGGAGACTGTATTTCCTGTGTTGTTACAAAAGGCTTTAAAGTAGGCTGTACGTCTATTTCAGAGTAGATTCTGATGGTATCAATTAAAACCATGTACATACCTTGATTAAGAAACTGCTTATTCGTTTTATTTAGAGTTCCAGTAAAGCCACAGATGCGACATAACTAAGAGATAAAGTGTCACAATGGTGTGGACACAACATGGTGGCCTGACAACACACAGACTCTCCATATACATCTAACTCTTAATGCTTTCGGTGTCAAACAAAAGCTTTTGTTATCCCGCTCTGTAGCATTTCACGGTTGCCATGGCAACGCCGAGCCAGGAGAGCTTTAGAAGGATCCCAAACTTGATAAAAGGGGTTTCTAAATCTGACAGCGCGGCTCTATATTTGCTTTTGAGTTTCAATACTGACTTAGAAAGAAAAACAGCACAACGAGGCTCCAAAGACTGCCAGGAGAGGAAAAAAAGTCAACTGGTTAAAAAAGCATACATTAACATAGTTAAGTCTCAAAAAAGTGATAACAAAGCAGTCAGTCTTTCTATTGTTTTAAACTGACAAAAAGCCCACTGCCATAGAGTTATTCTGTGAATGTAATAACGGTCGGACTGAAGCCTGACCCTTTAATAATTACAGATAGGTTTTTTATGAGAGAAAAAGAGGAGCGACCTTTCATAAACACAGAAACTCATTTTAAACTGAACCAAGCTCTCTCATTGATTCACTCTCAAACATAAAAACTCAGAGGCATTTCTTTAAATCACTTGCTTGTGTTGACGGGTTGAGAGAGTGAAAAAAGAGGTCGGCAAAGAAATGAAGTGAGCAGTGGTGAGCCCTTGTTGATTGGTCGGGTTCAAGAGCCTTGTTAGTAACACTGGCTGCTCTATATCTGGCTGTACTCTGTTGAATTGAGTGGATGTGTATTTAGGCAAGGCAAGTTTATTTGTATAGCACAATTCATACATTCAGCAATTCAAAGTGCTTTACAAAAAGAAGAGAGATGGGTTAAAAACACAAATACGACAACTATCAATAAAATAAAATAACTGATATCAACAACTTAAAACAAAACTAAAAGAGAAGAGTACAGGTAAAGTGTAATAAAGACTCAAAACCACAATATCTGCTCCTAGTGACCATTCCAGTGGAAAGATCTGGTCAAGGACAGTTTGGCCCACTCTCCATCTTTTATTCTAAATCCTCTCATCCCACTATCTCCGACTAAAGCGAGGACCAGAGTTATTTCATGTGAGAGTGATGGGGCCCTGAAAGACTGCTCCCTCTGCCCTCTCCTCGGGGCACACAGCTGTGCCCAGGCCCTGTGACACCCACCTAAAGAAAATGGCAGGAGTACACTCCCCCACACAAAGGCGTGGATGCATACAACTCCATGTACACTTACTCACACCTCCACAGCTCAACTGATCTGGCACATGGCTCGCGTGTTATGCTTTATGTAAGACATCAGCTCTGTCTGACACATTTATATAACAATGTAGGCTCTCATCACATGTATATTATCAATAAAGAGATGCATGTTATGTCAATAGTGGAAAGATTTGCCGGGACAAATGAGCAGAATTTTTTAGCGTGGTAACAATAAGGAATATTAACAGACAAAAACATAAAACAAACAAAAAACACAGATGTGATGTTTAGATGCATTTTGCGGCCACTAATAATAAAGACTGGTCAATTAGCAGAATATCTGGAGCAGTATTTCCCCTAATGCAGCAAAGAGAATCCATAAAGCTTAGATCTAGCCCTCTTAAGGATTTGCTCTGGGCCAAGTCCATTAGCCTAATCTTAAAAACAAAAGCAGCACTTGGTTTGCTTGCTCTGTCTTCCACACTCACTTACACTTCACATCTTCCATCAGCACACTCGACAGTGCCCTGCTGTTATCTGGGGGATGTGATGTGCCATTTCTCTTTGAAGGCACTGTCACAGAACAGCTTATTTCACCAGTCCTCCAGACGCAGGGTTTTTCCATCCAAGACAAAGAACAGAGCTGCCCGGGTGCTGCCGCCTGGCTGACTGACTCTCTCATTAGGAACAAGAGGCCTCACCACAAAGGAGACATCTAGTCCAGTCAAAAGTGCAGAGATAGAGAAAATATTGTAAAGAGTGAGGTACGACGTTGGGGAGAAGCATAGAATGTTCAGACTGAGGCAGTTTCTGTTTTGTCACAGATTTTCTGTGTTTTCACTCATGTCACATTGCTCAGCTGTCTCCACATCGCACTGTAGAGACAAAAAAAAAAAGAAAAAAAAACTGTACTGCTTTGCTTCTCTGACAAAACCTTGGCAGTAAATACCAAAGTGTAAACATACAGCGCATCATGGAGTAAGGGCAGATTATTTAACGAATATCTAAACTCACTCTAGTCAAATTTTATATCAGAGCTGTGTTGATATTGAAAACTACTTAAGATTCCTATGCAAGGACATCTCATCTTGAACACTATACTCTTTCATAATGTGGCGTTTTCACTAAACTGCATTTTTGTCAAGTTAACGCCAGACCCTTGTGGCCTTGCATTTCAGTGCATATAGCTGTTTGCAGAACACTTATGTAATCCCTATATGGGGCCAATGAAATGTATCTGGATTATTCAGACTATTTGTGTCTTTTCCTCCTTTTGGTTAAGAAATAGTTATTAAAATTTAGGGAGTAGAATTATCCTTTTAATCCCTTGGGACTTGTTTATCATAGAAGAACTTTTTATTCAGTTGTTTTGTTCT
The DNA here is from genome assembly GCA_024349245.1 of Neodontobutis hainanensis. NCBI lineage: Eukaryota > Metazoa > Chordata > Actinopteri > Gobiiformes > Odontobutidae > Neodontobutis > Neodontobutis hainanensis. Next base: position 3,211,396 of record JALDNG010000016.1, on the reverse strand, counting down.
TGTAAAAAGCAAGAAAACGGCAAGGCAAAAGGAGATAGACTTAAAGCAGAACAGGCTTAACAAACTGAACATCAATAACAACAGCATGTGCATACCTCATTTTAAACACGCACACACACAAACCCACACACATGTGCAAATGTTTAGTAAAAGGGTATCAGTTGCCCTACCAGTGGCTTGTGAGGAAATGAATGCGACTGGATTCCTACTGCGGCATGTGTTTATGTGTTATGTAAACCTCATTACCTCTATCACTAAATCACATTCTTATCATTAAGCCTCTGTGAGATCATAGAGAATTTGCGGGAAACATCCAAGTACTTCGCAAAATTACTGTCCAAGTCACACAGAGGCCAACATATTAGACCTACATGTGCAAACACAGGGAAATCACTGTCACAACATTATGTTATTGTGTTGATTTACGAGCCCTGTCATAATCTCCATCAGTTTGGGACCTTGAGTCAAAAGATGCCTGATTGTATCCTTGAGCTTCTTCCGTCACAGCAGCTGCTTCATGAAAAATATATTTGCGTGATGGTCACCAAGTTCACCAGTCCACCCCCTCTTCCGTCTTCCTCCTGGTCTCACCATTGACATATTTTGCTCAGAACTGAAACTAGTTGCTATGGCTACAATCATTAACACATCTGGCAGAGTTATGAAGCGGGCACATGCGCGCACGTTCCCACGCACATTTTGCCAAGTGTGCACACAACAGACGTCCTAAATATGTGCATAAAAAGCAGCAATATGAATGATTTCTGCTGTGCTGTTTTTTAGTTTCATGGCTGCATTCTGGAGCTTGTGTAGGAAAGATAACAAGCAAAGGTTTTTTTTATAGATAACGCTCAAGCCCTCAACTCTTACTATTCAACTCCTGTGGGTAAGATGTACCCAACCAGCTTTATCTGAGGCAGTTGTGTGTGGGTTGGTCAAAATTATTTATAACCTTAGGAAAGTCTGAAAAAAATGTAATGAATAATTCATGATGATGAAATTTTACATTTACAAATAATTCCAATGATCTAAATGAAAGCACTCTCTGACATGTTGCTGCCTTTGACTATTAAGAGCTATAGGAGCTCTGCACTGTAGTTGCACTGTCAACAGATGCTTAATCAAAACACTGGGCATGGTAATTATCTTTATTGATTATGCCACAGTAAAAAGAGGTAGGACACAATAATATTATATCATAGTACACCAATTAAAAATCAATATGGAAAAGTAACATGGGTAGAAAACAACTTCTCTATTTCCAAGGCGAGGATGGATGGTAATTACAAATATGATGTAATGGTACCAGTTCTATTAATACATTTAATCTTAGAGAGACTTGAATGGGAATTAAACACTGTCCACTGTTATGTATCGTTTGGGCTACTGTCATGAGACAAAAACTGACAGCTTATTCAATACCACTGAGAATAGAGAATATCACAACATCTATCAATTATTTAACCTGGAATACAGACTCCATTTTCTTTTCATTCAGTGTTGCCTGAAGACTTTACTGTGACATTAAACTATCACCCCGCCCGTCACTCTGTTATGCTGTAGTCTCTCTGTCCCACAAATCCCTTCTCTCCTGGGCCAACACCACTGTAGCTTCAGTCCTATTCAAGCCCAAATAATCTGGAAAATACTGTGTATGTTAATTGTATGTTAATGTGCTTGCTGCTGCTGTACAAATACCAAAAAAAAAAAACATTTATCAAAGGCTACCTCACCGAGTGTTACTCATATAACAAAAGTGCCTAATTATCCATAAATATATGCCATAAATACTTGCCTACATACACACAAACCTGTACAAGCATGACATTCCTCTTCACAAGTTAAAACATGTATGCAGACTTCAAACACTGAATTAAAAGCTTGAAAAACATCTTGTAGAGATAACAACAGGGAGGTATTGCATAAATGTAACGTTACAGTATGTACACACACAGCTGGCAGTCAGACTGACAGTACATCAGATGGCTGCGTTGTGCGTGCATTCTGTTGCCCCTATCCTAACCCCTGAGGACATCCCTTCGCCTCCGCTCATGCACATGCTCTCTCTACTTTACATACCAGTGCTTCCCTTAACCAATCACCTGGAGTCAAACAACCAGCCGGACCAGTCACAGCTCTCGGAATAAGACGCCTGGTGCCTGACAGACGCTCAGAAGCATTCCAGGTGAGACTCATCAAATATATAAAGCTACATGTGAAATATGTCAGCCTAATGCACAGGCTTTGTTCAAAGTGGAGGAGCTACAAGATGCACATTTAGTTATGTACTAAATCAACAAATAAAGGATAATAAATGCTGCTACTACAAACTGATTGCAAACCGATACAAACATCATTACACACACCTCCTGTCACTTTGTAATGCTTTCACCGGACCCCACCTATTTGCTGTCAAACAATCAACTGCCTCATACTTAACCATACTCTAACCAATCCACCAACTATGAATAAAAATTAAAAAACCAAGACAAGGAAAGGTCACTCTGCTGTCTCCTACCTTTTTTCCTTTCTTCTTTCGATGGGCTGCTTTTCCACCACCTGCTTTCTCCTTAGCTTCCTCACTCATGTTCAGAGATCTCCCCTTGTTCCTCCTCTCTTCTTACTTTTTTAAAATCCAGCATGTAGGAGCTTGTGGAGTGGAGCAGCAGAGGCAGCAGCTGTCTTCACTTGGAAAAAGGTACCACAGAAATCTCCATTTAGGAGCGCAAAAGGGAAAGCTTGTTCCATGAAGAATAGAGAGACTGGGAGGACTGTGCTGATGCTCTCTCTCTCCTCCTCCTGCTCTCCTCTTCTTATCCACGTTCACAAACACACGCACACACTTGCAATCGCGCTCGCCGAGGTCCACTCCCACTTGCTGCCTTTTCTGTGTGCAATTGGTGACTCTCGCCGGGCACCCTCAGGCAGGGTGTGGAGGCAGGAGCAGACACGAGAGAAAGAGCTTGTAGCAAAAGGACGTTGAACAGTAGAAAGAACACGCAAAGACAAACAGATAGGAGAAAAAGAGTGTGGTCTTGACTGGATGTGGAGAGCCGCCTACCTGGACTGAAGAATGAAAACAAAGAACAACAAGAAAAGTCACAGTGAAGGAAATGGGTGTGTCAGAAAGAGAAGCGTGCAAAGTGTGAAATGGTTACTGTTGCTAATAGGAGAACAGAGAGGGTTGATGGAGTCCAGTCTCTTCAGTGCTCTGTCGCTTCTGCTGCTCCACCGCGCATAGACGCTGTGATATGAGTCCTGACGGGCCAGAGAAGAGAAAGTGGCAGAGTGCGCTAGACACAGCGGATCATTAACACGATGCATCAGGTCCTTCCAGAAAAGGAAGTCTCCCCATAAGCCCCTGCCAGCAGGATCAGCTTACTGGAAACTGGAACACAACTAAACTGCACCCAGCACTGGCTTACTGACTTACTGATTGACTGGTTTGAATGAGGTGTGTATGTGTACATAAATGTGTGTGTGAGAGTGACAGACGGAGAGCCAATAAGAAATAAGAAGGGTGGGAACTGAAGAGACAGAAACACACAAACAAATCCTCACCAATAACAAAATGTCCGTTTGACAACTAAACACACATATTCTGGAGAAACACCACGCCTCTCCAGCCTCAACAAGCAAAGAAACATCCTACTAATGAGGCAGGCACAAGGCAAGAGAGACAGAAAGAAGAGGGGAGAAAATGGGAACACAAAGCGCTGGCAAACACAAAGCAGAGGATGATCATGAGAGGGAAACAAGAGAGACAGTGGGAAATGGGGAAGAAGAACAATGTAATATCAGTGAAAGAGATGAACCATGGAAAGGATGAATGAACAAACAAGACAACAAAAGACAAAAGAAAAAGGGGGCAGGATTTATTGTAAACAACGATGCCATTATCCTAGGCCTATGGTGGTGTTAAACATCTTTGTTGTCCTCCTGCCATCACCACCAAGCCGTTCACTATCAATAAATGAGGCCAGTCAATTGGCAGTATGTCCTCCATGCCAGCAGATATTAAATGTACCATAGAAAAATCTAAGCACAGCACCTCCCAATACAGCAAACAGTAGTGGAATTAAAAGGTCTCTATTACAGAGGCAGATGCCAGCAAAACACAACAAACATATCACTCCGGTGTTAAAGAGAAGATACTGGAAGTTCTCAACTGGATCACATCAAGTTGAATCAGCAAGGAGAAGTTACAGGTGCTCTTCAAGGACGGAAAGGGCCAAAACAGCAAACGCAAATAAAGAAGAGATGTCCAAAGCACTCTGATTAGCTTTTCTTTTTATTTCAATGCCAACACTTTTCGACTCAATGAGTCTTCATCTGGGCAGTGGTAAAGTCTCTAAAGCCAGTGGTAAAGTCTCTAAAGCCTGGTGGAAGCTATGGGATGTGGGCTGATTTTAAATTTGGGATACCTTTAGCATTTTTACATGTGAGTAACAATACATTAACTTATAGCAGCATTTTACTCATTAAGCCTTTGGTGTTTCTTTTTAATAAACAAGGTAGGTGGTTTGATTTATGCTCTCCCCACAGTTCATACTGTTGTTGTGTCCTTTGGCAAGACACTTAACCCATCTTGCCTCCAGTGGTGTTCCAGCTGTAACACTTGTAAATAGAAGCATTATGTAAGTTGCTTTGAATAAAAAAAGTGTCTGCTAAAAAAATGACAAAAAAACAAACAAAAGAAATAAGAAATATAACACTTGTGAATGGAAGCTTCGTGTAAGTTGCTTTGGATAAAGCGTCTGCTAAATGACTAAATGTAAATGTAAATGTAATACAATGGGCATAACCTCACTCTTTTGTAGCTAATGACATGAAGTTTCCAGCTAATGGCATTAAACCGTATTAGGATGTACTAGATACATATAGGTCTTTGTCTTTTTACAAATGAAATCTTAAATCAAAAATTTATAATGTAAACCTTTCAAAAACTATGACTATTAGCTATAACACCAGAGTTAATTTATGTTCTCCAATCAAGGCCATCATCCTCCACTCTATCATCTCATCTCGACTCCTTGACCTCCTCCATCTACAACATGACGTGAGAGCAGAGAAGGATTACACACTGCTTTACACATTAATCTGCAGTTGGTCTGTGGGACAGACCAGTGAGTATCTGTCACCACTGCTTTATATTAGAGCTGTATATGTGTGTTTGTGTGTCTTCAGGGCGTGGTCTTCCTGGCTTAGTGCCAGCTGGGGTTATTATTGATTGTGTCAGCAGGCAACTTTAGCAGCCAGCCATTTTATAGGATTTATAGGATTTATAAGTCTCACACCTCACACTGGGAAATACCATTTCTGTTTACAGCTTTGGGCTGTCGCCAAGAGAAAATGGTTAGTTTATTGTTTATTATGTAACTTTGCTATGTTGTAGACAACTAAATAAATTAATCCATCTCCCATCAATTACATCCATTCACCCAAAAGGTGTATTTTTCTTGACGTTTAAACATAGCCTAACTAGAATGGATTTAAGTAGGTGAGATTGCACCCAGTGGTGTAATATATTCCAAAAACAAAAGTTTTGATGAAGCTGGAATACAGTGAAGATGCTGTTGCACAATATTTATTTTTTGCTTCTTTTCTAAGCCTTTGCTTTAAAATAAGCTCTATGTAAAGGTGCTGTTTGCGAGCTGGCCTGCAGTTTCAGTGTGAGGTACAAGATCAATGTAAACCGACCCCAGGTAATCTCCAGTACAGTAGGATCTCAGTGGGTACTCATTTAGTGTTTTCACTGTGCTGCTGGTATTAACAAGATTTACAATGTTAAGTAAAGAAAAATATTTTAAATACTATATGTTATACGTGGGTTTTCATTCCATTATGATTTCCCGCATTAGTAAACATAATTTCACTGCTGAGGTTAAACATGAGACACACAAGGTTAGACAGGACTTCTAGTTCTGGGTGCTGTCCTTGTCACAAGGACCAGACAATATCATATCAAGACTATGATCTTCATTCAGCCTATGTGTGACTTTAGTTATCCTAACAGACAGTCTAAGCTAAATTTAAAAATAATATCTTTGTGGGACGTTCTGATTATGATGAAATTAAGACATTTATTTTACAGGTTGTATATTTCTAATCCAACATATACACATGTACTATTGGTTCTGTTTTTCCAAGTGTTGATGTAAATCAGTAATTAGCAGTAAGTAGCAGTACTCAGACATGTCAGCTACCCAGACTGCAACCACAGCCACCGCATGAGCCACTGCAGTTAGGTGTCTCCTCACATCCATCATGCTTAGGATCGATCATCTTCGATCAATGCGTTGTATGCAGGGGCTAGATAGGGTCTGACAGACAGCTCTACAGGGGGTTACCATCCCAAACTCAAGAAGTGAGGGCTTCCACACAAATCAAGTACCCCAGCACTGGAAATCAATCATCACGTACGATGCTTGCTCAATGAAAAGAGGCCTCAAATGAATCAAACTAAACTCACCATCCATTCAGTGATGGTCTTTGTTGAAAAACACAGGTGTAACAGCTCTATCCGCTCATATCTGCTCATGTCTTATCCTCTGTAAAATCAATAATTATACGATGGAGCATCATTGCACCAATCAGTTAGTCGTGACAGCACAATGTTTGAATGCAGTGTATATTTATGCTGGAATCAATGACAAAGTGACTGTGAGATGTGTGAAAAGGTGGAAGTGATTAGCTTTCATCCTTTTGACAGCTATATTTGAAATTTTCAGCATAGCAAAAAAGCATCTGCAGTCATCTTAAACTAACTGCATTTATTATATATCCCAAAGAACTAAACTTAGCACAAACCAAACTGCGGTCTAGTCTCACTGTGGCCTAATTCCAACGAACATTTTCAGCATAAACAAGCCAAACACTAATATATTACAAATAAAACCCAAAGAAAATCCAGATACTGCAGACACTATGTCAAGGAAACACCTTACCATGTACCTAGAGGAGCTTGGGCTCACTTTTAGTTGTGTATTTTGAGGGACCCACTTTTGGCTGTAATTAGGTCAAGTCCGGACAGGTGCTCCATGACTGATAAAGACTGCGCAGCTCAAGGACTTTGCCACTTTACTACCAATCCCTTTTATAGGTGACACATGGGAAGAGACATTTCTCTTTTTAAATAATACAAACTTAAAAAGAGAAAATACAAGATGTCTGAGCCCAAAGAATTTAGACAGACATTACTGAATGAGATTCATGCTCAATGGTAACCATTTCTTCTGTGAATACTAACAAACCTATTACAAAAGTAATTTATTATAGGAAATGTCTTATTGTTGAGTTCTGCTGTCAGGTGTGCAGCAACCCTAAAAATCAATATTGGTGCATTGCATTATTCAGTATATTGCTTCAACACCAAGCACTTACATCACCAGAACTGGCTGCTTTCTTTGAGAATTAGTGCTGCATGCAATTGTAAACACAACAAAGAGTCTGCTATTGATTCTTGCATTTTGATTTTCCTCTAGAGACAATTTGCATTCTGTGTGGGCAAAGTGTTGATGCAGTGTTTGCTGTATGCAGGCATGTACTGAATCTAGTAAGTACATTGTGGATTTTGGAAGCTAGAAGAGTCTTACACTTGCCCTGAGGTTGCTGACACTGCAATGTCCAGAGACTGTTTGAACTCTCCAGTCAATCCAGTCTCCCTGTGCTGGAACTGCTAGGCAGAACAGAGGAGAAGGGTTACATCAAGCATAAGAACAGACAGACAATACTCAGAGGAGTGCCCGCTTTAATACCACTCATTCTATGAAATTATTGCTTTTGCCAGTAACCACACCCAGATAAGTTTTGTGAGAAGTCCAGACTAAAAGCCACAAATTACTGTGTAGTATGTGAAGAGAACAATTGTAAGCAACAAAATATATTGACATTTTATGCATTCATTTGTCTTTTCCAAAACTGGTAAATAAATCTACATAATAAATTGTGCTAGCTAAAGGAAAATATTTGGTGATGTGGTTAGATAGATCAAATAGATCAATAGTTCAGTGGAGCTTTGAAAAAAGAAGGGTTTGTGATGTACCCAGAATAAGAATTTACTAGATTTCCATATATACATGCATTTGAACTATTCACCTGAGATGGCTAGAATTTTTAATGCTAATCCAACTATCCTCTTCATCTTGGCTTCTGCTTTGAACAAACAAAATACATTTGGTTAAAAGGATCTTTTCTACCACAGATTGGTTCTACTGTTGAGCTACAGTAGCTAATTTTATTACAGAATTAGACAGGATCCAGATGTAGCTTCAGTAAAAGATATTCGATTCTTTTAGTGACTCAGCACATGCCACCATTACCCACAATACACTTGACATAACTTTATTTGCAACTGTGCGTAATTGCATTTACTTGCTTAAATGGGCCATTACTGTCAGAGAGGCATTTCCAGGAGATGGAAAACTGAAGTTGAGGAGCTGTTTTGTTCCACACAGGTCCAGAGACCAAGACAATGGTCAGAGAGGCAATGGGAAAACAATGATAACTTACAAGAAGATCACAATAATACATTAATAAAAATAATCTATTTTTATTTTTTGCCAGACATTGTAAATGTGCACTTATTTTTACCATATCATCATTTTATCCATAATTTCCAATTCCAAGCTGTATAAACTTGAATCCTTATTGGAATTAATGCATATCAGGTGTGCATAATTAATAGGCAGATTCTTCTACTCAAGAAAAATGGGCCAAAAAAGAGATTTAACTGATTCTGAAAAGTCAAAAATTGTAAAAAAAAATAAAATAAAATAAATAATAACAATTTGTTTCACATGGATGCAGCCCTCTAAGATACTTGGGCCCAACAGGATCCCAAGAAACGTGTCGAGAAGAAAACACGCAAATTAACTTAATTAAGAATCAAACGTGAAGCTACCAGGAACCCACAACTGCAACCTACCTGGAGTGTCAAGAAGTATGATGTGTTCAGTTCTTCGTGACATGGCCCAGGTAAGAAAGGTTGAAACCCGACCAACTCTGAACAAGACACATAAGTTGAAATGTCAAGAATGGGCCAAGGAATAGCTGAAGACAGATTGTTCAAAAGTTTTGTGGACTGATGAGATGAGAGTGACTCTTGATGGCCAGATGGATGGGCCCGTTGTTGGATCAGTAATGAACACAGAGCTCCACTTTAACTCAGACGCCAGCAAGGTGGATGTGGGGTACTGGTATGGGCAGGTATTATTAAAGATGAGCTAGTTGGACCTTTTCGGGTTAAAAATGGACGCCCATTTTTAGAAGACTTTCTTGCAGGCAGTGGTCCAGGAAAAAAGTCTGCATCTCTCAAGAAGACTTTGATTTTTATGCAAGACAACTCTCCAGCACATCATCAAAGGCCTTATAGATTAATAACTAATGACATAGCTCACCTTCTTCCCCTGACTTAAACCCTATTGAGAACTTTTGGGTCCTTCTTAAGCAGAAAATTTACAATAAAGATAAACAGTACAGCTCTCTGAACAGTGTCTAGGAGAGAGTAGTTGCGACTGCACAAAAAGTTGTTTCTGACCAGATCAAGAAACTGACTCCATGAATGGAAGGCTTGTGACTGTTTTTGAAGGGTGGCTACATTAGTCACTGATTTTTTTATTTTATTTTAGAAATGTTTATTTGTTATTTTTAGTTTGTTTATTATTCTCACTTTAACGGTTGAAAATAAACAAGTGAGATGGGAAAATCTTGCCTAATAATGGTGTACATGTAGATGTTTATTTTAAGAAAGCCAAAACTTCACTTTTACTACTTAAATGTTCAGATTTGAGGGTTTGTTTACATGTTGGATTGACCAAGAGCAATGTAGTTGTACAATAACAAAATGAATCCTCAAAAATACAACTTGCCTAATAATTGTGCACACTGTGTATAATACTTGTAATGATCATTCGGCCTCATGGACCTGCTACTACTTTACAAGGTGTTTATAAAGAGGTGTACGGTAACCCTCAAGCTTTAAGTGAGTGGTGTTTTTCTTTGTTAATATACTCACAATACAGCTTTGCTTATGTCTTGTTTTGCTCATCCTGGTAAACATGAATTTGATAGGTAATTTACTGCTTTGGAAAAAGGCATAACCACTTGTAGGACTTATGCTACTCACTCATCTTGGACGATAATAGGCCCACTAGCTAACATTTTTAGACAAGTGGGTTTTCCTCTTTATGTTCAATATCCTATACAGTCTTTGGCTTAAAATGAATGTGGTCTTTAAGGCTATAGCTGCAGTATAGCTTTCTTCAGTTTGTCCTTTTTGTTTCCTCAGTTTAACCCGTAGACTAGCGTTATATGGATTATAAACATTCAAATACATGCATTAGCATTGATTTTTTTCCCCTAGCTTTTCACAATATATTTAAATGTGACTAATACGTAGCCTACATATGTTATGATACATGTAAAAACAACCTTAAATGTCGTAGTTCACCTTTAGAGAACAAATTATAGTATGGAGTTTCAAGAAGTAGGAATCTTACAATAAAGTTAGCGTTAGCTCAACTAATAGCTAAGGTGTGTACGATAATCTGTAGCGCCGGCTGTTAGTTTAAGCTCAGTAATTTAAATGTAAATGTTTAAAAACTAAAGTAAATTATACGCAAATTGCATGTGACATTCAGACAATTTCTATACCCACTTTTTGTTTGTAGCAAAAGTTAGGCCATGGGGCTTTGTAAGACCGGAGATTTCAGCAGGTGATGCGATAGTGATTTGTGCAAATGCAGTTTTAACTTACCTTTTTTAACGATGGCTCTTAATCCAGCTAACTAGTTTGTTATGGCAATTATGGTTTAACATTAGACTTACAGTTCTACTATACTTAGGTTGAAATAGGCTACAACTTCTTCACTGACTGAAGCACAGGGATCTTTCTTTTTCTTCCTAATAGTTATTATGGCACGTTATTTGGCCGTTTTCACTGGTGTTCTGTGTATTTAATGGATTAAGAACTCCATAATAACCTCTTGTGCTTTGTCACATGAAATTGGCTGCACGGCTTGTCACAACCTGTAAAATCAATCAGTGATGGAGTAGCTCATCAATAAAACCTGCTTGTTTTTTTCTTCCCTCAACACTGACAGAGCTAAAGTTTTTGTCAGACTCAAAATATTGTAAATGGTGTGCTATCAAGACAAACACATTATGCTCTTTGTAGAGAAAATGTAATCTCGTTAGTCTGCTGTAAATCCAGACACACACATCCATATGCACAATGAAACACATGGCTGATTCTGGACTGCTGTTCTGCCAGCAACATCATCACTCTCCTTCCCACCCTTGTCTCCATGGAGACAGGCTTCCAGAGCTGGCTGCTTTCATACCGTTGTGAATCAGCACAGGCTAAAAAAAAGGGGAGGGGTGGTCTCTTTGTGTTTAAACATGACTAAAGAACAAGATGAGCACTGCCTCACTTCCAATAGAGGTGATCAAAGTGGCTCTGAAAAGGCCCAAAAATTACTATGAAGTGCGAAGTGGGGAATGTTCTGGTTTGCTCAACCTTGGTCTTAACTGATTTATTACCCATCATCACTGTTATATACACATTGGCGACCGCTTATATGTAGGCTCTGGACTAAAGTACACCAATATTTTCTGTTCTGATGATGCAAGATGTATGTGAAGAGGCTGCAATAACTGGAGTTGAACAAGGAGATGTAGTTTCACCACTGACAATGTTCAATTAGCACCAATTAGAAAAGCCGGCGGACTAAAAAACAAGTTGGTTACAAGCAGTTGACAGAAAGGAGAAAGTGGTCAAGTGCTGATGTAATCGAATAGGCTTGCTTAAAAGACTGCCTTCTTGGTTGTTGAGTCAAATAAACATCTCTGTGCTGTGTTGTCAGCGCTGCAGAAAGACAAGCAGAATCAGCTCTAATCCTCCATGATAAATGCACTAACAGCTGGACACTTCCACGCTCGGGACAATGTCAGGAGTGTTTAGTGAAGTCTGTTTCAGAGGGGAGGTAATGGAGCTACCAGAGTGTGCATGTGTTTAATGTTTGCTTAAGAGGAGCAGCGGAAGAGAAAGCTTTCATTGGCTTAGCGCCTTCACCTTAACTCAAAGTCTGAATGAGCAACACAGTGTTCATCACATTTATAGACACTCACACACACGCACACACACACACACACACACACAATAAAGCATAAAAATAAACACAGGCCTCCACGGTGCTTGCATTCATGTCATGCCATTCGTGTGTACGATTACAGAGGAAGTGGTTTTTGTGAAAGGTCAAAGATTTGAAACGAAAAGCAAAGGCCATAAATGAACTAGCAAAGATATTATAGTAGAAATATATCATGGAGGAGTTTGTTTCCTTTCAACAGATGGGACAACGTTTCTCGGGTGTCTGGAAAGTCTATTCTTGGGTTGCAACTAACTTTTTTTAAGCATATAGGCAAGTTGAGGCATAGATTTAAATTAGAGACGCCTAAGAAGAGGACTGAGAAGAAGGGGCAAGAGTGCTAGGAAAACAACATGCCAACCTGCAAGCTGTAGTCATTTGTGGAAGACAAAAAAACAGGTTGAGCAAAGCAGCAATCCCAACAAGAACCTTGCCCTAATGATTATAGAAGATTGCTCTCCCTTTGACGTAAACGTGGCAAGCACAGACTAAACAGGCCGCAAGTGCTATACAAGAGCCAGCGAACAAAAGAAGCCAAATGCCAAATCTCAGAGTGGCCTGAAGGAACATTGTTGTGTCCCATTAAAGCTCCTGTTTAAACATTAGCAAAAAAAAGAAATACAACGTCAATGGCATTTCCCACTTGCTGTAAATGCTCCGAGACTGGGACACACACAGCTTTCCCACATGTGTGCTTCCCCTTCAAATGGACACATGTAGACAGATTAACACGTTAACACACAATAATAACCTGTGGATGGAAAAGCCACTCACAGTCAGACAGACAGGGTTTGTTATAGGAGTCATGCAAACAAATGATGTCATTATCTCAAAGCTTACTCGCTCGAATGTGATTATCATATTAGTGGGAGGCTTTTGGCATCCTTGACTTCCATAGCAATGAGCTGTATACTAAAAAAGAAAAAAAAATACAGAGAGAGACATTATTGTCAGGATTTTTTCTCATGCGTCTGATAGCTTCAGTGGGAAACATGCACAGTCATAGTGAAAGAGCCTTTCATCTGTCCAGGTTTCTCATTACCACAAACAGGAAATTAATTTCTTTAGGTGTGTTCAGTGTACATAAGGCCATCCCTAAGGGTGCTTTTCTCTTCTTTTTTTTTATCTTTCAATAGCATTACCATACAGAGGCCAAGGCATACAAATGATCAGGCAGGAAACATGATGAGAGCAAGAAGGAGGCAGTATCACGTGGTCCCCATGGCAACCACACAAAACGGCATGCACTCACCATGGCAACAGAGCTGGTGAGGGAAATGTAGTGGAGACAACACAGAGGCTAGCACCGGCCTATGTCTTTTTAAAAGGAAGCTACATACCAGTCACAGCACAAGACACACAGTTAATACACTCAAGACAGATTCATTTGGGGTTAGGTTCTGGTGGTGGCTCTTCTGGCTCCTGATTCGACCCACTTGGCCTGTTTAATTCTGGGGTTCGTGTGACCTGGAATAAATGAAAACATCGATGTTCTATTTGGTCCATTGCCATATTTGAAAAGTATCTGAACGAAAAACTATATGGCTGTGAAAGGAAGCTTTGGGAGACTTTGTGGCGAGGTTGTCAGTAGTCACATCACATTGTCATAACATTGGATCTTCGAAAAATACCTCCATTTATTCAACTAAAGCTTTTTATTTGACTGACTTCAGCAGACTTTATAATAAATGAACAGTAATCACAAAAGGTAATAGCTGTAGTGGATCAATATACACACACAGACATGCTCTGGTTTTCCACTGTAGCAATACATTATGGATTACAGTGGGCCTTGCTTAATAAAGCTGCAGACGGTTCAACGGAAATGACAAATAGCCAGACACTAACTGCTGATACATCAAGGCCATAGGCGACTGTGGTGTATGATAATGGTTTACTACCAGACAAGGAGAAATCGCATGGCTCGCAGTCTATCATCCTGCCACAGCGTCTGATTCTGCTTAAACACAGAGAGCAGTTTCCTTTAAGAGTTGTCTGCAGAAACACATCGAAATGTTTTCCTCACCAGCCGCCTACGTTTTTCTCATACTTTTGATTCTTTAAAAACTTGCAAATTAGAAACCCTACTCCTTAAAAGCTTGAGTCGTGCTGCACAAATGTCCTTCTAATCAGGTACATGAATGTTTTGTTTTTTTATTATTACTTTAATCACTGTCATTAATTAAACATAGAAAAAAAGAGGAAATACATGAATGAATCGCTGTGGTTTAATTAAAGCTGCTGTTAAATGTCTTTTCCATTAATAGAACTTGATGTGCTTGGCTGGGTTTGGTGTCTTACTGTGAACTCAGAAGACCTGTTTTGAATGACTTCCTTGTGTGTGTCCTTGCTTGTGCAACACATGAGAGGCAAAACAACACATTCCTAAAAGCAATGTTTTGTCAACCTTTAAAATCCTTTGACTTGAAAATATGAATAATATGTCTACATTGATATTCAGCCACCCTAGAGCGACACTGTGCTGCTGTCTGCTCTGAGCATGTCTTTGCAATAATGGGAGCAGGTGGGTGTGGCAGAGGGCTGAGTGGCGACAACAACCTCAAAAGCTTGGTTCACTGACGCCATCTAGTGACATAAAAGTGTATGTACTGACTTGCGTGCTCGTCTTTCTGGATTGTTTACAATGTCAAAGTCAAGCACTTTCAGGCGTTTCCAGCACCTCCTTAGCCTATGTGAAATTATAGCTCATTTTTATAAAAACACAGGCCTACACATGTATGTACTTTAATTTTACTGCTGAAGCAGTCACTTAAAAAGTGCTTCTTGTCTGTTGAAAAAATGTGTAATTTTCCCAAACTTTTAGCTTCAGTGTTTACAATGCTTTTATTAAACTCATATGCCAAGAAATTGTGTCAAACACATCAATCTGTATTTTCCGCATTCTTTATTCTACAGTTTACAGCAAGTGACACACGTGGTAAGTATTCCCTTTCCGTGGCATATAGAATAGGATGACCATATTTATAGACCTCTAAACAGGGACACTAGAATTGTTTTTCTATAAACCCACTAGTAAAAGAAGAAATGTCGCAAAATATTTTTTCCGTTTTAAAACAATGGTAATTCATTTGTTGAACACAAAACAAAAATAGACGTGGTGCATGAACAATGACTTTTTTTTTAAAAAAAAGGTGCTTTTAATGACAAAAAGTTAAAAGTCTATGAACAACATTGGTTGTAGCATTTGTTAAAATAGGGGCAGGGTCTGTTTAAAACCGGGACATATTGTTTTTTTACATATATTTGCTGGGACCTAGGACAGAAAGGGTGAAAGTGGAAAAGTCTCTGTTAAATAGTGACATATGGTCACCCTAATACAAAATTACAGTACAGAATGTTTTGAGATAAAAAAAATATGTTAGTATGTTTGACAATTATATTAACAAGAAACCAACAAAGTAATAATTTGCAGGTCTATTTTTTTTTAAATATATATATATATATATATATATATATATATATATATTTTGGTAAATCTTTTAGTGTTTAGCTCAACCGTGTCGACAATGTGCCAAAAATGCTTTTTTTGAGTCAAAAATAAGCATTATTTGGTACATTGTTGACATAATTTCATCCAAAAATGTATAGTTTTGTTTTGTCAGAAAATTAGTTTGTCCTACACCGTTCTTTTACATTTTATCCTTTTATTTCAAACATCTATAAAGAAAGAAACAATTTCAAAACAAAAGTTTTATCATAAATAGTCAGTACACATGTTTGAAAAGGAGTGGTTATTGATTCCCACCCTTTTCTTTTTCTCATTCATTATTATAAACTGTAACTTCCTGTTATTGTAATTTACAAATAAGGAATTATATGCATTCATAACTTTAACAAAAACATTTATAAAGAGAAACATGCACATGTAATCATCAATACACCCTTTCTTTGTGTATTCCATAAATATTTTCTTTATATTTTCAAACATAAACAGATTGTTTGGACATTGCATGAAATCTGAGTTTAAATTATTCCATCGTTTTACACCAGAAACTGAAATGCAAAAACTTTTCATTGTTGTCTCACACAACACATTTTTAGATAAAATGTCTTCTGAAGTTATAGCTGCTGTCTTGGTCACAAAAATGTATTTGGAATTTTACTTGTGCTGTCTGATACCCTACAATGTCAGTGAATTTTAAAAGTTATGACTTTATAAATAATATATCTGTATGATCTAGATAGCCGGACTTGTTTATGATTATTTTGGCATATTATTAATATTATATATATATTTTTTAAACAAATTACTGAATGCAATGAATTTCTGTATTTCTCCCCAAACCAGACTTCCTCCGGCCCCTGGCTGCGCCTAGAAATCCTGTCCATAAAAATAACGAACAGGACCTGCCGGAGTCCAACATGCACAGGTCTGACTTACTGCCAGCAATGCGAACCAAGCTCCTGCTCTGGTCGTACAGGGACTGGACAGCCCTTAGCAAAGGGCCCCGGACCCCATATTCCCAGATCACCCCCCACAGGGCGCCACGAGGGACACAGTCGAATGCCTTCTCCAGATCCACAAAACACATGTGGACTGGTTGGGCAAACTCCCATAAACCCTCCAGCACCCTGGAAAGGGTATAGAGCTGATCCAGTGTTCCACGACCGGGACGAAAGCCGCATTGTTCTTCCTGAATCCGAGGTTCAACTATCGGCCGCATTCTCTTCTCCAGTACCCTGGCATAGAATTCCCTCTGTAGTTGGAACACACCCTCCGGTCCCCCTTCTTGAAAAGTGTTATACATGAGATTATATACAGCACAGTGACGTCCTTGGTGAGAGGCGTTCACAATGGTCCAGGTGCAAAAGTCCCGTGACAAGCCATGTCTCAGTCTAGTTATGTCTACTTCATGCTTGGATTTGAACAAAGGACATGACATGAATTTGACATGACCTGAAGAGAACTATAAGCCCACAGTAACTATAAACATTAAAATTAAAATTCTTATAACATTCCCCCCTCTTTATGCTGATAACAATTAGCATAAGCAATCTACTAGCTTGAGTATGAGTTGTTTACTTTTGACAAAGCGAAAACCCAGCAGGGCATCTGACCTAGCCTAAGTACACTTGACCAATTGACCTAACGCTGGGAAAAACTCTTTTGTCTACCCCTTGCCCCAAGGCGGCATCAACACACAAACATCAAGAATCAACTTTATGTAATCACTTCAACTGAATCTCAAAACACATTTAAAATCAAAGACAAAAAATGATTATACAGGGATATGTTCACAATCAAATGGGACTCCACAGAGTCATACACTGATTCTTCAAAATCAAATTTGTAAAAGTCCATAAATCAAAACACAGTGTCACTCCAAAATAAAGTAGAAAAATATGCCAGAGTTTAAGCTGGTCGCCCCATCAGACTCAAGATCTCCGGCCTGTCCCTGCCTGTCCATTACTGTCCCTGTAACGAAAAGAAAAACACATGGAGTGAGACTTATGCACATTCTTAATGATTAAAATCAATTCTCTTAAGCATAATAACTTCAATGAACCATACGGCCCTTAGGACTGTAGTACGATCCGTCCTGGAGCTGTTGTCCCGTTGGTGTTCATGCAAACGTTAACGTCCCTCAGATATCAAAGTGTTCGTCTGAAGTCAAAGCCTCGACCACAGTTGTTGGACAGGTGCATGTCCAGGAATGTTGACCCAGCAATGGCCACATCCACCAATCTCACCAACACGCTCCAGATACATGGAAATCAACACAAACAAAAGTTATAAGACATGGAAGTGCCACACAAGTACATGTATCTCAATACAGATTTAAAATCCCAGTCACTTTTCCAAGTATTTTGTAATTTTTTTTTAGAACCAGATTAAAATCAATTACTCTATTCCAGAATACTCTGCCAATTCTTCTCAGTGCTATTTGTTCTGTCCAGAACTGTTTTAATTCATTCCAGATCTGTTTTAATTCATTTCCACTTTTAATTCACAAATTACAGTATCTCTCGTGCAATTCATAACCCTTTGTTGTTTATAACTCTAATTAATTTAATCCACATTTGCATAAATTGTCTCAAAGGTAAAATTCTAATTTCAATGCTAATTGAATTTTAGCCTTATATTCATTAAGGACACCTCAAAGGACCTACCTGTCGTCAATGTATACGGGGCTCTCAAATAAAACTGAAGGAACTGCTGTTTGGTTCCAAAGATGTGAGTTTCTACTCACGTCACATTGTATGTGAACAAATAAAACGAGGATCCTTTAAGGACGCATGTTTCCGGTCAGCAGGCAATACTGGTCTAATGGTCTTACTTCCACAAAACCTCCAGACTTCTGCTTTGCACTGCACTTGTCCCTGATTTCTCAGTTTGTCAAGTTCAGGGTGATGTTGTTGTCAGGCTGATGTGCCTCCAGGCTTTCATCATACGAAACCATAAAAGCTCTTAAAATGATCAAACCATAAAAATGAAACAGCAGATAAACCCCGTTTCCACAGATATGGTGTGCTGGAAATCTAATTTAATCTGAAAGGTTTGACTCAATCAGACCAAACAGTGCTTCTCCAGAACGGTCATGTCAAATTCTTTCTTACTTTATTTAGGATTTAAACTCTTTTACTGTATTAAACACTGTTGTTATAACCTCATGCTAACCATTAGGTTAACCACGCATCACCTCTTCACTTTAATACAGTTAGTTTAAATCTTCTTCTCCCTCTCTTTTTTGAGACTTGGGACCACCACCCCGGTCTGCCAGTCCAGAGGTACTGTCCCCAACCGCCACGCGATGTTGCAGAGGCGTGTCAGCCAAGACAGCCCCACAACATCCAAAGACTTGAGGTTCTCAGGGCGCCCAGATGATGGATGAGTCCACCTCTAAGCCCTCGACCTGGGTGTCGGTGGAATTGAGGAGATCTTCGAAGTATTCCTTCCACCGCCCAACAATGTCCCCAGTTGAAGTCAGCAGATTCCCACCTCCACTGTAAACAGTGTTGGCAGGGCACTGCTTCCCCCTCCTGAGGCGCCGGACGCTTTGCCAGAATTTCTTCTAGGCCGACCGATTTCCATGGCTTTTCCATGGCCTAACCGAACTCCTCCCAGACCTGAGTTTTAGCCTCCACAACCACCAGGGCTGCAGTCCGCTTTAGCCTGCCAGTACCTATCAGCTGCCTCAGGAGTCCCACGAGCCAACCAGGCTCAATAGGTCTCCTTCAGCGTGACGGAGTCCCTTACATCCGGTGTCCACCACCGGGTTCGGGGGTTGCCGCCACGACAGGCACCGGAGACTTTACGGCCACAACTCTAAGTGGTTGCGTCAACAATGGAGGTGAAGAACATGGTCCACTCCGACTCAATGTCTCCAACCTCCCCCGGGATCTGGTCAAAGCTGCCGGAGGTGGGAGTTAAAGATCTTTCTGACAGGGGACTTGGCCGAATGTTCCCAACAGACCCTCACAGTACGTTTGGGCCTGTCGAGTCTGTCCAGCTTTCTCCCCGCTATCGGATCCAACTCACCACCAGGTGGTGATCAGTTGACAGCTCCGCCCCTCTCTTCAAGTAGAGGTCTTCTTGTAAAGGTCAGATGAAACAATTACAAAGCCGATCATCAACCTCCTGCCTAGGGTGTCCACCAGTGCACATGGCCCCTTATGCTTGAATTCCAATAACAGAACACCGCTTGGGTTCAGATCAGGGGGCCGTTCCTCCCGAACATGCTCGTCCAGGTGTCACCGTCGCTGTCCACGTGAGCGTCGAAGTCTCCAAGTAGAACGACGGAGTCCCAGGTCGGAGCACTTTCCAGCACCCCTCCCAGAGACTCCAAGAAGGCCGGGTACTCTACACTGTTATTTGGCCGGTAAGAACAAACAACAGTAAGAGACCCATTTCACCCCAGCCTTGATTCAGTAGTTCATTTTTACGAGCATTCATAATTTCAGATTTTCTTGTTCTCTTTAATAAATTTCTTCGGTCTTGATTCTTATATTGGTAGTTACCATGACTTTTAGGATTTAAAACAAGTTAATTTTAAACCGGTTTATTGTTGGTATGTGCAAATGTTGTCTCAACCCAGTTAACCAGTAACCTTCTCATCTTTACTACTTCTACAAACTCACAGAGGCTTTGGAAAATTAATTATCTATTAATTTATTCCACAGATCAAGGACTCATAACCATCAAAAATGTTGTCCATGCAACTACTTCTTCAGTGATGAATACTTAAAATACATACACACCAATAACAGACGCAACTTAGATGTTATATATTATCCATATTATGCACAAAATAAAAAAAACTAGCAATTGCTTTTGACATCAATACACGGTGGCATTTGGACAGTCTTACATGTATAAAGTACCACTTGTCATATCTTTGCATAAGAAATTTCTGACATATAAGACTTAACAGACTATTGCCAGAAAATTAGGATATAATAAATAAAACCAAGTGTGTGCATAAAGACAAGGATAAGTGGTTGAGGGCTGGTGGGTGAAACACAGACCATGTATGCATGTAATGTCCATAAATATGATTTATGTAGAGTGTAATTAAAATAAGTCACCTGGGAAACCCTGAGATCGCCAAACTAATGCAAGGTGGTTGCCAAGCAACCCGACTCCCTATAAATGAGAGTTATAAACTAATGTCAAACAAGAGCCAAACTGGCTTTTAAAAGTTTGTCCAGTACAGTTGTCAGGCTTGTTTAGTTCAAACATATTCAAGCCTTAAATAAGACCTGCTACTTCAAAGCCTTCCAGCATACACAGATGTGTGAAATACACTCAAGTACATTCTTCGTGGATTTAAAACTTGAGAAACACTCTTATCAGTATTTTGTTTTCTTTTTCTTTAACTCACAATCAAATACTTTTAAGTTTAAGATTGTCACCAAGTAAATGCATAAGTCTGGAAACGTAAGCAGTGCAAGTCTTAATATGTTTTACTGTGCAGTAGTCCATTAATCATTTTCTAGATCACATTTAATCTGAGTCAAAACAGAGATTTGCAGCACTACAGCCTTTATAGAAGTTCAATGGCAGTTTATGAACAAGAAAAATGAAAATCCTTCACTTATATACATCCACTTAAAATGTGGGTGAAATCTCAGCTGCTTTGTGTGCTTTTGTGTCACTTTCTTCTCACCTCTTTTTGCTAGAGACAGATCTTAGGCTTTAACACAACTTTGAAAGAGTTGCTTCAATATCTTCTGTAGTTGGTTTCTGTCCGTACTGCTTTGAGCCATGCTTTCAGTTGAGCTATGACTACTTTGATGTATCACAAACCGCATCAACAAGCTATCAGACAAAAGTCTTCTGGTTTGTGTTTCCAAAGTGTTCATCATCAGCATTCCACAGGACTCGAGCTAGATGAAGTTGTCGTGAAGCAGTGACAACCCTCTGATTATCTGTACATCATTGTCTTTGCTTCCTGCTAAGCTTCTCTTCCTGTTCCCTCTGTCCTAATCCACATCTATCTTTTCTGTGCTTACTGAGCTCTCAGTGCTGCAGGAGGAAATTGGTTGCCATGTTGATATCATTGTTTGAAGCTCTCAGGGCTTCAAGGGCATCAATCCTGGAAAAGCCCATTTCCACTAACCTTGCAACCTACAAAGTGACAAAGAGCACTGGTTACAGAATAGTAAGCATTAGCATCCCCTTGGTTATCACTGAGAACATAATTTTCCAAAAGTTAGGTTTAGAAATGTTCCTGATGTTATCTTTGGCTTATTAAAACAGAATTTGCAAGACTTGCATTGAAATTTAAACTGCTTTTGTCTTACAAGACTCTGTTTATCATTAAATGCTGCTAAATTGTACTTCTGTGCATTTCTTTTACTGTATCACTTGTCTGGGGCCAGGCTAATCAGTCAGCTATGAAAGGTGTTCTCTTTATAAACAGGCCTTAAAAGTGATGGACTAAAAGCCAATGAGATATAACTATTGTCAATTTTTGAAAAAGACAACTTATTAAGTTTTGAAAATTGTATAAAGTACTTTTTCCTAAAATTAATTTCTAAATCTATTAATAATCTAGCTCCAGAGATTGTAAACTGCACAATTCTGAAGAATCAAACCCTTGGTATCACCACAAGGGGTACCAAGGGTGGTCTTACATGTTACTGTAGACCAGCCCAATGTGAGGCCACCTTTGGTCAGAGCTCATTCACAGTAAAGGCCACAGATCTGGAACACCATACCTGTCGAACTCAAAAAACTAGCTAACCTAATAAAATATTTGGATTATTTGGGAGTCTGGCCCATTTGGTTCCATTTGGTTGTCATTTCTGTTCCATAAAACAGGCTCATTCTGAGTCACACTCAGTCACTAGGGCAACTTAAGCAGGGGCTTTGCCTGGACCGGAGCAAGCTTAAGCTCAGGCTTAGTCCAAACATTTGGAGAATCAGGGACTTTTTAATCACAAAGTAAGAGCAAAAGCACTCATTTTAGATTGGTCTCTCTAATGTTTAATCATATCAATTAGCTTTACTAAACACAAAAGCCATCAAATTTATATTTAGCCGAATTAAAAATTACGAGATATATTATAATCTACATGAGACTAGCAGTTTGTTGGGGTATTTAATTTAAATGGCATTATAATCCTAAACATCACATGTATTTGACATTTTTGTGGATTAGCCTAGCTTACTTTATTTTCACAGTTGCAATGTATTTCCACGTTAGTCACTCTGCTTCTTGCTCGTCTTCGTTTACTCTATTAAAGGGATATTGCCTTAGTTTTTACACTCAACTTCAATAATCTGCCGACCCACACGGTGTAATTGGCGCTTATCAAATGAGACTGGTGTCAGCCTGGCTGTGTGAGCCCAGAGTGCTCTTCATGGAACTATGTTTAAACTATTGCAAGCAATAATTCAGGCTGTAAGCCACACTTTTCTGAGCGAGTTTAATTAAAACACCCCTCAGGTCTGCAATTTAGCTCTCAGCTAGCTGCTGTAGCAATGTTTTTTGTCCCGACACTGATAAAAAAACAAATGCTATGCCCCTTATGAACAACAGATGTGAATGCATCTCTAGTGACAGTGCCTAAATAACAAACAGTTTTTCAAAGCAACAACAAAAATTGGCTTTTGACCATCAGATTTGTTAACAAAATTCCTGGATATTATGCCTTTTAACTGTCTGTTTATATATGTTACAGAAAATAAAGTACTAAATCAGTATATTAAAAACCTGTTCTTCTGAAGCGGGAGAGTTGTCTAATAGCGGTGGTTGTGGGGAGGCATGTGTCTGACCCTGGGGCTGACCCTGGGGCTGAGGCTGTGCTGTGGGATGGTTTTGTCCTCTGTTCCTCAGAGAGGGGAACAACCTAGTCCACTGTAATAAACCCGCCTGCACACAAGCAAAAAAGAGATCATCACAAAACAGTTAAATACAGCTTTAAACTGACGTGTGAGAAAGTGTGCCGTGTATGTTACCTGGGGCTGAGGTCTAGCATTCCTCCGGGCCTCATTGTACTGGGCAAGCAGAAGCTGTTGGTCGAACGTGTCCATCCTCTGTTGCCTTTGGATGTCCAGTGTAGCCCCCATTCCTAATGGTGTTTCATTGCTGGGTTGGGAGCCTTAAAAACATGTTCAAATTAAATTGATAGGAAGTAAGTAACAATACAATACAAGTTGTACATTCCTCTTGCAAATTATTTTAATTATGTTGTTAAACTAATGATAACATAACATCTAAAACAGTTAACTCAAGTTTTCTACATACTGGTTAACACAGTTAACAATGGATAAACAAGCAATTAGGTTGTGTCTTTTAAATCAGGATGGCTATACAAAACTCTAGCATACACTGAAATACAATGTGTCAGCTGCTTAATCCAATAAATAAAAGTTATTAGAGTGCCTGGAGCCTCTCAAAAATGGGAAACATCCTTCATGGTTTTGTCTGTGGTTTGTGTTTATTAACGATTGTACTTACTTGAAAAAACAGGCTCCAGGGTGTAATGGCCCAAACGAGAGACCCACGCAGGCACAAATACAAGCTTTTGCATTTTAAGAACATTGCAGTGGTACAAAGCACCTGATATCTGAAAGAAAGATATACATACATTTTATCCATGTTTGAGAAAAGGAAGTCGTTTACCTTTATACACATGAACTTTTTGGTACAGTATGGATTTGATTCCTTACTAATCCACTGAGAGCAAGAAGCCACATAAAGGACTGGAAGTTAGTAGCTGGGTCATAGAAAAACAAAGAGAAAATTTTAAATTACTAACAGAGAGCCTAAAAAAAAGAATAAAAAAACATATTATAAATGGGCCCACCTGCAAGCCAACAATGTACACAAGTGACTTATTTGTAATGTCAATTTGACCCAGGATCTGGGTTACAGGCATTCTAGGGATTGACAGGTAGAAAGGCACAAAAAGAGAAAAGACTGGAGCAAGCCTGTGAAGGAGAACACATTTCTGTGAAAGAAAACACATTTTTAAAAATAAAATTTCACCTTTCAGGCCTAGACTTTTTTAATCACTTTTCACAACTGTGAAAACTGAATAAAAAAAACTATAAATTTGAACTATGAACCCCATCAATAAAGTTTTGACAGTTTTAGGTCTGCATCAAGCCATAAACTAAAAGGTGTGGCTTCCAACTTGCAATGTTCTATAAGTACATAGCATATTGTCTAATACTTTTAGGGAAAAGTGGAAGCTCTGGGCATGTGGACGGACAGCATCAAAAAAACGCTCCATAAACAGCAGCTACACTTTGATTCAGTTCAAGGTTGAGGTTGAGGTTACTCAAAAAAAGAGAAGTTATGCCACTTATAGTATTATAAAATAGACTTAAACAGCAACAGCTAAAATGGCAAACTCACAGTCCTGCTGGCAGTTCCTCCACTTCATAGTCAAAGAGAAACTGAAACGCCTGTGCCAGCAAGAAGTCCACCAAAGCAGAGAGAAACCAAGTTGCCAACAGGAAAGACTAATAAAAAGAAAAAAAAAAAAATATATATATATATATATATTCTGTAAATTAGACAAAATACAGAAAACCTTAACTAGCTAACCACCAAAATTGGCAAACATTTTTTATATTATTTTCTTTATTTTTTACATAAAAATACATTTGCACTTACAGCAAACTTCTGGGTGCCAAACCTCCTTTCAAAGATACGAAAGTTGTAGATGAGCAGACTGCTACAAAAGGAGTCTTTGATATCAAGGCACACAATTCTCCCACATAGCAGCCTCCAAAGCTGCATGATACAAGACAACAAATTATTCAAAACCAAAATTTATGAATATATATATAATAATCCCATACAGATTAAAAATGTTCTGCTTTGGCATTATCTGTGCATCGTCTCTCACAGACAGAGCCAGTGACAGTGACTAACCTGGTGCTGCTGTCTGACATCCTGAAGGTTGTACTCAAAAAGGTGTTGGTACTGTGGCAGCAGAGTTAGTATCACAGTCAGCCCATTGAGCACCAGCAGCAGGCCTTTGGATAAAGGAGCTTTGTCTGAAGCATACAATGAGACAGCACAGTTTAGGCAAAAATACCTTTTATTCGTTTCTTTTGCAATAGATGACACACCACAACTTAACCGTGCTTCACGAAAGAATACTTTAATATTTTTTATCCTTAATTATAGAGCTAAGCTAGCCGCTGTCACTGGAACAGAAGATGCTAAGTGGGGGCTTCGACAACCTGGCTTTGCTTCAGATGTCAGATCAGAGTACTTACAGAGGCCCCGGGAGCCAGTGGTGGTAAACATGGTGTGTAAAGGAGTTACAGAATCGATAGGATAAGACTTGATCTTACACTAAATCAAACCTAATACTAAAACACCGAGCTAAACTTAAACCGAGAATCCATGCTGTGGCTGTGACAAGGAAGAGAGCAAAGGGAATCTGCTAAGGAAGCCTGGTAAGGCCAAAATGTATTAAGTTATGGCGGGAACTGAACCTCTGACCTCTTGAGGGCGCTGTTACTCTACTAATAGAACACAGATGTTGCCTTATAAAACGCTGATTTGGTTTATTCTAAAAAAAAATCTAATTATATTATATATTATTATTTTAATACACGATTATAAAGGATAAACCTGACAGGTGCTTAGAACAAGACATAAAACATTATGTAACTATAGCCTAAATTCCTAAGTTCCTGACAACTAATGGGGAGAACCCTTTTTTTGTAGAAACGGTGTTTCTGGCTCCACTACGAGAACAGTTGGCCATTACGCGTTAAATCTACACAACTTTCACCACATTTTATAAAAGATGTAGAATGGCATTTGACAGTCCCATCTGGGTTTACTGGGCAGTTGCTCTTGAGGTCCATAAGTGGATGCACATCCTGCTTTAATTACAAAGCAGAAGCAGTAAAAAAAAAAAAAAAACACTATAAACTTTTCTTTTTACTGAAAACAAATATTTTGGCTTAGCCAAATAATATCAATGCATGGTGGATGTCAAAGCAGGGTCATTTTCATAACTGTCACTTTTGGCTGAGTGACTATTTTACTTAACCCCTCAGTGAGATCAGCTTCCTTGGTTAGCACTGAACTAACACACATCTCTTCTGAAGCTGGGATTTTGTGACTAATAATGCCAGACAGAAAGGTTTCTTTTGACATACTTTCAATATTATTAGACTCCAGTCCCTAAAAATTTACTAATTGTAAATAATTTGATAAGTAATGTTTTTAAATCTAAACATCTTTGTAAATACATGTGTTGGGTAGGCACATAGAGAATACTCTAAGTTCTTTATGTGTATTAAATCAATGAGTTAAACTTTTTTTAAGAGAGGCGCTTGTGTTAATTATGCCTTGGAACTTGGAGCAGGACGACTATACAAAGTCCAGATGAATGGATTCGTCTGTGGTTGATATTATGCACACATTGTCTTATCTTGTCAATGTCCATACTTCCTTTTCTTAGAGGTCGTGCTTTGTCTTACACAAAAAGCTGCCATTTTTTGTCACATCAAACCATGTGTATACCTTCATGTTGGCGTGTTATTACTCTAGAGGCAATTGATTCAATGCTTATGTTACAACCAAGTACATTTGAAAAAATTGCGTGAACAGCTGTTTAATAGCGTTGCTTTTCCTCATCATGTACAGATGCATTGCTGTGTTAGTTCCCATTGGTTAGTTCCCAGCCATTAGGTCTATTTGGCTGCCAGTGGTCAGATGTGACTGCAAAGCAGAACTCAGGAACAGCTTGCTAATTGTGTTTCAGACCTTCTCTGTCACTGATGTAGGAGTAAGGTCTAAAAAGGTTGCTTTGCCCCTGTTCTCAATCAAAGATAATCAGATTAAACAGCACAAAGCTGTGTGTATGTGTGTGTGTGTGCGTGTGTGCTTACCAATAAAGAGACTCCAGATTTGGAGACAGCCTTGACTCCTGCTGTTTGCTTTGTTCATTAAGAGGAGATGAGCAGATGGTTTGCTAGTCTGTTGTGCAGTACACACATATGGGTTCACACAAATGCACATACACACATGCATGCTCAGTCCTGTCACCTTAGCTTTATCCTCCATTTATCTTTTCCATTACACATCGCTCGGCAGGACAATACAACTCGGTGAATTGTGAGGGAAATGTGTGTGCGTGACAAGAGAAAAAGAGATACGAGAGAGCGTGAAAGAGTAGCGCAGTGCTGAATGAAGTCGCAAACCTTTTTAGTCAGGACAGTCTCAGAGGTGGTCATCTGAAAAGCTGATGACTCATTCTCACATTCATTTATGTGAATCATTGCTATTCAGGTGTCAGCCACTCGGAATTCAGGAAGAATTGCTTGCAACAGAGGTATTGTTTTATTCCGGCATCATAGCTTATCTGCCAGTGTCCAGGAAATGGCACATTGCACGTTCAGACAAGTATGCATTAAAATCTGCCAATACAACCCCAATAGGGGCATTAGAAAACTTAATATTCCTTAAGGGTAACCACTTTGGTATTTGTTGCATTACATCAGCACAAAGTGTCATAACTTTAAAACACTATTTACACAGTTTCGTTTTGCTGATATTAAATGCCTTGTATAGGAAATTTAGTATAAAATGTTAGTATTTCACATTTTAGTGGTTTAAGACATTTGGTAAAGTTTTCTCTTAAACAAAACAATTGCATATAGCTGTTTCTGAATTTTTCCTCAGGGGTCACACATAGCAAAAAAAGCTCATCACAAAGACAGAGATAGTGCATTGTCAACATGTTTCACTAAAGGACATCCAGCATGTGACCCTTCTGGCCTCCTCCCTGTCTGTGTGTCAATACCTACGTGTGTGCTTTGGAGATGCAGCAAGAATCAATGACACATCTCTCGCTACACTCACAAATATGTAGAGACTACGCGCATAAACAATGCCTTCTTGTCTCATCCTGGAAATGAAACTGAAGGTGTAGTTTTACCCCAAAAGTTTTTAAAGAAATACTAATGCTTTTGTAGGATATAGCAAAAAGCACAGACACATATTCATAAAAAGCATTTGTATTGTTTGTATTGTCAAACTGCACTACTGCATAACATTCACAATACAAGTCATTTACCGACTGTACAACATGCCATTATATTTTTGATAATAACAAAAAATGATGACTATATATGTACACAACTCTGTTACAAGTTATTCATCACTTGTGTCCAGATAAACAGCATTGACAAAAACAACTAGGTTCATCCTTATCTACTGTAGGGTCAAAAAGCTTGATTGAAAGAAACACAGTCAAACACATCAAAGTAAAGTACTACAGTTGAGTTCCAGTGATAAATGTAATAAATTAAAGAAGAAAGACAACAGGAAATGTCACCCTTGAAATGTAGGGGTGTCCTCTTATGGATGCGAGAAATCTGTTACGTCACAAACTGTCTGTCAGCGGTATGTCCAATAAAAGATCTGATCTTTTCCGTCGTCCTCTCAGTTGATCAGTGTTATGTTCAGTACATTCCAGTAGTCTGGAGAAACACTCTGCCCTCTGAAACACACAGACACATTCACATTAACAAAGTCTAGGTTTGTTGGATTAAAAAAAAACAAAAAAACAAAACACTTTACCGAGTTTGAGTAGTTGACCTGGTTGTACCAAAGATCATTATAAAAAGATCATTATTAAGTAAGAATTGGAAATTGTTTTTGGGCTTGGATCCATGTTTTTTCCGATAAAACTTCCTGACACAAAGGAATTGCTTCCTGCCCTGCTGTCTGACAGACAATCCCCCTTTAAATGATTTATTACTGGGTGTTAATTATGCAAATGATGTCCAAACAAACTCGTCATGAGGACAATTAAGACAGCCGTTAATTAGTGGCCAGTTCTTTTCTTGCTTCACTGACATTCAATTAAAAATTGCCTTTGAACAAGCTAGCTCTCTGGTACGGTGGTCCTGTTGCGGTGCAGAGCAGAGGAGGGGTTGTACCATGCACTCATTTAATGAAAACAGACTAGAGATCATGTGCATTTCTATTTTTGCCTATTAAAAGATGTTACATGTGGGATTTTCTCATTAATCTATCATCGTGAAGACAATAATGATGGCAGAAATAAATATATTAAATGCCCGTCTCCATTAAAGCAGCATCCTCAGTGAACTTCCTAACGCTTCATTTAATTTTGGTCAATTTCTAAGGTGTGGTCTCCCTGTGAAATCTTTGAAAACCCTTCCAGTACACTGGTCAGTTAAGCATCAAATGCAGAGAGCAGGTGAAATAATGAAATGTGTTAGAGCCCAGTTGATTGAAGCCAAATAAAAGGGCCACTAAGAGATATAATCACGGTTTATTCCCTAGATTAAGAGAAAAAAAAATCTGATCAACCAGAGCTGGGCCCAAATTCAGAAAAGCATGGTTAATAAGTCAATTATTCCCACAAGTTTAGAGGAGGGTGAAAGCTCAGAATGCTATTGCTTGAAGAAATCTGCCAGAACCACAATTTTAGCTAATGTCTAATCTTTTAAAGTCCAGTTTTATGATCTCCCTGGGCACATTCATAAAAACGGGAAATGGGTCTCTTTACCTTCTTTGTTTTATTTTGCGCTAAACTGAATTGGAGGACACAGTGCATTTTGCAGGGACAGCAGCTTGAGATAATAAATAAAAGCATTTTAAAGTAAGTGAGTTTGCTTTGGGTTATTTGTGAGCCAGACTGTACCTTGTACTGTCGCCTTAGTGTCCAGCCTGTTGTCATCATGTTTGCTCCCTTCCACGTCCTGGGTCACAGACTCTGCGTGAGGAGGGGCCGCTGATGATTGATGGCCTGTAGTTTGGTCATTAATTCATAAAGACACTTAATTAGAGGCTAATGGACAGTCGAGCCTGTGTTGTACTGAAGGCATGGTGACATTTAATATGAAAATGAGAATTACACTCAAGCGCCATGAGTCGCGGCTGAAACAAATACGTCTTGATGTGTTTACTGTGAGCGTCCGGGATATGTGTACCTGAGTGCGTGGAGGCGGTGTGGAGCAGGCTGTGCTCGGCCTGATCGCGGAGTTTCACCTCTTCTTCCAAAGCTTCTTGTAGCCTCCTCTTACTCCTCTTTTCCTTCTTCAGGCGTTTTTGAATTAGGACTGGAGAGAGAAAGCAAATAGAGAAAGATTTACATCTACTAATATTTGTACCGGGATGTAAACTGGTTTGACATATATCTCTGAACCCCCCCCCCCCCCCCTCCCGATTACTTTTGTTACTTAGTTGCTGGATCCTTTTTTACTGGAAATTATAAATTAATTAGTTAATTGTGATGACAATAATCATAGTCTACATGGTATTCTTTTATATCTCAAACACATGGATAAAGTGGCATTATTAAGATGGTTTTGAAAAAATTTAATAAAAATCCAATGCAGCCTAAATCTGAAAGAGAAACTTACTCACTAGTTAAATAAAGTGTGTACAAAGAGGATGTTTATACTTATAGTTCAGTTTGTATGGTGTCATTTTTCATTTCTAACCAAATGTTTAACGCTTATCTTATCTAGTTCCAAAATAAACATTGTCTATGGTTTATTTGTCACATATCTCAATTAATTATTTTTATCTTTTTATGGCACTATACATGTATGTCATATGACTGGCAACTATTATGGGTTTATTTTTACATAAACTTTACCGGACCCTATACTTACATTGTACATTATACAATACCTATTGCAACACACACAAACTTGATTTAGTTTGTAGCATGCTGCCAACTTTAGTCTAATTGGCCTCTGAAGAAGCCTTTCAGGGATAATATACAGTAGGTGTCTTCACTTCCTTATCTGATTTTCAAGCTTTTAGAAGTCCTTGCAGCTTGGTGGTGGATTAGGTGAAGCAATACAGCAAAAGTGTCAGAGTTTTATGTGAAAATCAATACAATGTCAGGGAGTATAGAAGTCCACACCCATGAGGAGAAATTTAATGCTGTGGGTTAGTGTTGAATATGAGGGTGAAAAAAGAAAAGAGAAACAAAACCAACAATGCAATCAACACCTAAAATGAATTCCAGTCTAACATTTCCAATGTGTGTACCTCTGTTTTTCTGCTCCACACTCAGCTGTCTCTCCAGGGTCTCTCTGAGCTCTCTCTCCCGGACAAGCTCCAGCTTCAGCTCTGTCCTCTCCAGCTGGTCCTGCTTCTCCTGCGCCCGGGCGTTCTCTATGGCAACCCTCAGCAGACCCTGCTTGGAGACACACAGTCAGACACACGTCAACAGGTTACACGCTGAACCCAGGCTGGGTGTGAGACAAGGTGAATGTCGAAGGCTATTAAATGCAATGAGATTTAATAAAAGTCATCAAACTATTCATGATGACAAAAATAACGCTGGCATGCAAAGTATGAGGTGCCAATGATGCTGTAGAATATTGCAGTCACGATAGAAGAACATAAACGAATAATTTAATCATGCTTTTGCATCATCTAATTGACCAGATATGTTGAGATTCAAAGCACTTAGAATAACATAATATATGTGGGTTCATAAATGATAACATTTAAGAAGTGTGCTTTCTTCAACACAGTTATTTTTTTTGTTTTCTCTATTCTATAACATAAACAAAACTTACCCCCCAAAAGAGATATAAAAGACTACTTTCACTGTATCGCCACAAAACAAAAACATATACAATTTGTGAAGCAGGTGAGCACACGCCCAGCCCAATTACGGCATATCCAAAATCTCTGGCTGGTTTACTATTTACCATTTAGGAAATCCCAGAGAGTGTTTTCTTATTCATGTCATGAGTATAATAAAAATAAAGCCCTATTAGAGCCTCACCTGGATGTTCGTGAGCAGGGTCTCTATGGAGGACAAGCCTTCCGGGAAGATGAAGGGAGCGTGGTGGAGACCTGCTGGGAGCTTCTGTCCCGCAGGGTAAGAAAGCCTCTCGCAGCCCTCCCTGCCTGATGGGGGTTTCTGGTACACTTGTCTGTCACAGGCATCCCTGGTTGTGTGAGCAGCCAAAGAGCTGTTATCTGCAGGGTATAGAAGAAGACACATGGAGAGAAACTAGTCAATATTCCCACAGCTAAATCGGTTTTAAAGGTCTACTTCCTCATCCGTCCTGTCTTTTCTAAATAGAAGGGTGAGTGACAACACAGAAACATACTGAGATGAGAAATGGATATATCAGTTGAGTTAGTAACATTTGCATTTGTAAAGTAGGTTTTAATTTGATTTGCAGTATCACAAAAAAAATACTATGTAATAGTAAACTAAATATTGTTTTGGGCCTAAAAATATCTAAATATAAGTGGTGGCAAAAAAGGCAGTTTCCTTTTTCCCCCAAATCTTAAAATACCTGTTAGTGTTGCTGCAAAACTGTAAATTATTTTGGAAAAAACGTTTAAGGATACAACTCCAAATAAATTTTCTAAAATTTGATTTGATCTGAATTTTGCATTCAGGCATTTTCTGTCATACAAATCATTGAGCACAGAGCAAATCGATGTTAACACAAATTGGTCCATGTGCTGTGCGTGTACCAAACAAACACCAGACTTCTGGTTTGGGGTTTTGTAAATGTGGTTAGCCTTTATTAGATGGCACTCTGCCTATTGATAATGCATCACAGCTTGACATCTCCCATAAAAACTGCTATGAAGCAGCATTATGGATGACCATCTGTTTGTAAACCTGAGAACTGCGTGTTCTTGATTCGTGCCGGTAAGCCAGATGAAGATTAGCCATTTTTTCTGTTTTTTTTTTTTCTTTACAAAGCAGTTGCTCACTTTATGCGCTAACTGTCATCCGAGCCACTGAGGACGAAGATGTCCTGGGAGTCCGGCGGTTATTGGAGCAGAGACAAGTGTGAACGTGCAATGTGATATCTGGCACTTTTCTCTGTCTGTGACAAATGACAGTGTTTTCTCCACTTAGCTGACCACAGCATCTTCTGCTCCAAATCCACCCACCTCCCTTTCTCTAACTCGGCCTCATGTCTTGGCAACTGTCACATTCAAGGTGTTTCACAGATGAGAAGCAATGCCCCCCCTATCCTCCACTTTCTCCCTCTTTCTTGCTAAAAGCATTGCTCTGTAGAGAAAGGTAATTAGCAGGTGCTGGCGAGCTCAGCGGAGGGCATCCAACTACACTCCCGTGGCTCACATACAGACACACACACACACATCCATAGCTGTTAAACTGCACAGTCAGCAGCGTGGGCTCCCCAGGCTCCTTGGAAGTGACTGATCCTTTATTGAGTTACTGTTTTACGCCTACTTTACCTCACATTCACACACACACTTTGGCATGAGCGCACACACACACACACACACACATGGCTGCCAGCTCGTTTGATCATTTACCCATCTCCCTAACCAAGGTCACTGTCTGTTTTTCTCTTTTCTCCCAACTTTGTCTCTCTTTTCCCCTCTCTTATTCCTGTTCCACACGTCCCCAGGGCTAATGAACTTCACCATGTGAAGACTGCCAGTCAGCGGAAGAGAGCAGGAGGGAGGGAGAGAAATGGAGAGAGACAGAGAGAGAATAAAATTCTGCTGATGTTTGGTTAATGGGAGTGAGGTGTCAGGGATGGCCTCTGATCTTTGCTGCATGGATACGTTGTTCAAAGACCACTGAAACAGCACACACAGCCAAAACTCCCTCACACACAAATGCACTTAAAGATTATCATACAACAGATTGACAGAATGACAGCGCCGAGGTGCTCTTTGAAACTCCAGAATGAACCGGTGCGCCGATGTTCTAGGTCAAACACAAAAGCAAGCAATCTGGCAAATGTACATGTATTTCATATGCATGCAAGGAAATCAATTAGAAATCAATTGCATAAATGCAGTGTGTGATGCATGGCATTCACGTTGTTGATGCCATCACTGCTTTGTCAATATGTTCACAGATACCTGACAGCATCTGAAACTTTACCTGCGGTGCTTTGTGATTTTTTAGATTCGATTACTGAATAATGCTATTCAGTACTAGAATA
Source organism: Neodontobutis hainanensis (assembly GCA_024349245.1). Lineage (NCBI taxonomy): Eukaryota > Metazoa > Chordata > Actinopteri > Gobiiformes > Odontobutidae > Neodontobutis > Neodontobutis hainanensis. The sequence goes on along the minus strand of JALDNG010000016.1, from coordinate 3,176,848 downwards.
CATTTACACACGCGCGTGCATATACATACAAACTCCCTCTTACTCGCTTCCTCTCTTGCGCTGTAGATTTCTGCTGACTGTTTGTCCTTGAGCAGTCCTCATTAAGCTAATGCAAACCTCCCTGACAGAGAGAACCAAACAACTGACGTTGCAGTGCCGTGGCAACGCAGGCCCTAACGACAGGGAGGTGGTCGTTATGCAGATGAGGTCCAGCTGAGAGCACGGGAGGCCGCCTGGCTCGTTAGGCCGCGGCCCGGCAAATGGCTCACTAATGTAACACTGCTTCCTGGTCTAATGGAGCCCTGTTTTCCAGAATTATTTGTCTTTGCTCGCAGCAGGGTGCCAGGGGGGACACCTACAGCGAAGAGGAGTAAAAGAGGAGAGGAGGCTGAGAAGTCTGAATCCTTATCGACCTGTTACTGAGATATTTCTCTCTCTCTTCAGCCTATTAAGAGCCCTTTCTCAACCACTACATCCAGTGTTAGTGAGACTATGGCAGACCTGAGAACAACACTTCCCATTCTGTGGGTTCCCAAATCCCTTTTGGGGTAAACATACAGTATACTGCAAAAGTAAAGTGGTCATCTTGTAACTTTCATTGTGTGTTTTCTAACTGTGTATGCACTATACTACCTGAACACGGGTCTCAAGTCAAAATAGAAAATTTAGTTTAAGAACACTTGAGTAACTAGATGCTTGTATTGACACATACTGATCTATGGCCATTGATTTTCTGGTGAAAAAAATCATTCCTTCATTAATATTATCCATAAATGATTAATCACCTGTAGAAATTTTCAGAAAACAACGTGAGCTTACTTACCCTCTGTAATGCAAATCCACAAAGATTAATGACACACTAAGGTATTTCACATTTAATTATATGACCCTCCAGTCTATAAAACATACATAAATCTTGTAGTATATGCCTAATTTACTTGAACAGAACTTAACAGTCTGTCTGACTGCGCTGGATATCTCACCTCTGTCAGCATGACCCCTTTTGCTCTCTTTACTGTAATCCATCGACGTGTCTGTCTCTCTGGTGCTTTGAACACCATGACCTGTTGATAGCCCATCATGAAGAGAGACTAGAAAGTATAAGAAAGAAGAGAAAATAAAGATTTTAAAATCCACAGCAAACAGACCCTTGGATTTGAGCAGATGAGGTACGGACGTACGTGTGATTTCTGCATTGCGTTCTGTGTGACACGGTGAACTTGACATACTGCTGCTGTGATTGGATGACATCTGACCTTCCTCCAATGAGGGAGATGGGGAGGGGCTGTCACGCATGCGCTCCTGTAGAACCACAGAAATGATTGTAGAATGAACACTACAGTATATTTGAATCACTAAATTTCTACACAACTTTAATTAAAGAAATAATTATGGCAAGGCACTATTGTTCTTATTGTTTTTTTTTATATAAATCCATGGCAATAACACAGATAAACATTGCCTTGCTGTTAGCTTCCAGGCCATGCATCTGAAAAACAATGACCTGCATCGTTAATATTACAACCAGTAATTTCCGGAGACAGACTTCCTTCTATTGGCAGTGAAAAATACTTTGCACAGAACATGAATGTCATACTGATCTGTTTGCAAAGTAAATATTTCAAAACTTTATGGAAATATAATGATCAGAGTGACCTTAAGTCAAGGAACAAAATCCTTATTTTCTAGCATTGTAGGAATATTTATTAGTGAAGGATTTTATTTTTTTTTTGCCATAACTTTGAATGTCACCTACACAAAAGTATCTGTATAAATGTCTTTCTTATATGTCAATTTTTGTTCATTTAAAAAGCCAGACTTCCAGCCAAGCCTTGAGGCTGGTGGTCAGCTCCTCTGGGCCGATGGGAGTCTGAGTTCACCTTAATGACGGAGGTGGGAGCCCTGGCAGGGGGCTTGGCGTGGAGCTGTGCCACGTTGGCAATGCTGGCCAGAGTGCTCAGTCGGTTCATCTGGCCCATTGCCATGGAAACGGAGGCCGGCGCCAGGCTGGCAGGAATCAGAGGATGTGACATCATCATGAAGGGTAGTTGGTCAAGAACTGGAGAAAAAAACATAGCATGAAAGTGAAAGCGTTAGAGTCAAATACTTCTCATGTGGCAAAGGTCAAAGCAGCCACGGCTTTTCAAAGCAGAGCCGCATACAGCTTAAATCGGAAACAGGTGTCATGTCTTCAGTTTGTGTTTATTTATTGCAGCATCAAGTCCTTTGCTGCTCGCCCCTGTAGTGTGCGCTCAAATAAAAGGTTGATTCTCAAATGACATAACAGATACTGTGCTCCAACATAATTTGTCTGTGATAATGCTGATTATCCAAAACACAAAAGGAGAAGACAAAATGCATATGTGGCTATGCATGTGTAATCAAATAAAAAACAAAGAAAAGAAGACATTTAACTCTGAGAGTTTTTCAAAGCGTGATTTGAATGAGCACCTTCAAAAGTTCCATAGTAGGAGTGTCACTTGGAAAATTTTGATTCTCCTACCTGGCACAAATACCTGATTTACTTTTCAGTGCCCCGGAGTTCTTGACAACAATCCAACAGATTTTCAGTCAAACTAAACTCTTATTATCTTGGACAATCTGTTGTTCACACTCCTCTCTTTAAGACACGCAACCACTATCTTTAAAGAAAATCCTTCCTCTCAACAGCACCCTAGTGGGTTGTTTCGGTCCCTCTATTCATGAAACAAACAATCCTGTAGAGGGGGGAGAAAATGACATAAATATTTATCATTTAATAAAAGGAAAAACAAAAACAAAAGAAACACAGGGAGGAAGTGGAACAAAAGAAGCTGATGGCAGACCTGGTGCTGGGCCAGCAATGCACGCCGGGTAATTATAAACACAAAGGGAAAAATCTTGGACTCTATTCCGCACAATTGTCACAAATAATAGCACGAGTGGATGGAAACAAAAAAGGCTATCCAAAGAAGGGAGATTATGAAATAAAACAAATAAAAGAGGGGGAGAAAAAAAAGAGACATTAAAAAGAAAGAAAACTTGGAAATAAAAGGAGAGCCGTTGACTTTATGAGTTGGGTTCGCTGGACATATGTGCGGTGCTTTGTGCATTTGGCAGATTAGTCCCTCACTTGCCCAGAGCAGAAACCAATCCAAACAAAAGATCTGTGTGAATGGAGCTAAATAACCAGATGCTCCAACAATCAACTTGGAGCCAACTCTAAATATTAAGCCTTGGTTGGGAACCAGTACTTCATTTGTCACCGCCCCCCGCCAGCCTTGCCTATAATTTCATTTTCTTGCCGTTGCTCTTTCTTCTTAACTCTTCACCCCCCATACCCCCCTTCGCTCCCACTTTTCACTTTCTCTGCCCTCCCATCACTTTCTCTTATGTTTCATTAAAAAACATCAAAAGTCAAAGTGTCTCTCTTATGTTTATCCAAACAAACCATTACTGTAAACAAACAGTTACTGTAAATTTCCCAGAAGATCTTGTTAAATGCAGAAATGGCTGCTGCCCGTTCTTCCCCAGCCCATAAGGTGTCACACTCAGCATTTGCGAGTGTGTGCGTGTGTGTAATCTGAGATTGCCTTTGTAGTGGTTAAAGCGCTGGTAGGCCCTATCCTTCCCATAAGGCTGTGGGTGGCGGTATGGAAAAAACACATTGTGCCTATGTGTGTTTGTAGCTGATGCGTGTGCGGTGTGTGTGTGTGTGTATATATGTATATGTGTGTTTCCACTTGACTCTATCATTAACAGTGATTAAGCTTTACAGGTTTATAATAGCTGGTGGTAACCATGCCACCTAACTACATACAGATGCAGACAGTTGTAACTGAGCACACAGAATGGTAAACAATGCTTAAAGCAATACTTTGGATGTTTTGAAGTGGGATTGTAGAGAATTAAGCCATAGTCAGTGTAGTGCACAGAACAGTGAGGAGTTTGCCCCCACTTCAGAAAGCAGCAAATTATCACTTTTGACAATAACAGTAGCTAAACATATGTTCAGTTAAAATGTAAGATGAGGAAAAGATAACAAAGATATACTATAATTTAAGTAATCCATGTCTTTCTGGTAGAAAATTGATGTAAAGAAAAAGGGAGACACTGAAAACCATTTTAAGACATCCTTAAATGTGTCGCTTCAGCCACTGTCCTGTGCCTGTGGTACAAAATTTCATGCGCTATATCAAATTTGGCCTTTTAACTTCAATCTACATATTACCCCAAAAGCATCATCATTAAGACTGGGTTGGAACTTAACAGTCTCTTTTTATTCCAACCTTGCTGTACATGTAATGAGTGTGTGTGTGTGTGTCCAGGGTTGATAGAGTATTCCACGCAGACCTCCATAAGCCCTGTCATCTGTCTAAACACACTGATGTCGCTTTAACCTGTCGATAACAGAGGGGGTAGCGGGTCCGATTTGTTTGTGTGGGCGTACGCTTGTGTATGCGTGCGTGTGTGCATGTGTCCGTTCCGACCATCGATTGTCCTGCATTTGTCGTTTGCATTCAGGATAGTGAATTAGAGAGAAGACTATTGATTTGGCTTCAGCCTCTCATCTTATTCATCTCTCTATCATCCCGGTACCCTTGCTTTTGCCTAACAGTGCTCCACTTTTGCTGGCTAGGATCAGTGCAGTAAAGGGGACAGTTTTTCATACCATATGACTACAAACATTACGCCAAAAGCCAAAGAGATTTTGTTTCCAAATGAGGCGATTCTTTGCCTTCCAGGGACTGTTTTTGGAAAAGTGATAATTGAAAGTTTGACAGCGCGGCATCTTCTCACTCCACTACCCATTAGTGGCTTTTCACTGACATTGAGAGCACATTAAACTCTACAAAGCAAAGATTGTCTTCCTGTAAATTCTGATCTCATGTTACTCAGTATTACTACTTTCTGTCTAGTTGAACATGAGTAACAGACCTGTTTAGCATCTGGGCTCTGTACAGTGATGACAAATACTTACTAATGACTTGGAGACTTGAGAAAAGATGGCAAGCCATGTTTTTTGTTTTTATTTTCTCAAAAACATTGCATGAAACCCACAAAATAATAACAAGATGGTTGTACTTTGGAAACATGGTCTGTAATTTCAGTGTTTTTGCAGTTTTACAAACAACAAGGTCCAGTTGCTTTGGTAAATTACTCAGCTGTTAAAGATTTACATGTCCATTAGGGATCAAAGTGCTTTGAGCTGAGTGCTGTCAGCAGGAAAGTGGTGAACTATTGATAAATGGACGCTTTTTTAGTTTCAATGGCAAAACCCTAACAATGCAACAACTTTTTTCTTTTTATGGATAACCTAACACACATGCAAAACTTAATTAATCATGGCTTTAAATAGTTTTTGTTTTAGACAGGAAGTGTGCAGCAGAGGAGATGTCACATCCTGGTTTTAAATGACCTGCTTCAGCCCGCTCTTGGTATTGACTTGGCCTCACACTTGTGTTCCGACAACAATTGCAGGGAGTGCTGTATGACTGCAATCAGACCTCCCATAGGCGTGTGCTTCTTGTGTTTGTGGATGAGACTTACCCAATCCGGGGTTGTGATCACCGTTCTCTCCGTTTGGCCCGCTGTGGTGTTGGTTACTGTGGTAACCGCCCATTGCTTCCAACTTGATCTTTTTGGCCAGGGCAGACAGATCTGAGAAGGACAGACACAGAGTAAGACGGACATTAAAAAGAAAAAAAAAATGAGAGGAAAGGAAAGGCAAAAAAAAAAGGGGGATCAATAAGAGGCAGATCAATGGCCCCGGTGGAGGATTAGAGCAGTGGGTAGGCAGGAGGTTGTCATGGGAAGACAGAGGCCGGCCATTCATTCTGACTGCACCGCTGCACTGGCCATTTAGTCTGCCAGCGAATCAGCAGTGATAGGAACAAGCCAAGACATTCATCTCTCCCACACAGGGACATCGTACCCTACAGCACAGTGTGGCACGCAGCAGCAGAGTATCCGCCTTTCAGTCCTAAACCACTTCTTTACCACTGCAAATTAGACGCCAAATCATTTTTAATAGAGGTTCTGCACTTTTACATAAAATTAAATGGAGAGTGACAAAATGTAGTGGGTGGTTGAGACACTTTTTAATTTGTGCCTTGATCCTCCGAAGGTAGTTTGACCTGGAGCGCAACCCTTAAAGCTCTCACCTGCCACAGAAAATTTAACTAATACGAACAAACAGAGTGAATTATTAAAGTTTGACCAACTGAGCTCTTGAGCAAACGCCACATGGTAAAGGCAAACAAACTCTCTTAATTTCCTGATGGTGGAGAGATCATAAACATTTGTGAATTTGTCACAGTGTTTTCTTTATTATATATTTTAAGCCACAACAGCTTTGGGAGTAGAATGGCCCGTCTGTCCATGGCGTCGACAACCACAACAAATTGTTTCTTTTCTTCTCATCCTCTCACCTCCTCACTGCTGCGCTGTGCCCATCCCCTCTCCTTACTTTACCTTTTCAAATGTCAGCATCACAGCAGGACATAAGTCACTGCGCTTGTGTGTGCGTGAGCGTGTGTGTGTGTAAGCGGGAAGCGAAAGAGAGACTAAGGAGGATCACATCAAAGATTTTCCCTGCCTTTTACGCCCAAATGTCCTCCCTCTCCCTGTCTCTTCCTCTCCTCTCATGTGGCCAGTTCTAATCAGTAGCGCTGACATTGCCGCCGTGCCCTCTCCTTTGGTGGAAAAAGACTCTTTTCCCACTGAGAAAGATGCTCTTGAACGCACACACACACGCAGATGCACGCACTCAAGCACCTTTGAACAGTGAGAGGAAGCGGAGGCTAATAGAAAATGGCTTCTTTTGAGGCGGGGGAATGAAAAGATCAGGTTGCAGTGAAGAGCACAAAGCCAAGGGCAACTTTGAGAGCAGTAAGGTGCCAACAATTACTTTTCTCTCTTTCTCTTTTTGTTACACACCAGAGCCGACAAACACAAAACATGACAGACTCTCCACTTGTGCACAAATACACTGCAGTTTGTGACGAGGAAGAATGGCCGGGGGGAGAGAGAATGTTACTACAAAGTCAAAATGTAAAACTCAAATTAAAACAATAAGGGGAAACTTTTACTTTATTTTATCTTTACACTTTATATATCATCCGAAAAGGTTTAAAGGTCTTGGGATTCTTGTTATTGATGCAACAGACCACTTTGTACGACTTCTTCAAAACCCCAAGCTTGCAAGTTGTGAGTCGTTTCTTACACGTCAGCAGTATGTATGCTAATTTTATTAATCAGCACGCAGGTTACCTCCCAGAACTACGCCTCCCTGTACCTCTTGTATCGACGATGAGTAAAAGATGCAGTTTCATGGAAATCAGTGTAAATCCTGCCCCATCATGTACCTACAGTATTCAGGATATGGGTGATCTATTCATTTTTAAAGAAGAATAGCTTGTTGCTGATTAGACTTAGTTGGCTGTAAAGTTTGAGGAAATTATTCATATCTGCTGTGAGTGATAAAATGACCGATGAGAGAACAGAGACATTTTTTTGTAAATCAAAATTTTTAATTTAGGCCAATATGTGTTATCAGGTCTCATTTACACTCGCGTCTTCCCATTGACTTCCATTGACTTGTTGGTTGTGTGACTACTCTAGACTCAGGGCAGAGAGCCAGACGCGTGTGTATTCCACAAGCAACAGGTTACATTTGCACTGAAGCGGCTTACCTTCATGCTTTTAATCCCACATGTTCCGATATTGTATGTGCCGTATATACGTACAGTATATGAGTGGGTGGTCACCTGCAGGGGGCATGATCCCAGCATGCATCAGACCACTGTGGGACAGCATGTGGTGAGTCCCGCCCTCGGTCACACTCTGGAGCCTCTTGGGCGGTCGTCCGGGCCTTGAACTGCAAAAGCAAAACAACACCAACTCACAGTCATTAAGCGTTTTTATACCTGACGCTCATGCTGAGACCAAAATGGGCGGCCTGGTATTAGACCTACTGTCCTTCACTTTATAAACCTCTGATCCTGCTCAAGCAAAAACACTGAAACCTGACCGGCTCCAGGAAGGCTGCTGCTCTGCAAATCTGACCTCCCTGTGGATACGAGCAAGCAAAAAAGGAGTTTCCCTATGGCATCAATAAAGCACCTCATTACTGTTCAGCTTACTCATTCATTTGTTTGCTTATTAAATGTGTTTGCCTTCCTCCTTCCACTCTGTCCTAACCTCTCCTGTTCATTCATTCCCTTTTCCGTGTCACAAATTTCTCCCAATAAAGCCAACGACTACAAGCAGATTCACATGGTTTGATTGAGGCGGGCATGCTCAATCAATCCTGGAGGAAGTATGTGAAAAGCTGTCAGACATCACATCGGCTCTGACTAAACGGTGTGAATGTCCTGACAGGGGGAATGACACGGGCCACATCAGGCTTAATGACAAGCAGCACAGCTCATCTCCACTCCTACCAGCCTGACAACGCAGAACATGAGTCTGTGGGAAGTGTGCGCGACTCAAGTGTGTGATTTTGGAAGAGGGAGTGAGGGAAAGTTGTTGACGGCGAAGGAGCAGAAAGATGAGGAAAAAAAAAGACAACGTGGAAGAGTACAAAAAGAGGGGGAGATAGACTAGCAGTAGCAGAAGCAGCTTCCTAGCGTGGGGTGTCTTTGAGCAGATTTTAATTAGAATCTAATCCAGCCGTCATTAAGGCCCCATAAACGAAGCTGTCAGTCAGGAGATTAATGGCGCCTCATTTGCATATTGCATATAATTCATCAATTACCCAGCAGAAAGGACCAATCCCCTGTTGACACACCCACTGGCTGAGAGAGGGTGAAGATGGAAAGGCACAAAAAGAGGGAGAGAAGGATTGTGTAGTGACTAACTGCGTGAGAAAAAACAGGTAGTGTGCACGTGTGTGTGTGTGTGTGTGTGTGTGTGTGTGTGTGTGAGCGTGCTCCGTGTGTGTATGAAGTGTTCAAAGGTTAATTTGATGAGCCGATGAGCTCCACAGTTCCTGCCCTCGGTTTTAATGAGTTGTTATTATTGTCTCTTATTATGGGCCCAGACCGACTGGGATGTGACAGCTGACATCAGATATCTCGCACACACCGGCACACACACAGGCAGGTTAGGCATATTCAACAACAGCGGGAATATGAGGAGGGATGCGGTAAAGAGATTATGTATGTGTATATTTGTGAGTGATAGAAAACACACAACACTTTTTGCGGCTCATACAGTTACACAGTTGCGGTGACGTTTTCAAAATATTACCATTACCCCAAACTACTTAATAATATAACACTTTTGTGTTGATTAAAATATTTAAAAAAAAAGAAAAGTGTGAAAAAATTGGACTGAAATATTTGAGACCTACAGCTGCACCAGATTTACACAAATGGGTGGTTCCTTCAGCACAAGTCTTATTAAAGTGTCTTGTGTTTGGTTCAACAAAACAAAAAGTATTTTGAGGAACAATAAATGCAGCAGAGAATTGTAATTTGAAGTTGTGCTGGGTTGTTGTTTGAAGGGCTGAACAATTAATTGCATTTGCAATTAAATTTCAATATTAAAAAACAAGACTTTAAAATCGCAAAAGACCGCAGTTATTGGTCATGTGATACGTGTTGCAAGAAATGCAGCTATATTTGCCTCAAGGCTGTGTTGAGTCCTGAGCATCTCTGTTTTAAAGATGTGCCAATATTTCTGAACATGAGCTCCATGCAGGGTCGGATCTAGGAAGGTGGAAGCCCATGGGCTACAGCCAAATTTAGGGCCCCAGTCTCAATATTTTTCCGTGCTAATAAGAAAAATCAGCTTTCCCTCAATGACTAGTGCCAAAGCAGCAACTAAACTTAGACTCCAACATTGACCCAAAAGGTTCTATCTACAATTTAAAGATATTACTGTCAGACAGGGAAAAAAAAGTATACCACAAGAAGACACAACAAACACCACACAGTTTAACTTCTGGGCCCACAAGCCTTCTAAATCCAGCCCAGTGATTTAAAAGGTTAAATAAAAATATGTCATTCATCTAATTTTAAACACATATAGACTTGACTGATAAGAAACATGAGTTTGTTACGCTAAGTATTAGTCATATTTATTGACTGTGGCTATGTAAAAAAGCAATATTGATTCCAAATCGTTTGTGAAAATATATTCTTGTCCTGTTTCCTGGTGCTATTTTTGTGGATTTCTTTTGAATGGCCAGTGACAATAGCCCCAAGTCCAAAGACTAAAGTCCTGTGCATATCTTACACTCAGGCTACTCTGTTTCTCTGATATGCAGTCTTCCCAGCATGCTACCTTGATTCAATTTACTGCACTTAAAACATCTGCAATACTATATAACATTATATACTTGGTCAAGTTTGTAGCAATGCCAAATAATGAAATTTTTTTTTTTTTTAAGCAACATGTTTGGCTCTGACCTTGTGTTTGGAGAACAACGCCACATAGAGCAACAAACTGTGCTTAACAAAAGAAGGAAATGTATTTTTAGGCCTTGAACTTTGAAGATGAATTCCCCCGCAACTGAATTTGAAACACATATTAACACAAATGGACGAGCAAATAGCAGCGGGGGAAATAAAACACACAGAGACCAAAGAGCGCAGTTTTTTTTTTTAACTGCTGCCGCTTCCCTTTTCCTTAATGCTGTTTATTTGCACACACTAATTAATAGCCTGTGTGTGTGTGCGTGCGTTTGTGTGTCTTAAGCGTGTGCGTGCCTTTGTATATGTTGCATTTTAGGGGGCATAAAGATCTGGAACCTCATTTTGTGTTTAGTCTGCAAGTGTGTTGATACATCAAAGTGACCCGTAGAGGGAGGTCTATGTGTGTGTTTGTGCATGCAAGAGCGTTTTTTTGTGTATGTGTGTGTGAGGTTGGAGAGCACCGGTTCCCTGAGGTAGGATTAATGAAAAAGCCTTTCATGGAAAAGTCATCAAGCTGAGGGGATGGAATGAGAGAGAGGAGGGGGGAAGAAAAAAACAGTGCATTGTGTGTGTCTGTGTGTAAGGTGTGTGTCGAAGAGGGGGTGTGTGGCTTATGACCTCTTTGTCTCAAACTTTAATTAAAATCTCACCCAGACGTCCTCCCTCATGCCAATGCTCTGGCCACACAAACACTCACAATTTCTTTCCCTTTTTTTTAATTTTTTTTTATAAAGAAGTGGTGCGCCGTACATTGCGTTCTGCCCCTACCACTTCAACACTTACCTGAAACATGAAACGCTAAACATGGCAGCTGGAGCTTAGCACAGGTGGAACAGAAACAAAACATAACAAAGATGACAGATCTCTCTCTTAGCCGCTAACACACAAGCAGAGGGGAAAAGAAAAGTAATGAAAGAAGAGGAAGTGTTACAGTCAAAACAGTGGAACAGCTACTGGCTTGGAGGGACTGAGGTGCTGATAGGTAGCAGCTGTGTGTTTGTGTGCAAGAAAAAAAAAAAAAGAAGGGGGTGTTTGGAAGACTAGCTCAAACAAGATTTTGTTTGGAATATATTAGCAGCGGTTTACAGCTCCCTTGCTCCCATCCTTTCAATCTGTGTTTATCACACGGGTTTGTATTCGCCGTCACGGTCCGGTTTGATAAATCATATCGCTGTTGCTTTAGCGCAGGAAGACTTATGCTGCTGGTTACAGAAGGCAGGGAAAGATTGATGTTGTGATCTTCTTCTTAAATTGAGGGCTAAAAAAAAAAAAACAACAAAAAAAAAACATTCCCCTTATGCAGCGTTGTTATTAGAAAAAGCTTGTGTGATGATGTCATGACAAAAACAGGCAGGACGGCGCGCACACACACTCAAGTCACTCACACTCACACACAAAGCGGGACTCTCAGACAGGACGTTTGATCATGGCAAGAATCTGATCTCTTCAACTGATACTGCCTCACATTCCTCTCCCACATTCCAGGGTCAAGACGGTGTCAAGAGTGTGTACATGCATAGGTGCGTGTTTCTTTGAGCGTCTGGGCCTGTGTGTGTCCCCGTCCATTAAGACCTGTCATAAATGAAGCCACGGAGGCCCTCTCCATCTCATCATTCTCTATAAAACATCAAAAGAGAGCAAAGGTTAAAGTTGAGCTAATGACCCCACCCTTACACAGCACTCCCTCTGCCCGCCCTTAATACTGCTCGCTTGACTTTGACAGTGACTTATGCCGTGGCGGTGGGACACGGCTTTGGGGAATCCACCTTCCCACACAAGCAGAGCACCGGCCCACCGCTGCCAACTTCCAAGAGCCGAGGTTTGCCACAGAGAAAAAACAAAGAGCGAGCTTTTGTTCCACTCTGTAGGCCACTTGGTCTCATTTATCACTAACAGTTGGATTGTGCAAACATTTTGTTGATATTACACCTGCTGTATCTTTTACTTTGAAGTCCTTCAGGTTGAAAACGCTGCAAAGTACCTTGAATAATCTCTTTTACCTCCCTTTTGTTATTTGATAACATTTGTCCCAGTCTTGACAGAATAACTTCAATGTGAGATACTATTTCTCCCACAACTTTCCAGGAAATGTTCAATTAAAGGACTCATACAGTATGTTAACACGGATTTCAAAAGATTATTCAAAGTAATGGGGTCACTGTTCTGAGAAAAAAACAAGGCACGCATGAAAAGAAATTTTCTCCATTATTGTACAGTTTGGACAATTGCAATTGATAGATATGTGACAACACAAAAGCAATTGTCCATAAAAACAAACCGTGTGCTACTTTTAAGAACGCACTGTGCAAACACTATTCACAAATGCAGACACGCTATGTTCAAAGGTAATAAGAGATGTTGTCCTATGCTACATTACACAGCTTTTATGTAGCTTTTGGGGGGAGGGTTCTGAACTTGACACAAATAAATAAATACCTGTATATAATAGCAATACACGCGCATCCACACACAGTTTGACCTGAGCTGTTCAATGTGTGTCACCAACATAAAATGAAACTGTTCCTTTGTGAGGGAGAAAGAAAAGGACAGGGGATCAGGTTGCCTCCTACACGTCATGTTCTCTTTGTGGAACTAATGTCATTTTGCAGCAAAGCCAGCAAACACACAGGCGTGACCAGAGTGTGGGTTTAGCCAGTGTGTGTGTGTGTGTGTGTGTGTGTGTGTGTGTGTGTGTGTGTGTGTGTGTGTGTGTGTGTGTGTGTGTGTGTGTGTGTGTGTGTGCCACCTATGCATGAATTATAAGTAGGTTTGGACGGGGGCAAAGTCGGACTTCTTTGTGGTTTGATGAGTCAGGGGTCTGTGTGTTTTTGGAAGGGTAAAGAGCAGGACAAAAGGAGAAGAAAACAAAAAGGTTTCTTGATGAACAAAAGAATATAATAAGCAACTTCTAAAGTGTTGTGTTAGCCATGTTAAACTAGTTGACAAGGCTGTTATTTCTCCACCGTCCTGTCTAACTGGCCTGGACTGGGAAATAAGTGATGGCTGTCTTAATCAGTAACAAAACCCTCAGTGAGCCTTGATGCTGTCAGAGAGCTGTAACATCATATTCTTGAGATGTTCTTGAAACTTTTATAGCTTTTGTTGGCCACGGTTCCTAATTTAGACACTGCCATCTTGAGTCCTACTTTTTCTTGCAGTATATTAGTAAGGTTTTGAAACGACACACTAATACATTGGAAGCCTTCAGACTAAAAAAATAAAAATAAATTGCCGAAGCCAATTGAACATTTCTGACGAGTGATGTTTTCAGATCTCATTAACTCAAGGCTGTTTGTGTTGTGTGGATAATTAGAGACGACAGTGGCTGTGTATTTTCTCTGGTTGTATTACAACATTCGCATTAACACCTGATATGCCAGAAATCCCCAAAGCTGCCAGAAGATGCATCTGGATTTCCTCTTGGTTGGAGGCTCTCAAGTGCTTGAGTGCAGGTGTTAATCTGCTCAAACAATAAGTTGATTCTAACAATAGTCTGTTTCTTCTTACAGCAACTTGGCCTGCATGTCACAGTTTTTGCTAAAGCATTACAACAGACTGATAAGCATCTCAGTGAAGCCAAATGTAGAGAAACTGTACATAAATGATAGGCATGATTTCATCTTGAAAGCGGTTGTCATTACTTTTTGTCTTAAGTTTTTATGGTAGGCATCTTGACACGTCCTGTATCTGCTTTAAATGACAGGTGTAAATTGGATTATTCATGCTCTAAGGAGCAGGGATTAACTATCAAACAATATAAATTCCCCAAACCAGGGCTAATCCACACTTCTTGTGTATTAAAACTCATGCTGTTAGGAGCATGTGGTCTGCACATCAGTAACTAAAGCACCAGGAAACCACAGATCTCTGCCAATTTAGCTCTTTTATCCAGACATCTCTGGCGCATTGGATTGATGACCCATGTAGTTGGTCACCATCAGAGTTCTGCAAAACAGCTCATTTACATAATCGCATCATAAATACCGAGAATTCATTTAATCATCTCCTCTGTTCTGATGCTTAGGGCTAAAGAGTGTTGATATGATAAGACAGCGAGTTATTAAGGAAAGGAGAGAGAGAAGTGAGTGCAGGGATCAGTGAGTGAGTGAGTGAGCTTGTCCTGATTTAAGATGCCGCTTGGGGCCAAATGAAAATTAATTAATTTCTGTGAAGAATCAATTTCTCAGAATGACAGTGTCAGATTCAATGTGTGTATGTGTGAGAGTGACAGAAAGAGGAAAAGAGAACAGTATGTGTGTTGGAGAGAGTGAGATTATAGCCTATGATAACATGACAAACTTTTTTTTATATCTTTAAAGTGCTTTTTTACAGGATTACTAAAATTCCTTATCATCTTCATCATCATCATTATCATCTTATTAGTGTCAGGCCTGGCTACAATAATATAGAAAATATAAGGGTTAAGTGTCCCCCAGCCAACCGTCATCATTATCATAGCACAAATCATTCTGTATTTGTGGACATATTACACCATAGTAAATTTTGTCCATGTGTATTTGCTCAATTAACTGACACAAAAGTTAATATGCTACAAGGGGCCTGAACCACACCGTACCCTTGCATCATGAAATAGGCATATTTTTTTAAATAGATTGCATAAAGTTTTACTGGTGCCATAAAGTCAGGGGGCCATTAGCCATAAATAATTATTGCAACAAATTAGAATTTAAGTAAAAGTAACCCAAGTGACCAGTTTGGCAACAAAGCGGAAAGCAGAAAGACGTGAGGGGACGACTGGGTGGAGTAAGTTCACTTTCTTGCTGAAGGACACTTGAGAAGATTCCTAGCTCGCCAGCCACTGGGCCCTAAACGCGGCTCATCAGATCTTGTTAACCCTCACGTGCAGCAGAGCATGTGCGACCCGGTCCGAACAGTAATAGTGTGCACGCGCTTGTGTTCAGCAGCAAGACAAACTTTTCCGCTTGTAACGCTGTCATACTGCCCTCTCTAGCCTACTCCTGCCGCACACCTTACTCACCTGGCATTGGTGCAGTCGTTGTAGAGCGTCTCGAAGTCCTGTCTAGAGATGAGTTTGCAGCGGTTCACTCCGGGTTGTATCGCCCCGAGCCCACGCAGCACCCGGACCTGCTCCACGTTGCACACCACAGGTGTAATGTCCAGTCTTTTAAGCTTGGTATACACGGTGTGGAGACCGCCGACCAGGTGTTTGAGAAACACGTCAAAAGCTTGTGGCAAGCAAATGAGCTCCGTGTCTTTCACCGTAAAAGATGCGATTTTGACCCCTTTCACCTCGACCAATTTGCACTTGTTGTTTTGTGGCGTGCTCTCGACGGGCGACGGAGTCGCGTACACGGGTTTGCCACCACTGGACACCGGCAGCCCTGGCGTCTTCAGCGGGGTCCCGTTCGGTAGTAAGAGGTCTGCTCTGAATGAGTGAAGAAGCGCCTGGTGTGGAACCGGAGGAGCCGGGGATGAGGCAGCAGAAGTGGCTGCAGGTGGCGGGGAGTTGGTGGCCGGAGAGACGGAGCTCGGCGTCAGATGGTGGCCGAGCGGTGCAGCGGGGAGAAGAGCCGCAGCTGCGGGAGTTGCCATGGTAGTCATGCTCAAGAGTAAAGGCGACAAAAAAGTAAACTTCAGAGTCAACAATGTCGAAAGTAACTTTGTCTAACAAGTGTTTCTGCTTTGCGAAAACGAACAGCGCATCGAGATCGACGGAGAGAAGAAGGGGTAAAAGAAGAGACAGACAAGGAAAAGGCAAGGTCCGTATGTGTATGAAAAACAGATCACATAGTTGAATGTGAATGAGAGAGGCTTGTCTCCGCGCTGGAGATGCTACTGTCACATTATCATAAGGAGGAGGAGCCAGGCCACATTCTTCGAGTGGAAGGAGAGAGAGATACAGATTAGCCTAAATAAACTTTGGATAAGCTTATTTATGAACGCCTAACGAATCCACAGCCATATTAATGTTTTTGAAGAGTATTAGTGTGGGTAATCAAGCTGCCTTCTTCGTGACACTTTTAATAAGTAGCCTACTAATCCATAGCCTACATAACCTTTTATTGTAGGAGGTATTTTAGTGCAGACCTTGCCTTTTTGATCATATTGGTCAAAAGGTCTGTTTTCTTTACTTATAAACCAAAATGACTTTATGAATGAATGAAAATGAATTTATGCAATTTTTTTGTCAAACAGGTTAAGATTAATAGTAATACCATAGGCATAAAGGCTACATTACAGAAGTACATAGGCTGGCATTTTTTTCACCAATTTGTTTGGCTCTGAGAAATTGATTTCCCCCTCATAAGCAAACTAGATTGTGTGATAATACTGTTCTAACATGTATCTCTTATATATAACCCAAACTATTATTATGCCATTTTTAATTTATAATGTTTTTTATTATTAGATAAACTCAACAGGACTCACCATCAGGCCATCTTTCATTCTGGGGCATGGACTATAAAAGGTATTGGGGGCAATAACCTTGGTTTGACAAATTGACCCCTTTAACCTGTTCTCTGTGGCACTTTCTCATGTGGTCGACACCGACACACATGCACAGTGCCATCATTTACATATGGAGCTCGCAGTCCTTTCAAAGTGGCTTTCACGGAACATTGTGCTGATAATGATCTTGGTCGTGAGGGAGAGAGAGACACAGATCTCCAGAGACCATCTCACCAAAAGACAAGGGGGAAGAGGATAAAACTCCGACTGTACTTCAACTCAAAGGACTTTAACACTCCTTTTCCTCCCCACCCCCTCTCCCCAATAAGCCCTCTTGTGTTTTTTAATTGGCAGAAATTAATCTTTAGGATGTAGATGGTAGATTTACATTCATTAAAAGTCAAGAGAGGAAGCCAGGCTTGATGCTAATCAAATCTGCTTAATTATGCTTAACATGAGTATCTCCAGGGGAAGAGAGAGAGGGGGAGAGAGATAACTAACTCGAACTTTTTACTTTTTGCCTTTGATAACTCCTGCTGAGTATGGCCTTTTCCTTGCCAAAAAGAAATGTCACGACTCTCTTTGTACATCTGTGGAAAACACACCGATAAAGCCATCAGTGTTGAGTAAAAGCTATTGTTGTCAGTACACCGTTAAGTGTTTAGTCAAATGTAAAATGTTTGATGCAATAGACTAGGCTAAGTATAAAAGTGCAGAGAAGCTAGGTTAGAAGTGTAGCAGGATACCCTGGTGGGAAGTGACTTTGCCTCACAACAGGAAGGTCGCAGGTTTAATTCATACTGCAGCCATTGTACCTTTACTTCACTGGATGAAACAATGAAACACTTCTTGACGCAAAATCTGTCTTTAAGTATAAAAACACACACACAGGATGGAGGAAACAAAGTGAACAGTGTAATCTAACAGTGTAAATGATATTTAAGGTACCACTATATAGCAGTCCTCTATAAGTTTATGCTGAACTGCTGGGATTCTCCCTCCGCTAAACATTACCCAGCTAATTAATATCTTATATCTCCTTTGATTCCTCTAATTGCCTCAGTACACTGTAATTCTTCAGTTTTAACTTCCAACATTCGCCTTGAATCATGTTATCTCAAGATGTCCAAATCGGTTTTAGTGATTTTATAAGATGTGGTGGACCTGAGTTTGTGTTTTTGGACATTAAACAAAAAGATTAACTTGGCTTAAATACCAGGTGTATCTCTTTTTTTCACACTAATGTGCCTATCTGAGGTTTAAACCTGTTGTTTCGGAATACAATTGTACTATTTGTGACAAAAAAAAAAAAACAGTGTAATTACAGTAGCAAAAATCCTTGTGCAGTTTTAAAAGCTCTTCTTCAGTTTAAGCTGTTATGAGTCAACGACACAAAGCTAATATTCACGTTGTGTTGCTGTTTGAAAGCCAAGATCTTGGTCCTTTCCACATGTCTCTTTTGGCCACTGAGCAGCAGAAGCATGAGGGAAATGTGTAGGTGGTTAGATCAGCCGATGAAGTGTAAATACCACTCAATCTGTTCTCATTAGGGGAGTAAAAACATACGAATCACTTCGCCTCTATTAAAAATGCCCCAGGGCCTTAGTGGATTGTCCTTGTGTGTATTTGTGTGTACAAGTCTGTGTGAGATAGAAAGAGGGGGTGACAGAATGATGTTTTGGCATTTGTGTCTGTGGATGGGATCTGAAATGCCACCACCATCATTGCTGCTTAATTCTCAGATACACACAGTTAATCTGAACAGACAATCCATTCCGACAGCCACTGTTATGATTCAAATCAACTCAGAGTGAAGTGTGTGCGCTGCTCTGAGTGAGAGAGGATGTCATTGTATTTTGGTTTGTGATTAGGTGTCTGTGGATGTATGACCAAGATATCACACATCCACTGCACATTCCCCTATGATAATGTGGATTGATTATGGATATGATAATGAGAGGCCAGCGCGGCGTCGCGACCTTCACAAGGTCTAATTGAAACAAGCGTTGGTCCTCCGAAGCACTTATCAAGTCACACAGCACATCATTAATCACTGAGAATACAAGCTGTCACTGTAACACACATGCACACACACTCAATATTTTCTGTTTTTACAGCATATACACACACACATGCTCTTTTTCCTGTCTTCTCCCTCTTTCTCTTACATACACACACACAATACAAGCTGTCACTGCAATATGCCTGGCATTGTCTTCTTTTAAGGAGAGTGGACAGCCAGTCCACCCTCTATCTCTATTTTCTTCAAGTAAACTTGAGGAACAAACAGGCTATTGCAGTTTTAAAGAGAGAACAAGAAAGAGTATGTTAAAAGATTTAAACAAATTTGAACAGCTGTTCACTTTATACAAACTCATTTGAAAATGAATTAGTGCAAGTTGTTTTACTACATACTTTTATTAGAAGACAATTTAACAACCAAATGTGATTCCAGTGTCTGATTAAGGCAACATATGGTCCCTACCTGTTAAACACAACATGTTCAATAACAGCTGAACGCCTCAGTGAGCCACTCAAATAAACTAATAAGCCCAATATCATATTAGTCATTACATAGTCCAACACACAAAATTCCAATCTGATAAAAGGTGGTTTCATTATCATCTCAGAGAAAACACAAGGGAGTAAGCACACGCTCTGTCGATGCCATCAACAACTTTGTTAATTGATATTCAATTAACTGCTTTTGTTAATGAAACCAATTAATACTTTAAAACAAGCAAGCAGATATGATTATTATGCATCTATGCAGAAGACGGCTAATTACAACTGTAAATCAATCAATTTTACATTAATCAGTTTGGAAAATATCCAAAACCAACAAAGTCACTAAGACTTTGAAAGTTTTTTTTTTGATTGCCATGCCATTATCCTGTCTAATGATTGTTAACGATCCTTTAAAGAGTTTACGATCCAATTTCCTTGCTATGAATATAATTGGTACCTAAATAGTATAATCTTACAGTGTAGAAGTGTGGTCTGTATTTAATCAAGGGTGCTATAGTGCAGTTAATTCAAACAAGGTCATGCAAGTCCTCTTACAGCAAATACAGCCAGAGAAGCTTTACACTTTGACGAAGCTGATCAGTGTTAAAATATTACAAAAATCACTTCTTCAAACAGTGAGCTATAATCGTAATGCACTGCAGTGCTCATAATTGGGTTACAGGGTTTAAGAATATGCTGGTGTCCACTAATCAGTCTAATTATTTTAGTAAAATACATTCCACACACCTGCAAAACAAGATCTTTCACTTTTAAATTAGAATGCCCTCATTTATCAGAAAAAAATAAGCTAGAGGCTGGATAATTATCAGACATACAAACATAAACACCTTTAGAAGTTTTGATGTGAGGATGCACTTGCCTGTTAAGTTTATATGGTCATGTGACCTGACCAGTGCCCTAGTTGAACACCCTTAGATGTTTATGCATATGTGGATGCTAATCTCTCAGTCAGGACTATGGGATTTGGGAATATTTTGTTTTACAAAGATCAAAGTAACTGGCAAAGATCAGGAGAAACCCTTCAAACACATCAAACAGAGAGCAATGCATCCCGAATCCCACGCCCACAGTGGCCAATCAACCCATGCATACCTATTTTTCTTTGTAAAAGAAAAAGACTCTCAATGTGGGTCTCTCAATCATTGTGTCAGCTCACCCCCCACATAGGCTCACAATTGTTTCGGCTTATAGGCTATCAAGTAGAGCTCCAGCACCGTATCTGTATGCCTCTCATAGTTGGCGAACATGATGCTGGTATTGAGGAACAGAAAGATACAGTGTTAAGAGATCAAAGGAGCAGTACAGAGATGTAGACTCACACTCTGTCAGTCAAGATGTTGAGACAAAGCAGGGAAAGACAGAAGTGCTTACACACATACCCTCTCACTCAATTTGGGCTCTCGTTGTGCCTTTGAGGGGTGAGGCATTATTGTGAAAGGGCTTAGGGGCTACTCATTTGTACAGACATCTACAATGCCTTAAACTTGCAGGCAGTGAGGAACGCGCACACACAGTGAACTGGTACAAGATGAGAGGTCGTCCCAGGTCTGGATATAGGCCTGCAGAGGAATGTTCTGTGCTCTCAGCATTTTTCCTCGTCTACAAGATGAATAGAGCTATTTTACAGACAGTGGACAAACAAAACAATGTTCTGTGCGGTTGGATATGTGATAAACGGTCTCCATTTCTTGTTGATCAAAGGCATGAAGTTTTGTCAAGTTTGCAATATTTCAAAATATTTTAAAAGAGTTAGAGGATACATTTTTGCTCTGTGGTAGCCTAGTCTATAGTAAAGTCTGTGTTGACAGCGTTAAAGCTCTGCAGGTCCTGCCCTGTAATTATAATAATAAATTATCATATTATTATTTTTTTTTTTAAACCCTTTTCAACCTTTTTTTGTATAATTTTTCACTAGAAGCCTACCATATATTTTTGGGGTGTTTAGTAACCCGATTAGTAACGACAAATAAGCATTGTGACTACAATTTAAAAAGTGAAGGAAGACTGTTGAATAAAAAGTTAAAGTACAAAGAGATAGCACCACCTTGTGGGCATTAACATTTATTTTTTTAATATAAACTGAACATTAATTATATATAACTTTTACAAGAAACTAACATAAAAATATATATAAAAAAATGTAACACATGATGAGAAATAAGATAAAGATTTCTGAAAATGAAGGTAGACTGTCATGTCAATACCACTCTTGGGCAATAAAAACGGGCATAAGAAAATTATTGAGCAAGTTTTACTATGCATGTAGGAAGACAACACGTGGATTAAACACAGTGGAGTACCCAAACACAGACACATCCACTTGGCCGATGCTCATTCTTAAAAGATAGATTCCATTTGGGACCCAAATCATTTTGTCCATCTTCAGCTCGTGCAGTTTTCTGAAGTCTATAAAGACAGACAAAAAAATATTACATTTACTTCTCTTATTGGTAATCGTTTATTATGGGTCTGTGCTATCTTGTGTCAACACAAGTAGTGTAATTATTATTATTGGGTCAGTGTAAAAAAAAAAAAAAAATTCTAAAAAGCTTTTGAAAAATCATCCATTGCATATGTAAACATCTAAATTTTGCATTCCTGATGGTATTATGTGATTCAAGGAATGTTGTCAACTTTTATATAAAATGTATCACAAAATTGTACCTTTAAATTTTAAACTGTGTAACATAAAATAATGTCAAAAACTTATTGTAAACAAATTAAGATCAATCAAAATCTTGGGGTCATTTGGTAAAATAAATTTCTTGATCAAATTTATCAAAATATAAATAAATTGTTCAAAACTCTTGATGATGACATTGTAAAACATTATTAGAGTCTACTCCATATTTGTCTTTAAATGTTTCATATAAAATATTGATAACACCAATTGACAAATTTTGTTCCTACAACCTTATTTCTTTATTTTAATAATAACAATAAGAAAATAAGAAATAAGAAAAATATATTGCATTGAATAAAAAAATAAAATAAAATAAAATACAAAATTCTGAGTAAAAGCATCTTAAATATAACACTGTATCCCACAGAACATTTTTAATCCGAGTCCCTAATTCTTTGTCTTTTCTCTACAAAGCATCTGGTTTCTGTGGATCTGAGTTGGATTCCCAAGAGGCAATACCAACAGACACAGAATAATTTGCTTGGAAAGATATACTTCCCATAAGAGAATTAAAACATCACATAAAGCTCACCCCATTTTAGAAAAAAAAGAAATAACATTTTTAGAGAAATGTGTAGAAAATGCACAGCCTCATAAAGATTGTGTTAAAGGAAAGTGACCAACACACATTAGGCAAAAGCAGGAAATTATAAAACTTTTTACGCAAGATAAGCCAATGTTATGAGCACATAAAGGAGTCCGATTATCCTTCTGACAACTATAATTTACTTGTTAATGAAAGCAACACTTTTTAGCTTTACCCACAAATAAACAAAAGGAGACAAATGTTGCTTAAGTAAATATCTGCTCTAAATAATTATCTTATCACACATCATCATCTATATACATCCTTTATATATTTAAACTGTGATTTAAATATGTCTGTGACACAGAAGAAAACATGTAAAAATGCAGGGAACAATGATGGACAGAATATTGTATACTAATAGGGGAATCCCATAGGTTTTACAGCAATGATGACTTTAGGAAAAAAAGTAAAATACACACCGAATATCTATAAACAGTCAGTGCTGGTTTTATTTACTTTGTCTTTTATCATATCTACTCAGGAACAAACTGGTATTTGACCAAATTAGTTAACTAAAATAGGTTTGGCATTTCACTTGACATTAAACCAACACCAACCTGAGCAGTGCAGGAAAAAGATTGTAACATTACAAATATGAAGATAATTCCCAACATTTGAACAGTCCTGTTGCATCGTACAAGGTTAGGGTAGTATGTGAAAACATTTTCAGTCTCTTGATCCTTTGTTAGTATTTTTTTACTACTTTAGAAATGATGGTGTAGAGAATGTAAATCTGCCCCTTTACCTTAAGAGAGTCTGAAGCTTTACGCAGTTCTTTGATCACCGTGGACAATGCTTCTGGGT
This sequence comes from Neodontobutis hainanensis, assembly GCA_024349245.1. Lineage (NCBI taxonomy): Eukaryota > Metazoa > Chordata > Actinopteri > Gobiiformes > Odontobutidae > Neodontobutis > Neodontobutis hainanensis. Next base: position 3,153,411 of record JALDNG010000016.1, on the reverse strand, counting down.
TAATGCCCTGTTCACACAGACGAACACAGATGGATAGAGACTCCATGTCCAAACCAGTGTTGAGCAACCTGGATATCTCCAATAGCACTAAAACAATTAATAGACATTCGTGAGAAGAATAATAAGTAAAGTATTAACATATTTAAAAAAAACATTGCACGAATGAAAATTTGATTATGTTAAAAATAAAAGTGGATGTCCTTGGCACATTTACCATCCATGGTCTCCCGCACTGCGTTTAGGTTGGCGTTAGCGGCACTTGCCATTTTACTGAGTAAATATTGTTAGCTGTCAGTTGGAGGGCGTATGACTTGAGATGAAGGCCAATCAGACTTTTGAACACACCCGGACTTTAGCTGTAGTATTTTATTTCATACAAATATCACGTTTGTAAAAAACATAATATTGCAAAATTGTTAGCTATTACGATAGCTTCGCTTTGCCTGCTGGTTCCTAGACTGGACGACGGATGTGACGTCTGCAACATGCGTCGATCTTGATTGGCTGGTAATTGTTTCTTGCATGGAATCTATTGGCTAATCTCCATTGTAGGCAAAATTGAATTAAACGTTTGAACTGCTGTTTGGCCGCTGTGGTTAGCTCGTCAGTGATCAGCGTATTTACCTGTACCCTGGCTGAGTTGTAAGTAAGAAGATTATATTTATAGTTTGTTACCTGTTCCAAAAATGTGCGGTGTTCGTGGGAATATAGAAAGTTGTTTTTTTGTCTTGAAAATGTGTAGCGTTAACGTAAATGTAATACCATACTCTTCCTTTTCATTCGCTGAGGTTAGCAAAACAACTAGATGTCGAAATAGGGAACCTAGCAACACTTATATAGGACTTTATCCTATGACATAAGTTTAACTTTAATCCCATTTGTCTTCAGCTGTAATGGGGGACCCTGTGGAGATACAAATCACACCAGAGACCCCTGGAAGACTTTCAATAAGAAACCCTTTTGAAAGTCCCAATGACTACCACCACCTTCGAGAACCTCTGGTTCCCAGTCCATCTGTCTTTAAGTCCAAACCCTGTAAAGCAGTACGTTTGAACACACTTAGAAAAAATACCAAAACTCTTACTTCGAAATCTGTTTTTAATGGAAGTATTTGCTCCTTATCCCTAGACTCCTCCTAAGTTTAACTGGTCTATTGATGAAATGGCCAGTCTTCTTCCTGTTCACATAGACCAAGAAGAAATCCAACGGCAGTCTTTCTACCTCAGCCAGACAAAGTATGACAGAATTTTTTTTTATTTGACTCTCACTGACAATTTGTCAGGATGTAGAAATAAAATGATGAGTAAACCACTCTTTGCCTTGTGACTTCTAGGATGGATTCAGATGTTGAACAAAAGCGCCAAAATGCCATTGAACATGTATGTTTATAATCACATCCTCTTCTCGTCTAGTCTAATAATGTAATGCTTGGTTACATGTTTTATTTTGAGTTTGATTTTTCTTCTGTTTAAGTTTTTTACCAAAGGAGCCATAGTACCCTCTCCATGGGCTGCACCAGAAACCCGTAAAGTTGGTCATTATAAGAAAAGTATGTTTATTTGTTTGAATGTTAGTCTTAACTTTAATCTAATGTATTTTCTTTATGTATAATCACTCCTTTTGTATTTTAAGATACTGTGTCTCCACTTGCTGAAAACCCAGAGAAAATGTCAGGTTGGTGTCACTCATTTCATTAACTATTTTTATCTACTGTTTACTAATATTGGTGTTTTTGTTTTTTTTTTCTTTCCAGTTGGTTGTCAAACAACTCTCTCATTACCGTTGGCTTTGGATTTGGAAAAAATACTTGGTAGGTTTTCAGTACAAAACAGTACAAAAAAAAAAAAAGTTTTATCATTTGTGTATTTTTAGATGCTTCATCTATATGCCTGTTTCTTCTTACTAAAGGGGAATATTACCGCTTTGAAGAACCATGTGATACTGTACAAGAGAGCCTTAGCTCTTCATCTTTAAGGCGAAAACTTTTCCTTGATGGCCAAGGAAGCAGCTCTGATAGCTCCACCCCTCCAAGCCCAGTAAGGGGCCTTTCAGAGCAACATAGACGACGGCTAGATGAAGCTGAGGATGCTACAGAGGAGAATGTGATTCCTGAAAGAGAAGGGGTATCCTCCATTTTCTCTTCCCCCATGTCCTGTGGCATTTCAGGGCCAACTCCCTCTACGGTAGGGAGCCCTATACATCTGCAAACCTCTACAGTCTGAAAGAAAAGAGTTATGTATACTAGATACTGTGGATACTGCCCATGTGACCTTTTGAGCAGTTTTTTTTGTGTGTGTGTTCACTTATGCAAATATAACATGGTACATTTGAATGTTTTCCCTCTTGGTTTATATACATCTTATAATTTTGAAATGTATCAATTACAATGTGTTCTTTTTCTTTATAGGGTCAGTTTTCGTCTAGCCCCATCCAGAATGGTTGTTTCAGAGACTGTAGTCTTGGCAGTATCAACAGTCCTGTGTTCGCGGACAGGTCTTCACCGGCTCAACTTCCCTCTCCTACAATTTCTCCTATTTTTGCACCTGCTGCTTGTACACCCATAGCCTCAAGTAAATATATATTTTTTGATTAATAACAATATTCATTAGCAAAGTTTGATTATAATCAGTATGCAATTTTTTTTTGTTTTTCTTTTCTTATTTAAGTTGGAAGCAGGCAGCTAACCAGTTTGACTCCACTTTATGTCCCTCTAGATGTTGACGTCACCTCTTGCTCCCAGAGCCCATTTGTTGAGGGATGTTCTCCTATTCGTAGCTGCTCTCCACACCAGCTCCACCATCACAATGAGCTCAAAAACTATTCGAGATCCAAACTAAGAACTAGAGTTGGATGCTGGACCTCACCTCCCCCCATCTCTCCAATCCTCAACCCAAAGCTCCAAGACAGTCAGGAGCTTGAGGACCAAATGCCATCCTCCTCTCCCCCGTCGATGGAGCTGGATCCATCGTCTCCACATGTCCAGGCTGCTTTCCCTAGAAACATTGGGGTTAATTTGGATAATTTAGTGCCTAAGAAAATAGAAGAGGTCAAGGAAAAAGAGATTGAAGGGAGATTAGAAGATGATGAAGATGAACTTGAGGGGCCAACAGCGCGGTTGACCAGCTCTCGTATGGTTAATGTGTCTGCAGGGGAGAGCTCTCAGATGTTTGTGTCCCTTCTGGCAGAGGGAAGCAGCATACGTTATGATTCAAGCATGCAGGTTAGTCTAATGCACATAGAAATAAAGTCTTTTTTGTGGTAATTTATTTACATTTTTAGCAATATCTACACAGACCGTTTAGTCTTGCTAGGCTATGGACTTTAATCTTGTTATTTGGAAAATAAGAATTGCTGTTTGTGTTCAGGTGGACAGTGGCTACAACACTACTTCGGCAGGCACTGGCAGTCTCATAGATGGAATCGGTTCAGACTGTAACAGCAAAGAGTCTTTCACTTCAAATCTGTTAGAGGATGCTTTTCCACTTACAAGACACACTAAAGTGAAGGTAAGTTCAGTAAATTTGTGGTCCTTATTCGTCATCACTTCTAATTAACGTATTTACATTTTTTTCAGGTGTTTTACTCTCACCACTAACATTAAAAGGATGACTGAATGGAAGCATAAATTTTTTTTTTTCCCAAGAACTAAGTTTACACCATGTAAGAATCATACTAAACCTTGATAAAAGTGAAGAGGGTGAGCTGAGCCAAATATGATTCTTGACCATTTTTACTATTATGTCATTTGCAAGATGAAACAAATTGTATGAATTAAGGATGAGAAACTGACAGTGTAATAAGACGGATGAAAAAATCTTTTCAGACTTTGCAGTGTTTTTAAATGCTGTGGTGCTGTTTTTGCTTATATTATTGGTAACTTGAATTGAGGTAATCTAACTTGTACTGTATTTATACTTTTTATACAAAATAATTTTATCATGGTTTTATCAAAGGTATTATTGAACTGGTTAGAAATCACAAATTTTAAAGGGTAGGTTCTGGATTTTTTTTTTTTGGTGGTTTATTGCAAAATGGCAACGGAATAATGCCACTTGAAATTTAATGCTAATTGAGCCTTTTGTAATACTTCACTTGTACTTTAAGTGTGGGGTGGTTGATTGTCATATTAAAGTGACTTAAGTTTCATTTCCAGTCTTAAAATGAGTCTTTATCATTCATACTAAAGTGTTTTTGTGAGCTGAAATTTCAAGATTTGGATAAAATAAATTTTCTTTTTTCTTTTAAATGTTACCTAGTGAGGATGAGGTAAAGCTTTATGAAAAGTTATGCCTGTTTATCTTGAACCATTGACATTATGTAGCCATATGTTGATTGATTATATTAAGACATGTCAATTATAAAATGACAAAGGTTTATTGTATTTTGTTTGGGGAAAAATAATCAAGACAGGAGGCAGTGTAGTATCACTGTAAGTCTTTAAAAAGAATAAACTTGTTTATTTAAAAAGTAAATGTATTACACCACTGTTTGCTCAAATGACTTGATCAGGTGGTGGAAGATCAGCGATCAAGTTTAGATTTCTTGGACTGTGGTTCAAAATCTTCAGCTGGAACACTCACACCAGGAATCTAGAAAAACAGACCAGAAGCATTAAATACAAATACTGTACACAATGTAGATTTTAAAACTCAGGACATACCACTGGATCTAGCAGTGCCATTCGGATTTTCTGATGCTGGATATTGGAAGCGTCCAAGCTAATTGTGACCTTCACCTTATCAAAAATGCAAAACGTATGCTGCTGCACTGTAAGAGTGGGACCCTAAAGATGGACATTTAGCACATTAGTTCAATATTTTATCTCTTTAAAAAGTACATTCTTTAACAGAACAAATTGATTTAAAAAATAAATACCTCTTCATCAAATACAAGGTTTGGACCTGTCTTTTCTTTGGTGTCAAAAAAAACCGTTCCCTCCAACCCAAATTTTGGAATGAGTACAATGATTGCATTCTTCCTCACAAACAGAACAAAGCCTTCCTCATTCAGTACACCTCGTGTTTTGAAGAACAACTAAAGAAAATGGAAGCATTAACAAATTAAATTTGATCAATTAATTTTTGGCGTTCAGGTTAAACATCTAGCTCATAAAAATCCATCCACTGCCTGGTTTACCTGTGTATGGAATGCCACAGAAGCTCTCTGTGCATACTGAGCCATTTTGTGCCTGTAGTTGAGGTTGTTGCATAGAGCTGACTGCTTGTGTTTATCCATCAAATCTGGGTAGGTGCTGTCTGCTTTTATTGCCACTGCCAGTAGGCGGTGTACTATAATATCTGAATACCTAGAATTTGTGGAGAAGGACATTTTTGTTACACAAGCATATTTTCAAAGTAATATCTCAAAATAAATTATAAACATGTCAAATCTGTTACCTCCTTATAGGAGATGTAAAGTGTGTGTAGATTGGTGAAGCAAGACCATAGTGGTGGAAATCACTGTCCATGCCAGAACAAAAATAGACAGCCTGCATCATGCAACGAGTTGCCAAGATACGCAGCAGGGTGTTAAAGTATGGAAAGTTGTCCACTTTTGCTACATCAAGGGAGTCTGCCAATGCTTTTGCTGAATCTGTGTGGATCTCTACATTCTGCCGAGAGATATAGACAAAAGAGGGTAAAAAATACAATTGTAAATGCATGCTCTATATCTATTGTCACTTACCTTAGACTTGGCAGCCTTTAAGAGGATGTTGTAGTTGGATGGAGGAGGTGCTGGATGTTTCCTCAACAAAGCACACTCTGGAAATTCATCATAGATTTTTTGGGCAACTGAAATATTGGCCAACAACATGAATTCTTCAACCATTGAGTTGGTCTCCCTAAAAGCATATTAACAAATAAGTCAGACGTTTATTACAGAAAGACAATTAAATCCAATCCCTACTTGAGTCTAAAATTGTGCAACTCATTCTTCTTTGTCAAAGGTACTAACATTAGTTCTTTGGTCTGGAGATCAATGGGGTCGTGTGTTTCACTGTCTATGTGGAAACGGACCTCCAACGATGACAAACTGAGTGCCCTGAAAAACACAAAGAACACAAGAGACACAGTGTTAAATTAAAATTAAAAACATTTGGTTAATGCATGATGTTTTTTGGCTCCTAACTGTTACCCATTCTCTATTCTTCGTCTCTTAAGGATTTTGGCAAGTTTGTTGAGACCTCGTAGACTCTTAGTTATATCATCATTCATAGTTGTATCATCAATCTTCATTTGGGCTTCAGCGTATGTCAAAGAGGCCTAAACCAGATTGACAAATAAATATATATATTTTTACTCTACCACTTAAATGTTGATACAAACAAATAATAGTATTTAATATAGCAACTTAAATAGTAGACTCAGCAAAAGGTCATGCTAGTGATGTTTTTTGTGTTTTCTTCACCTTGGAGTTGATGATACTTTTTGTGAAGCGGGTCTTCAATATTTCAGCCTCATGGTTCATTTCCCATATACAAGAGAAAGCCAGCCTTGCATTAGAAAAAATATATAAAACACAATTAGTTTTGATACAGAGTTTGACTATACAAGGTAGGGAGCCCTGTATAATGTCCTACCTCTCAACATTGGAGCGCAAAGAACAAAGATTTGAGCTCAACAACTCAGGAACCATGTCTATCCTCTGTTGGAAAAAAACAACTACAACTTCAGTATCAGTTAGTATAGTATCAATATACAGTATTTAATCAATACAGAACTTTAGAACAACAAAAGGCAGTTCAGTGCATATTCTTCATTAAAACAATTAGCATACAATTATTTAATTATTATTTACATGTCTTCACCTTTCCACACAGATAGACAGTAGTGCCTCGGCTGGCTGCTTCTTTATCTAGGGCATTGCCAGGTCTGATGAAGTGACTAACATCAGCAATGTGGACACCAACCTACAAAATACAAATAACATGCATAAAGTTATTCAAATAAAACCCATGGAAAAATAGTCTGGCGATGTTACAGCATTAACATTATATATTGAGTACCTCTAGGTTTCCATTGTCCAGCTCTCTACAGTGAAGAGCATCATCAATGTCAGTACACCCAGGGGGGTCTACACTGCACACAGTCAGCTGTCTCAGGTCTTCTCTCTGTGCCACGTCCTGCCATACAACAGTTGATATAAAATATTAAACTGGTGTTAGCACGGGTAGACATGTTTCTATGTGCTCTGTGGATCTCAGTTTTTTTTGCTATTACCTCTGGTGTAATGGTCCAAGGCATCTTGGGAAGAAAACTGAGAACAGCTTGGGAGAAGGCCTGGTGTGGTACGTCATGCTCTAGCAGCAGCACTTCTTCTTCTGTTTGCTTTTCACCTGCTCCACCCAGGCTGCGAACAAAGTGACCCTACCACAAAGTAAAAGATTTTGTCTATAAAAATCCTTGTATTAGAGTAATGTATTTTATACATGCTTGGCAAGTTCAACTTACATTTGGATATCTGGAGTCTTTGGGCCAGCCATCAATTGCCACCATGATTCTCTGGCCAGCCAGTGTGGATGCCTGACGTGTTTCAATGCGAATACGTGGAATACGTCGGTCTGCAGGTGTGAAAAGGTGGCGTGTGGACTAAAATAAAGAGTGGTATAAAATAGGGGATGAACAATTTTATGCAAGTAGTTTGTATGACTTTTATGTCAAGTATCGATTCTCACCTCTTTAATCTGTGAGACATTAAGCATGCCACAGAAAGGCCTCCAGTTTCTTTTGATGATTCCCACCACTTTCCCTGTAGGCTTTTTGGCTGCTTCGGCTGTCGACATCTTCAACTATTCAAAAACAAAAAAGCTACCATAAAATTCTTATAAGACATGTTAATATTTGGTTTGTTTGAGGCAGACTAGGGTTTTTTAGAAAATAGCATTTGATCAGTATGTTCTGGACTATGTAGTCTGTCAACTGAATAAAAAATGTACTGTTTTATCTTCATCATCCTCTCCACCACTGTCATCCTTTGCCGTGCCTTCATCTTGAAGCACAATAGAGGAAGGTGCCACCCACTGTTCCCGGGGCAATAGCTGTACAGCAACCACATCCTGGTGCACTGCTCTGTTGAGGTTCTGAAGACCCTGAAGGAGAACCTGAAAGCAAGAAAATACATACAGTTTGAGATGATTGTTAGTAGTGAATGTTAGTAGTTATTTTGCTGTCTATCTGTTCTCTCACTGCAAAAAGTCCTTATGTAATGTCAAAACATTAGTTATATTTAGTGACACAATCCCACCTCTGTACCGTCTTCCCCCTCTCCCTGGATGAAGACTGTGGCCTCTAAGTAGTTGTCTCTGCTGGCTCTAAAGGTCCCTTGCAGATAGGTGCCACCCTTGATACCTGCCTGGATCCTAGACAGTGGCAGATGTTCTGGGAATAACACTCTGCTAGAGATTTCATTCTTTGAAGAGGAAAAAAAGATACTACATATTACCAATGATGTTTTCTTTTTTTAATTTTAATGGAAAAAACTGAGTTTACCTTTTCATCGTTTGTCAATGCCAAGCAATCCACAAGCTCAGGGTTTGCAATCAGACTCTTTATGTACTCCTCACCTGCAGAATAAATCACTAATTGTATCCAGATGTACACAATCGATAGCTGATATTGGTTTACAGTAACTTAAAAAAAATTACATTTGAAAACCAGCAGACCACTTTCTTCTGCCTTTTGTTTGTTCCCTTGGTCATTTGTGAGGAGGACAACTTTGAGTTCTTCTTCAGTAGACTTATATGTCTTCAGGTGTTCAGTGTACCACTTGGCAGCCACACGGATTGCTCTGTCATTACGGTCATTGGAACTCTCTCCTGGCTCACGTTCAATATATGTCTCTCTTGGGAAACAGAAAGTGTAGACAACATCTAATATAGTATGTGTGTAGATGATTTGATGACAAGAGTCTGTGCATGAATAAAGACAGAGTTTCTTGTATACCTGCGGTGTTCATTGGTGAAAGTGTAAAAGTGTTTCTCTTTCTCATGTAACATGTCCTTAAGTCGTTTATAGATTTGTCCACTGCGGTGGCGCACCTCTTGCAGTACAGTCTGTAGGATGATGACATTACGAATAACAGGGTCCTCCAACACATCAATCTGTAAGATATAAGAGAAGGCTTTATGGTTTGAATACATAACTGCAAAATACCCTTTTAGTTTTTAAATTTACTTTAACTTAAGACAAAGACTATATTGAAATTGACATGCTTTGCTGAAATAACCTAACATTTCTTGGTGGTATACAGTAGAAATTATTGTTTTATTAGTCTAAACATAGGTAGCCTACACATATGAACAATCTTTCTGTTGATATTGTAACAAGCCTCTGTATGTAGTGAGTCGATTATTTAATAGTCCTCACTGGTTATTTATTAGTTGTTGCTTGTCGATGTTGTCCTTACCTGATGCAGCACCACATTAGTGTCAGGCATTAAATAATGTGGGTAGGTGCAGAGATTGCTCTCAATGCACGAGTCCTTCTGCAGTACTGTAGTCTCATGTTTGCACTCAGTACAAACCTCACTCCCGCACCATATATCATCTCTCAGATAATGCTCACGCACTATTTTCATTACCCCACCCGACCGAGTCTTCTTAACGAACGTTTTTGACTTCAACATGTTGACACCAAATTAATAAAAAGTTCAATATTTATCATCCATCTGCTGTACTATGTAACGTTAGCGGGGATCCCATGCGTAAACTGAAAACGAGGCGTGTGGGCCAAAAACACTTTTCCTGGGTTTGGAGCGACCGCTCCTAAATAATGTATTTGTTCATTATATCAACATTAATAGCCTACCTTTACATTTCCCGTAATCTATAAATATTTCATTACTAATCACTTCACTGCGATTTGTGGTTTAGCAAAGACTAATAAGTCAAGGACAATGCTAAAGTCCGGAATAGGTTGGGGTTGGCCATTTCATTTCTGAGGTAAACACAACGCAAAGAATGTCCGGTGCACAGTGTACATAAGGACACGTTAACGTTACCCCGCCCTCTTGTGATGGGGAGTGTATACTGCACCCCTTTGCTGTTAAATTGACTGTGAAGTAAGTGGGAACTAGATGCAGTACTTACTTATTTCAACAGGGGCGTTCTAAGTCACTTTGAACGTCTATTTACGATGCTACAGCGGCGGGTAATAGACACTTGAAGCGGGACCCTCAAAAACTCTTTACCACTGGTCTGGTTTTGTCAGCGTAAATATAATGGGTTGTTTTTCCCTGCTTATTGCCCGTAAATGTTAAATTACACAGCTATTGGGTGTGGATAGCAGTTATCACTGCTAATCACTCGGGAATTATATAAACAAATATGTAAGTGCCCTAAGTCTTTATTGTGGACGTACCCCGATAAATAGCAAAACCGTCTGACTAAGATTTGTAACGTAGCAGCCTTGGGATAAAAAACAAAACAAGATGCCACCCAAGAAACACCAAATTAAGCCAAAGGTGGCTAATGTGTCAAGCTCTCTGGATCTGGAGTCAGAGGACATCAGCCTGGAGACCACCGTGCCCACCGCCGAGGAAGTGTCCTCCTCTGACGAGCTGCGGGACGGCTCACAGAGGGTGACCCGCCAGCTGCTGGAGAGGAAGGAGCTGGTGCATAGTGTCCAGCTGCTTAAAATAGAGCTATCCCAGAAAAACCTGGTTATTGACAACATGAAGGCTGACCACATGACTAAGGTACACAGGGAATTGGGTTCACATAGACGTTTTGGGTCACAGGAGAATGTGCCACTCAGGCCCGTAGCTTACATTTTAGTCACACTGGGAATGTGCAGTTTTAAGTAACCAATCCTTCAACGATCAGTGGAACTAACATGACAGTTGGTAGCACATACTATGATAGTATACTTGGTTCTAAGATTGTCACACATGTTTGTATGGCAGATTGAGGAACTGGAGGAGCGGCTGAACGATGCTTTACACCAGAAACAGGTGTTGGCTCTGAGGCTGGACAGTCAGCTGAAACTTGCTCAAGAGGAAAACAGGTATATATATTAAATTTGACATTATTTTTCTTTTTTATTAACTGATTAAATTTCAGGCCTGCATTTCTGGATTTTCAAATTGTTTCAAACCTACTACTTTTATCAGGGTATAATAGCCAGGCATACTAAAAGAAACCTTCTTCTTTTAGGAAGCAGCAAGTTCTGCGAAAGCAGGAGATGGAAACCATTTTGCTGAGGCAGAAACAGCTGGAGGAGACCAATAAACAGTTGTGTGAAAAAGCTGGAGAGTTGCGCAGGTCTCTAAGGAATCTGGACATCTCTCAGGACAGATACCAGGAACTGAAGGATCGACCAGAAGACACACTCACTATACAGGAATATGTAGCTGTAAGATGGGACTTTTCCTAAATACTATATCATTCTTTTTAACCCCTGGCTGAGACTGCAATCTGCACTGTGTTGTGTTGTAGGTGCGTTTTTATGAAGTGGTGACTCCTCTGCGGACTCAGGTGACAGAGCTCAGTGTAAGAAATACCCATATAAACGAAGAGATGAATGTACACCGAACTCAGATGAAGTCATTGATGGAGGTAACAAACAATAAACTATGACACAAACTCTTCATAAAGGAAAAAAAAAGCATCACACGGAGTGATTTATGGATTGGTTGTTTTTGTACTTGCAGAGTTATGAAGAGGAGCGGCGTCTTCGTGCAGAACTTGAGCTGCGCTGCCAGAAAGTGACCTTTGAACTGGCCGACACAAAACAGCACATCCAAGAAGGGGACTACCGCAGAGAAAATTACCCTACCATCAGACGGTATGTTTTTTTTTCTGTATTCATATTTCAAGAATGTAATTTTCCCAAACATTTTATATGTTTTAATTTTAGTGAGCGTGACAACTTGGATGCAGAGTTGAAAGAGCTGAAGAGGAGGTATGGGACCCTTGACTTAACACATGTAGCTCTAAACAGAGAGAGGGACAAACTCAGCAAAGAGGTACTTCCTTCTTTTAGTCCAGTTCTTTTGTTGCGTTGAATACCCACTGATGTTTTTTTTTTGTCTTTGTCCTGCAGGTGGCAACATTGCAGCAGTCAGTGACCCTGCTGCAGAAGGACAAGGAGTATCTGCACAGACAGAACATGGAGCTGAGTGTCCGGTGCGCTCACGAGGAGGACCGTCTGGAGAGGCTGCAGGTTGGAATGACCGTTACAAAGAGCTCTTGTAAAATCACAGTTTGAATTCCTCACATTTTCACTTTTAACTGTACGCTGCAGGTACAATTAGAAGACACCAAGAAGGCCAGAGAGGAGGCTTATGAGAAATATGTGGCATCCAGGTTAGACTCCACAGATATACTCACAGACGTTGTTTTAAATTGGAACACCCATCTGACTTAAAGGTACACGCTCCATTTTAGAGACCACTATAAGTCTGAGTATGAGACCAGGTTGAGAGAGGAGCTGGAGAACATCAGGCTCAAAACCAGCCAAGAGATAGATAACCTGCAGAGAGCCTCCAGGGAGATGTATGAGAGGGAGAACAGGTAACACAGCCGCACTATGTTACATTAACAGTTAAGAGGGTTGAAGGCTTTATTTATTATATTTAATTTTTCAAGGAACTTGCGTGAAGCCAGAGACAATGCAGTGTTGGAGAGAGACACAGCGGTGGCAGCTGAGAGGGACACCCAGTCCAGATATGACCAGCTACTGGAACAGTGAGTTTTTCATAGCATACAAATCACCTCATGTTGGGAAATTTGCATACCATAGGACGAGGACAGCAACCGAAAAACACCATATGTCTACATACAGATATTCAGAGTATTTTCTAATGGTCATTAATAAATATTCTGGAATAAAATAAAATTGTCAAATTAAGCTGGTTGGAAAACGACGAAACGAAAAAAACCAAAATTAAGGCAGAGTCTGAAAATGGAAAAACAAGAAAGGAGAAACTGTTATGAAAAGAATTATCAATAGCAGGAAAATTGGCAGATGTTATGTTGATGCACAACTAAGTTTGGTGATCCAAAGAAATACTTTACAATTATCAATAACGTTGTACTGTACTGATTAATAAAAGTTAATTTAAGCTGTACAATACACAAAACAAGTGACCATAATTAAAATGTTTAGTCATAAACCTATATCACAGTGAATGTTTACAATAACACAAGAATCTTTAACACACCAAAGAAGCACATAACTCCGTCAGGACCTCTCATTTTATTTTAGGCTCTAAGGAGACCGTTAGGTTGGTTTTGAATAATTCAACAACAATCAATCAAGTTACTGCTCATCAATAATATTTGAGTAACTTATCATTGACCTCGGTTGCCTACATGGCTTAAGGCTAAGGGAATTCTCTGATTTCCTGCCTAACCTGTATTCTCTGCATGACCCACTTTGATGTATGTAAAACAGTGGTTCCCCTCTCCTCCAACAAGAAATTGTATGTGTTAAATGATCAAGTTCTAAATCAATAATATCAAAGAAATATAAAAGCTAAAAATATATATATTTGAAAATCTATATAAAATATGAATTAATAAGAGTTTTATGTTCAAATCTAGTGGAAAGAGATAAAACTGGCTGTGTTTTGCTGAAATACACGAGAATGGCTTGTTTTGGCACAAAGTGATTCGAAAGAAACTGTGGCTCACTTGCATAAATCTATTTTAAGATGCATATCAACAATAAGTGGAAGCTCAGTAAAGACACAGGGATGTTCAGCATCCCAGATAAATGTAAAATATTAAAAAGGAACTGATTTAATTCTTTGGACAATAACTATCAGCTGCTGCGTTAATGCAGCACTGTCTGAACATGGTGCTTCTCTGACAAACAGGACCGAGGCTAATGTTACATTGCTTTTACTGTGTATTAGGACAATCTCCTTATTTGGTACATTGTCACATAAAAAACAGTGTTGTTGTTTCAGTGCTGTAAAGGTAAATGTAGCCTGTCTGTGAGAGTGAGTTTGAAATTATTCAGGTGACAAAATTAATGTTAACGAAGAGTTTGTCAGACAAGGTGTTATTTTTGCAGCAGTTATCTTTTATATGTCAGCTTTTCTTGTTCACCATCATGACTTTATCACATGAATGTGAACCCTACTCAAAGTCTCCTGTGATGCTTTCATAATTAGCAGGACTGAGCCTGTGTGTTTCTATTTTGTCCTGAACTGGACTCGGCCTACAGCAAACTGTACAGTAGCGCTTCTTAGCGTTGGATTGTGGTGTTGTGATGTTCTGATGTAGCTAAAAAAGACTGCACTTTTCAAAGGAAGAGGCTCAAATTCATAAGCAATGAGGCCAGTGACTCAATAAAAAAAAAAGACTTTACTAGAGCTGGTTGAAAATCTTTCTGACAATATGTGCGTTCAGGGCTGGCAGGTGAGCTCGCTTTCTTTAAGATCCTCTGTAGCATGAGAAAGATTTTTCTCCCACTAAGGGAAATGTTGATGACAAACCACCTCCAGTGTCTTGTTTCATGTTTGGTTTTGAGACGGTGGGGGCTTGGGGGCTAACCCGTAGTATAGTCTGTGATGGTACAAACAGGAGGACACACGCACATCAGTTAAAGCACAAAGCAGAGTAGCCGCATGTGTCTTAACGTGACACATCATCAGCTCTGAGAGGGAGGGCCGGGGAGCTGCAGCAGCGCAGATCCAAATGAAATATGGGATATGATGCACAAAAACACCCTGAATGTTGAATTTGGAAGAAGGGTCTCAGACTTACCCTAACCCACTCTCAGGCGGCGACTGCAAGGAAGCGAAGGTGTCTGAGAGGGCAAGTGCAGTTCTGCAGCCAGATGCTATTGGACTTTGTGCGTGTTACAAGAATAAATAATCTATGTTTGTTCGGGGTTGGCTTTGAGTGTATGAAATTTAATTAAAAAAAAGAAAAGCTTTAATAACCTGCCGTCGGTCGCATCCCACCTGTCATGCCTTTCATTCCCACTAGTGGTGCGCGCCCCAGCCCACACTTTGAGAGACACTGGTGTAAAGAAACATTTTTTATACTGTTTCACTCAATGTCTTGGTCTTTTGAAAAACCCTTTAGTTTGGGCATTACCCTAGGTTATTACCTAACACACACTCTAAGTAAACTGTCAGCTGTAATTATTATTACTGAAATGGGTTTCTTCCTGGTTGTACAGATACGATGGTTATCAGTGAAAGTAATGGAGCTCACTTTCTAAACCATCAACCCTCCAGCCTGTTTCTACAGTTTCTTATAATTTGTTAAATTCCAAAGAAGTGAACTTCTGACATTTCTTATTTAATTACATACATACTTGATGGCAGTCAGAAATGCTTTAAGGGCTGGGCTGTGTCGTTACAAGACAAACCGCAAGTACTTTATGTTTTATTTTAGGGACATTACGTTTGTACTAGAACTGTTCAAGCTTGTTTCCGAATTAATAAAGCCTGCCCCGTACAGTAGACAGCAGCTGGTGTGGCAACCATCCTTCACTAAACATCGCATTAATGCTGTGTAGTAATGAATGGGTCAGAAGATTGCAGAGAGGTCATAGTTCATTCAGAGGGTGAAAGGTTTGTTATCCAACCAGCTGGTGTCACTCACCTGACTGGCTGCCTGGCCATAACAATTTATTTTTTTTTAAATGCAGGCTGACTTGGTAAACGGTGTGGCTGTACTGCTGAGAGAAGTCATAGGGTCGTTTGACATAGATTTAGACAAATCTTGCAATTGTTACGATGCTAAGTTTAGAACTGTCAAAGTTTCTTGTTCCCATCATGCTTCAGGGTTGAGTGTCCATCTGAATATTGCCTTAAAACGTGCCTCTGGGTCACAGCGTTGAATCCAGTTTCACCTCTTGCAGTAAAGTTGCACCAGAAAAATTGTGGACTATATTGTCTGTTGGATATATGCAGTTTAAAGCCTTATTTTTTCTCTTGTTCAAGTTTTCACTGCTGTTCCAAAAAATAACCAATCAACACTTAATCTTCCAAATTATATTCATATATATAATTGTAAGGTGTTCTCATTTTAACAATTTAATCATATTTTAACATTCTCTCAGCGGACATTGTATGTATGATTAAAGGTAAGATCAGGCAAAATTTACATAAATCCTCAACATTTATGTAAATAATCTTTTGTCATAATGTGTCAGATGCCTTTTTTCACTTTTATGCTAATGACACAGTTATCTATTGTTCCTCTCTTTCAATTGAACAAGCCTTTGAATTCTTACAGTCTGCGTTTAATGCTGTTCAGTCTCATCTAAATCAGCTGAGGCTGGTGTTAAATGCACACAAATCTAAAGTTATGGTCTTGTCAAATGGAAAACTGAAAACAAATAAAACCTTCTCAGCTCACTAAAATTAAAACAGAGTTAAACAAAGTTAAAAAAAATCCAAATGGTCTCATCTTATAAGTATTTAGGCTTTGTTATTGATGGAAATCTGTCCTTCAATCAACATATTGAGCATCTTGTACGTAAACTGAAGTTTTCTTTTCAGAAACAAATCCTGTTTTTTTGTTTATACAAGAAAGCACTTAATTTCTTCTGCATCTGATTATCTTTTAAAAAAGCATCACTGTGCCTTATGCTTTATGACTGGCTGTGGAAATTGTGTTCACCATTGTACGTTGTATCCTGCAGCTGAGTTTCTGTTGCCGTATGTTCGCAGGTGGTCTTTGTTTGCTGACTTTCATTTATAAATGTATTCTTGTGCTCCTCCCATCTTACATCTGCACATACATGCGTAAAAAACAACAGTATGCTCTGCGTTCTCAGAAGGACATACTGATGGTGGTTCAGTACGCTGCCCCCTGTGCATGCAATGACCCCCAGAAGGACTTGAATCTGTCTGAACTTGTTACTTTAGGAGAATTTAAGTCTGTACTAAAGAAGTGTGAAATCAATGAGCTTGTAAATATTGTTTTGAGCTTTTAAATCTTAATTAGGGTTATCATCTGGTTAAATAAATTTAATAAACCAATTAAAATATGATTATTCAAATGTCTTTCTTCCATAATATTGAGTGTGTTACACCGCAGTCAGCAGTAGTATGTTCCTGAGTTACTACTCACTTGACATGCCAGTCATTTTCCTAGATCCAAAGCACCAGCTGTTGGTCTTTCCATACTGACAAACTCTCCCTTGCAGTCTCTTTGCTGCGATCACATTCCCACTCTGTGTCGCATCACAAGCCAGCAACGACAGATGCTTGCCACAAGCCTTTAACCCCTAACCCCATGCACACCCCTATTTTTGGGGGCAAAGAATGAAGCGGACAAGCCTGAAATGGCGTCAGATTATTGTAGCATTGAATGCCAGATAGAATCTCAACACTGTAATCGAGAAAGTAGGCAAAGAGTTACAAAGATCGAACTTAAGTGAAAAATATCTGTGTAGAAGGCGCAAACCAAACCTCAGGGAACCTCCATTGGATTGGTACACACATTATGTCTAGCATTATGTTTGTTATTTTCAAACTGCCGTGTCAAATGACTAGTGAAGGACACATCTGGGGAATAATCATGATAACTTCATAGTCTGTTTGCATCTAGACAGTAGCACCCGTTCATAAAAGAGGGGCACAAAATGTCATCGACCATGTGTACACGTCTATCACGGTGAGCACACAGCTTAGGACTGCACTCTATGGATGATGAAATCCTATCAGGTCAGCTGTAATCGAGAGTTATTAATATTATCCAGCCAACCTCTATGGCTCGATAGTGTGTGTATATCTGTTTGTTCGCATGTCTGAGAGCTGCCTGAGGAAGAACATGAGCTCCTGAAATAGTTTTGGCTTTTTAAATTTTAGAAATGCTTTATTCATGGGAAATTGTTTGTAAATTTTTGGATTTGTATATGTGGAGACATCATAAATGTAAAGAGTCGTATGTGGTATAATATACAATACAATCTACACAAGCAACACTATTTATATGTTAAATGTATGTTTATATTTATATGCTATTAATATGTCACTTGACTTTAAAACCTGAAGGCTGACTTCAATGTTCTACATATTTTTCTTTTTTGTATTTTTATGTTACTGTGACTAACTAACATTTTAATATTTTATGACGCATCCAAAGGATATGTACAGTATGTAGGAAAAAACTTGCTATAGAACTGAGAATCAGACTGAGCTGTAATGAGAAGCGGTGCACTTCAGAGTTCTGGCAGTACAATTAACCTCCTACTAGGAAGGTGGTTTTCTCTTTAAAGTGTTGGCCTTCTGTGTATGCTGACGTGTTTCTTTTATCTGTAATTACTTAACTCCTGAGGACGAACATGTTTCTCTAACTGCCAAATGGAATGATCTGAGGCAGAGCAGGAACAAACATTGCTGTGAGCATCATTAAAAAGATTTAGGACTTGGCTTTCTTGCTTGGTGACTTAGTACAGCTAGAGTCCTCAAGCTGTGTTGTGCCACTAAACACATAAAAGTCATAAATTGCTTATTGCGCAATGTACACCGGATTATCACTTCCTAGTCAGTTTTGGCATGCAATTAACCACAATTGTAATTTTATGGCTTTGAAAGAAGACCTTCATTTATTGAAAACAGCTGAACATGCCTGAGCCCAGCTAGGCCCTAAAGCTGAGTTTAGGCTTTGTCAAGCTGAAGGTACAGTTTTCTCAGAGAATTCTCTGTAACTGGGGTGGTTCAGACGGTTACTCAGTAGAGCACATGCAAATACATATGCAACCCGGGTTCGAGTCTCACGCTGGTTGTTTGCCCAACGTCATTCCCCTCTCTTTCACCCCGTTTCCTGTCAACCTACTGTCTTCTATCAAATAAAGGTAAAAGACCCAAAATATTATATTCATTCAGTTGTGGATTGCTTTATATTTGTTCAGGTTCAGGCAATTGCAACTGGGAACTGACAACCGTGTTGCAGAACTGTCCAATCAGGCCAAGCTACACTCCTTTGAAGCTGAACGCGCTGAGATGGTCAAAGAAGAAACGGCTAAGGCCCTGTCCCAGTGCCAGGTGGAGTGTGAGAAACTGCAGAAGAAAGTGGAGGTGCAAAATGCTTCACATTACCTGATCACTACTACATAAAATCTTGATCTTTCAAAATAAATAACACTCTCTGTTTTTTTCTCAATTTTCCCCTGATGATAACAAAAAGTATAATAACATAATTAATTATCAGGTCCCTCTCTGTCTCACACTTTCCTCAGGTCCTGACCCAGGAGTTTTACAGGCTTCAGACGTCATCAGAAAAGCGTGTGACAGAGCTCCAAGCTCAGAATGCAGAACAGGCAGCTCGACTGGAGACGTACGAGAAACTAGAGCAGGAGTTGGACCAGGTTACAATGCAGGCTGCTGAGAGTACGCACACCAAATATGCACACCAAATACCGCTTTTGAAAATGGAAACCATTTATTATTGCTTTTGGATAAAGACTATGCATTTAATAATAATGTAATTAATCTAACAATAGATTAGATTAGATTCAACTTTATTGTCACTGCACAATCATGTAAGGTACAAGGCAACGAAATGCAGTTAGCATCTAACCAGAAGTGCAATAAGCAGTAAGTACAGAATATACAAGGTCTATAATATGTAAAATAACTATACAGATAAGTATTATGGACATAATTTACAGATTTTAAATACTATAAGCATGATATACAGGTAGGTGTACTATGAACATACTATACAGATGGATTATGTAAAAGTGTATGTACACTATAGGCAGAACTATGAACATATGAACATAATTTACACTAGTGCATGGGCAGTACAGTGCATAGAAAATATTACAGTGTGCAATAGAAACAATAATAAAATAAATATGTTGTATAATAATTTCTAAGATGTGTTTATATATCTCATTGTGATGATAAAGTTTCAGCTCTAAAGACAGTGTTTTGTGTTGCTAGTTGAGAATGAAGAGGAAGCAGAGAGAGTGCTGTTCTCTTATGGCTATGGAGCTAATGTCCCCACAACAGCCAAAAGAAGGCTAAAACAAAGGTATTGTTTTTATTTATTTATAGAGTATGCCGTGTCTTTTGAAGCTGCCAAAATTGTGTGTCCATATTTTTTTATTTCTTCCCTGAGTATGAAATTTAGCAAACTACTGCAGATGATTTGACAATGCAGTAGTTTCCTTTTCAATTTGAGTAGTGCTTTTTTCTTTTCTTTTTTGTGATGTCACTTAATCACTAACTTGTAAACATAAGCATGTGTGTGGTGTCATATATTATAACATATTTGTTGCCTCAGCACCAGAAACTGTTGTGGAAACCACAGCCAAGAATTAACTAGTATGCACTTGTTGGTGTTATAGTGTTTTGGAAAATTCCACTATTTCCCAAACTGTTTTTATTTGTGTGGCTGTCATGCAGCGTTCACCTAGCCCGCAGGGTGCTGCAGCTTGAGAGGCAGAACACATCCCTAAGGAGAGAACTGGAAACACACAAATCACAGACAGGACACATTTCTGAAGAGGTAAACACTAACACGCATACAGACGACGTCAAATAAAGTTGTATAAAAATATAATTAAATGTATATTTGGGGAAACAAATAACATAATGATTGCATGCATGCGCCTGCCTCACATGCTCAAGCCTGTTTAGCTACAATTTCAGGAACACAGATTATTGTTATTTCTCAGTTTCTATCAAAGCTGTAATGATTTATTTCACCTGACTATTACCCCACTAGTTGCAAACATAATTGTATGATTACCTCAGAGCCAAGCTCCTCCTCTCTCATGAGCCACCCACCATCTCACACGACATCTGGCTGCAACAACTTATCACAGTAAAAATCAAGACATTTTAAAAGGGTCACCAGCTGTGATACTTTTTTGAAGACGTATTGTCACAGTATCAATAATCCTCAACACTGGCTTTCAGAGAGATGACAGTTCTACAGTGAGGGCTTTACATTAGGCAGAAGACAAGGTAGCTTCTTAGTACTTGTCACACTTGTTGACAAAGTGGAAACAGTGCCAAAAACTGTGACGGCCATACTCTTTAATCATCAAACGGCTTGCTACACCAATCGCTGAGGCTATTGTTGTGTTTAGCATACCATGTGCAGACTTTAAAATTGGGTGTGAGTATTTTGTTGTGCATGACTGTGTAAAGTCACATGTCTGCGACTTGTGTTGTTTTTGGAAAATTGGTCATTAAGCATTCAAAGTGGATGAATGGCAGCTCTGGCAGCCAGTTAGTTTTCCTGTTTGTGTTACTCACTATCCCAGTGCAAATATAGAGATTGTGCAAGACAGAATAGTGGAGCTGGTCACATTCAAGACTTAGTAATCCAGGTATTCAGCTGTCAGCTGTGATTGACTTGCACTTGTCTGAATTCCTCATGAGTCACTGAGTATGAAAAGAAAGGGTGAAAAATTAAATTTTTCATTGACTAAAAGAACAAGGGTGTTAACCACTTAGCCACCCACACAGATCTCCTGACTAACTAACTATTGTCCTTCTCTTTTCCACCCAGTACTTCGCACTACTTTGTAGCTGTAAAATGGGATTAATGTGTAATTTATTGGCCCCAGATTTTAGAAACAAGATATTGTTCAGTTACTTGTAAGTTGTTATCTTATGGTTTATTCAAATGCTGACAAAAATCAGTAGATAACACAGTGACTGATAACACAGTCGAGGATTTCATGAACAATTATCTCTTCAACTTTATTCTCTTTAACTTTAGTCCCATTTTTGGAAAGAAAAAGTACAACTGTTGTAAAAACAATATTGTTTTATGCATTCCTCAACCTACATCATAAATAAAAGTGACTTCTGACTTATTTTACCTACAATTAAAATGTACAGTATTTACTTATTGAGTAACACAAGGCTTTTTTCCTAATATTGCACACAAGCATGTCCACCTTAAAGGGCCCTCTAGGTTTTTCCATAAAGGCATAATTACTAATAAACATTTACTACTGTATTCTTACTAGGTAAATGTAAATAAATGTCATGACATATTTGTAGCTGCAGTAGTTTAGTTCCCAATGGGTGTTGTTTACACATGCATTCACTGCTGATATCAAACTGATTTAATTTTGTTATTGAGATCATATCTTCTTTAGATTGAAGCCATCAGATCGTTGAGTCTTTCCCATTTCACCTTAAGAGTTACCTTGAAGTGGGCATGTGAGGCAGGTACAGTGTGTCTAATTCTCAGCTATTATAAAGCCAAAAAAGGGGAGTTCATGTTCCTCTTAGTTGTGTAGAGGTAGTAATTGCTGTAATTTTCTAGGTACAGTACATTCATTTGTCTTTCAGTTACTGGCAGCCAACCAACTATTACAGCAGACGCAACAGCCCTACAGCTACCTGATTGAGACGGTGAAACAGCGTGAGGCACAGATCAGCGGTTTGAAGGAGCGTGTGGCGTCACTTGAGGACGATGTAACGTACGCATACAGGGGAAAAAAATACATCGCAATAATAAGAAAACACTGAACTTAAATGGCACAGCTTGTACTTTTGACAATCTGGCACACAGACTTTCTTGCTAAGTAAAATATTACATATCCTTCAACGAACCCATCTTCAGGCAGATACCCGAGCCTCCATATCCTCAGGCATCTTTGCATTCAGTTCATTATTTGGTTTATTCTCAATGTAAATAATTATCACGTAAGTTTTATTTATGTAAGTACGACCTAAATCCCACTGATTCCCCACTCTGGCTCAACCTGAGAAATATGCAAACTGACACACTGCAGGTTTTCTCTTGCTGCTCGCTACTATTGAGTACTCACCTGAGGCAAGTAAGATTGTTTTTTAAAAATGCCATGGTTTTCAAAGATTAGTTTTCCACTGGCTGTCATACTTTACAGTTGAGAATACTTCTACACTTGATCCCACAGAATGCAACACATTTACTTTATCTTCTTGAGCTGAAGTTGCAGCAAAAATGTATAACATATATTTATTGATAGAAGCAATGGTTAACATTAAACTAGTAAAGCTGTGATGCAATATTTACAGCATCACAGTGAGCACCTGTGTCTTGGGTTACAATGCCCATGGGTTTATAGCTTTTTCCTGAGTACTCAGTTAAATCTGTGACTACCCAGCTGGTATTTGAAAATTTGCAAGATGATTTGCTTTGGTGAACCCTACTACAGGCTCCTGCATGTTGTCTTTTTGCCTCGGGTAAAAACACTTGGACAATATAGTAAAAGGAATAAGTTTCTAACCCAAAATTCTAAAAGACTGAATAATTGTTTTATTTTAAGGTTATGTAAGCCATTTAAACTTTTTAGTGAGTCCAGCAATGGATCTGACAGTAAACACAGATAAGTAATCTTGTGAAAGTGTGGTCATTTGCTTAGAATTAACTTCTGCCCCACAGAGAATACATTTTGAATCGTTACAAGTAATCTAACAAACTATGAACTTCATATTGCCTTTGTACTGTTTATTCATATATATCTTGATTTTTGTTTTTGTTTTAATGAAAGTCTGTATGTACTGCTGTTTAGCCTTTTTAGTAGTCTTTCTTTTTAAACGCTCACTACTTGTTTTATGTTTTGAACCAAGATACTAGTATGTGATATTCTCTTTCTCCAGCTCCCTCAGGAAAGAAAAGGTTGGATTGCAACAGGTTAAAAACAACATGGCTGCTGACCTGGAGAGACTTCTTAATCATCGAGAGGTACACGTGTATGTGGTGTGTCCTCAGGTTCAGATGCATTGTGTAGTGTTCAGGTTTGTGTTTCTCTCTGGCTCAGTCTTTTGAACTGTTTAAAGGCTGAGAAACTTGTAAATCCAGCACAACCTGCTTTGAGAATTAAAAGATTAATTAACAAAACCAACATGTTACAGCACATGTTCACAGTCTGAATTGAACTATTGCTGTGAATGGTGTACACACAACTTTTACAAAATGTTTAAACTTTTTGATATCCACATTATGTTATTGCACATGTGTGTTTGTGTGTGTGTGTTGTGAGTGCGCCCTTAAAGCCAGCCGTTTGCTGTGTGTGTGTGTGTGTGTGTGTGAGTGTGTGTGTGTGTGTGTGTGTTGTGAGTGCGCCCTTAAAGCCAGCCGTTTGCTGTGTGTGTGTGTGTGTGTGTGTGTGTGTGTGTGTGTGTGTGTGTGTGTGTGTGTGTGTGTGTGTGTGTGTGTGTGTGTGTGTGTGTGTGTGTGTGTGTGTGAGTGTGTGTTGTGAGTGCGCCCTTAAAGCCAGCCGTTTGCTGTGTGTGTGTGTGTGTGAGTGTGTGTGTGTGTGTGTGTGTTGTGAGTGCGCCCTTAAAGCCAGCCGTTTGCTGTGTGTGTGTGTGTGTGAGTGTGTGTGTGTGTGTGTGTGTTGTGAGTGCGCCCTTAAAGCCAGCCGTTTGCTGGATGAAGTATGTGCCCTGTCATAGACAGCTGTTGCTCAGCCTGGCTGTTTGAGATGCCACTAGGGTGTGTGTGTGCGCGCGTGTGTGTGTGTGACATGCCAGGGCTCATGTCCTCTGGGGTGATAAATAGAACCGTGAAATGGCCCAAAGTCCTCCCCTCTGCCCTGCTGCCACCCCAGCAGACCCTAAAGCTTGTTGAGCTTAATGTGGGGTGTCTTGAGCTGGACTTGGTTTTTAGCTTTGTTTGATTTTCTGGTGTTTAACCATTCCTAAACTTTGTACAGTATGACAGATTAAAGACTGATGTTTCAGCAATAAAAATCATTGGGGGCGCAGTGGCACAGTGGTAGAGCGGTTGTCCCGTAACAGGAAAGTTGGTGGTTTGATTTCCGCTCTCCCCACAGTTCATACTGTCGTTGTGTCCTTGGGCAAGACACTTAACCCACCTTGGCTCCAGTGCCACAGCTCTGGTGTATGAATGTGTGAGAGTGTTTGGTGGGTTGGAGAGTACGTAGGCACAAAATAGCTGCCACGTCTCCACCACCAGTGTGTGACTGTGGAGTGAATGAATATTGGACTCTGAAAAGTTATTTCAGATTCTTGAAAAGCACTGTATAAATCCAATCTATTATTATTATTATTATTATTATTGTGTGTAATTTCCTACTTCCTACTTGTCTTTTTTTTTTTAAATCTTGTTTCCATAGGAGTTGGCTGTAATGAAGCAGGTCCTGATGAGCATGCAGTCCGGACAGGGAGATGCACTTAACCTGTTGGGAACTGATAAAGCTGTCATCAGGAGTTCTGGCAAAGGGAAGTCCCAGGGCAAGAGCTTAAGCAGGACAGAAGAGTCGCCGAACAAACCAAAACCTACTGTGTTTGTAAGTGTCTGTCTCGACAACACCCTTAAATGAGTCACACCACTTGAACCTGCCTGGACCAAGTTTAGACAAACCCAGCTTGGCAGGACATTCAGTGCATATGATAAATCTCTTTTTATTGTTCAATTTATAGGCACAATGATATTAATTTCCAGTTGAGCTGGAACATGACTTTAACAACAATTGCCTTTTTTAAATAATCTTTTTTGCATTTTTTTTGTACTTTCAGACAAAGAAAGAAGCTCCTGGGTGGTACACTAAAACAAAACAAAAACCTAAATAAACAGCCATTTCAGTGTGTCTTTATTGTTTGTTTACTTTAGACTTTTTGTATTTGGCATTGTTTTTAGCCTTTAAGTTTATAAAAATGGAAACCACTTTTCAATTGTTGTGTGTTTTGTTCTCACTGGTTAAATTTTGTACAGAGACAGTAATATTGTTAGGGTCCAAACCCAGTTGTATTACTTTCCACAAGGTCCTCACTAACAAATTCCTTTTTCTTGGCAGTCATCTGTTTTATTAGGTCTGTCTAGCATTATATCTTCCTCCTTTCCAGATTTGCAAGTATGCTGGAGCCTTTTGGACAAATGCTTTTTATTTGCCCAAGTTAAAACTTCCGTGCCTTTTAAATATAGAAATAGTAGGCATACCATAATCATTTCATATCATATTCTTATTGGTGTCATGTTGAACAGTCTTGTGTCCAGCTGGCTCGTATACTCTGTATTCCACTTTGTGGGCCTACTGTACATCGATGAACTAAATGTGCAGTAGGCCTAATGCTTTTACTATACGTTGAGGTTAAGCATCAGGTTATTTTCTAAACAGGATTTTTATAAGCTTTTTCTGATGCATTTCTTAATGTGTATTGTCAAGGCCTGTTCCATTTTCAGTTGTATGGTAATAAAAACAACCCTGCTGTAAAATTGGACATACCAATGAGTTCACATGGTTATGAAGTTAAATGACTCAATTATTTGTATTTTTGTTGATAAAGAACTACAGAATGAAAGAACAAAACAAAGTCAGCTGCGTTCAATGCGGTTTGCGTGCTTTGCGCACACTTTACGGCACGTTGTTAATGCATTTAGATGGCGCGTAGGGCGGTGGCCGGTGAATGAATGATCAAAGGTTTTTTAAAGATTCAAGAGGCGGTGCGTGTGCTGTATTTACTCTGGGCCGCCCCGCCCTAAAATATGACATAGAAAACTGTCTGTGGAGCCAGTGGAGAGATGAAACAAGTGGAAGGAGATGTAGCAGAAACCCGCACACCAGTCGTCTTTCAGCATACACCTCGTACGCCGTAGCATCCCTACTTTTTCCCTGACACGGGGAGGATCATTTGTGCTGCGTTTGAGCTTCATGGCCGCGACATTGACGATGAACGGCGGGCAGGAGGAGCCCTTCTACCCGCTGCAAAAGTGCACTCTACCCACTGGCTTCATACTGGAAGATTCGGCGCTGTTCGGCTTGGATTCCAAGATCCCAGACACAGACAAGACCGGGCAAAACGACTACACACAGGTAACTAACCCTTTCCGAAATTAGTCTCGCGTCCACACGAGTGATGGACACTGTATTTCGTTGAATGGGCGTGGCAGACGTGCTGGTTTCGGGCTAGCCTCAAAATCATTTAGCCAAGGTGAATGAGTACTTAAATTATTTTCTATGAGAGAACAAACATAGGATGCGGCCAGCAGCAGGCTGACTTCCCTGTCTGTAAACGCATTCTTCATCGCGTGTTTTCGCCCTCCAGCCAGTTGGTCCAGCAGTTGTTGGGCTCTTCTTGGCGTCCGATCTGACCATCATACCACACTGACAGCAACTGACTCCGCAGCTCGCGGACTCAAAGCTCCCTCCTAACTCAGTAGTCCAGGCAGAAAACTTGTGAAGCACAAGAGGAGGGAGGTCTAAACAGCTGTTCGGATCAGGAGGCTACAAATAGCAACCCATCCCCAGACTACTGCTGCTGCTGCTGCAGACAGAGAGGCATGGGTGTTTCCCCTCTGCCCTTCATGTAGCTCTGCAAGCCTCTGCTTCAGGCCTCAACAACTTTTGACAGTGCCAGATACATCCTTCAGATAGGGTATATATCCAACAGCGTGTCAGAGAGAATTGTATTAAAAATAAAGTATACCCATATGTTGTTCTATTATTTGGTTATACAGTACAACACACAATTTTTAACAGCTTTTTTTTATTTTTTTTTATTTTTTTGCTGAAACCAAATTTGTCCTAAGGTTGTCCTCACATCTCGCAGGGTTTTGAGTTCAGCTTTGCAGCCAGAAAGGGAATGTGGCAGGGACCTACTGATGACTACTTGATAAATGTTTGTGTGGTGACTGTCCTATCAAACCCTTGTGTCTTCAAGATAGAGCTGCTGGATAGTCCCACGTGTTCACTTGCAAAGAAAGAGAAAGTTAATAGTCTCTTATTTTTCTATCAACAGACAAAGTGTGAACTGGACAGGTATTTGTCCTCTCTTCAGCCTTCACCAGACAACCAGCAAAAGTCTAATCGAGAGCCAGCCTCTGCGATGGACCACTTCTTCAGTGATGATCAAACCGGAGCACCATACACCCTCAACATGAACCTTTATCTTCAGGATGTGGCCTACTTGAGAATGGGCTTGTGTCAGCAGGTACGGCTGCCCCAGGACCAGAACCACCCCACTATACCCCAAATCAAGACAGAGCCTACTACCCAGTGCTTCTCCTCCAGCCTCCCTCCCCATTGCTCCAACTCTACCAGTAACTGCAGCCCCTCTGGACATGGCGGCAGTGGTATGACAATGGACACCGCAGCAATAAATATGACGGGTTTACCTGACTTCACCAGTGTTTTCAACAATTCCAGAGGTGATCAAGTCCCAGAAGTGTTTGTAAAACAAGAAATGCCATCTCAGTTTGAACAACACTCCCTTCACCACCATGACAGCAGCTCACTGTTTCAGCTCTTAAACTCCGGCTTGGAACATCACCATGGTAACATTATGGAGCAACACCATCATCATCCGCAGCAAATACCCACAGGTCCATCACCGATCCACACACCGTACCACGATTTGTCAGTTGCTTCTTCACCCCAAGAGCAGACTACCAAGCCCGCCTATTGCAGCCTGAATGGCAGGTCATACACACGTCCTCCCACCCAAACACACCCTCATTTCCTCCCACAGCAGCCGGCCTACCTGCCTCCCTCTCCGCCAAGCTCTGAGCCTGGGAGTCCTGATAGGCAGAAGGAGCTACTCCACACTTTGTCTCCCCCTCCGTCTTACGCTGCCACCATCGCCTCAAAGCTAGCAGGCCACAGCCCCGGTCCTAACAACCTAGCCCTGCCCCATACCAGTCCGGTCACAGGCCAAGCTGCATCAGGTGTCCCACAAGCACCACAAACAACCCCGGCTCCAGCTCCAGCTCAGTCCACTGTGCCTCTCAGATACAACCGGAGGAACAACCCTGACTTGGAGAAAAGACGTATTCACCACTGTGATTATCCAGGTATGAGCTCAATAACAGTTTGGTATGCACAAGCTTACAGTTTGCATTACATGATGCCAGGTAAATACCGAGTTAACCAATGTGGCAAGCACTCCAGTGTTGAGCATGGATGTGTTGACAATGATATAACTTACTGGTTTGTCGGTAAAACTTTCACTATTCTGTTTTGTGACCCAGACACAACGCTACAGAGTACGCATCTAATCAATGATTACAATGTAAAAGCCACACGTGCTTTTGCCACTAAAGTTGTCATCTTTGGAATTTAAATTTGCTTTCATTTTTTAGTCTCATAGGTTGTCACTTGGCTGACTCTATTGTGTTTTTCAAATGTTCTGTTTTGATTTCTTTCCAAAGTCTGAGTTATAACAAGTGCTAGTATAACACAGGACAAGTTAATTGGCTTGAAGGGTTGGCAGTTGTTTCTATCAGTCAGTGCCTTACAATTAAAAGCCTGCTTTCAAAACTACTTTGATATGTCACCTTAGATGACACCAATACTTTTAGTGGTGAGCGCTCCAAGACTGTTTTGTTCTTTATAGCCACCGCTTGTGTAAGTCTGTGTGGGTGGATGTGTTTGTGTTAATTAGATAGTCCTGTATGTCAGCCCAAGTTTAAATAGTTATTAAATGCATTTAATCTGATTGTGACCACTGGGCCAATTGGCATCTGACACACTATTTGCCTTAATGTGATCTGTTTTTCCAGACACATTTCTAAAGTTTCACACTTGAATTTGTTTGCTCGGACAAAAATTACAATTTATTTTGTGAAGCTCACTGAAATGCTCTATTTCTGTAGCTATATGATGTGCAGCAACATGTAATGTCAACTCGCCTGCAGCAGCATTGTAAATAGGATTTAGTGCATGTCTGCACATGTCGAACTCAAGATGAAGTCAATCCATCATATACGCACAAGTACATCTATTTATCTTTTGTTAAATATTTTCAACAGAAGTCAGTTGGAAAACTAAACAGAATGTTGAAGGTTGGAAAAAAGTATGTGTAGATTTAAACTTTATTTTTCTTTATTACATACTTTCCACTGCCAGAAATTGTGAAAGCGCAATTCTTCACAACACAAATTTGATCAACTCCAAACAACCTCTGTTCTTCATTAGCTCACATTTCTCTCATACCACAGCTCAGTGTCTTGGGTAAATCCATATCTTGCACATAGTTTATGAATTATTTGCATTAAGACTTTGTGTTTATCTCCTTGTGTGTCATCAGGCTGCAAGAAGGTTTACACCAAGTCGTCCCACCTGAAAGCCCATCTCAGGACCCACACGGGTAAGTAAGACATTCCTGTAGTTAATGTCGCTTTTTAAAAATGGACTCGTCAAGAAAAGTTTGCTACTCATACGACTCGTATTTCCATATCTGGACTGGCACTGTGTTGCTAGGCAGAGTGTTGTGTTCTTGGCATGTGTGTGTAAATGTATCCTACCCCATTCCCATCCTCTGCCCAATATACTATTCCATTAAAACAGGTGGAAGTGACACACTTCTGCCAGGGGAGATGACTCTTTGGGTATGTGGTCAGCGCAGGCCGTGTGGTGCCATCTCTCTCGGGATAAGAGATAACAGCATAAACATTGATGTCGGAATGCTTTATTACGCTTTCCTAAAACTAGTTTACTACTGTAAAAATAAACTAGACCAGTTTGTACAGATCTGAAACGATCAAGGCACATCCTGTATCTTTTTATTTAGACTTCTGCCTTTCTAAATTTACATGTGAACAATTCGTGGTAGATAAGTCACCAAAGAACTACTTGGAGGATATGGATATCCACACATTTCTCACTCATCTTGACATATGAACGTTTAAGTCTTTTTAGTCTACAATCCTTTATAGACGCTGTGGGTGTGCGTGCACCGCATCTTGCTGTTCAAAACATGACATGACAATTACATCTTGCGTCATTCATGCTGCAGGCTGATTGAGGTTATTGCCGTTATTACAGACCGCAAGACGAGAACACGACACGTAAAGAGATGTGAGCGGCACGGGCATCCATCACAATCTGTTGATTTCGCTTTCTTCTCATCCTTGTGCCCCTCCCCGCCTTGAGTATCATTCCTATTTCCACTCTAGCTTTGCCGGTTACTCACTGCTTTTCTCTTATCCAGCCGCTCAGATGCACACACGGACACATCCACACACCTGTCAGTAATCTGTGTGAGATGATTCCTAATGCATTTGCGCCCCACTGGGAGTTCCCACTCTAATCTCCATCAACATCCATTACTCTGATTATTTGTGTGTGTCTCAGTAAAGTGTGTGGGCCTGCACGGGTTTGTGAGTGTGTTGTAAAAAAAACAAGCTCTCCTCCCTCGCGCTGTTCACTCCTTTTCTCAACGTCTTTTCATTGTGTTTTAGGTTTGTTTCTAAGTCGCGTAACAATGCTCTTCATTTGTAATGACTTCAGTTTTGTTTATTTAGCATTACTGTAGACTATCCATACCTTTTTTTTTTTTTTAAAGAACTGGTTTCTGAAACTACTTCAACATCTTGCATAATCTATCTATATTTGTCACAGTGTAATAGTATCATTCCAGTATCTCACATATAAGGAATGTAAAAATAATCAAAAAAGATGTTATCTCATAATCCCAGAGGGTTAAATATCTTTATCATTACTGAGGAAATGTTTGCTTTTCGCCAGAATGCAAATGCAAAATTTTATACATGAAGGGGCAATTGAAATAGAAGTGCATATTTTTTAATGTGCAGTTGACTAGCACTTAATTGTTAAATAATCTAGAGTGGTTTATTTTAGAAAAGTAGATGACAGCTCACATAACATGCAGAGTGACAAAGAAACATATTTAATCCATCAAAAGGCAACCCGGGTGATGAGTTGTCCGTGGGAACCTCGTTGCAGTGTCGGTGTATGCAAACAGGTTGAATGCCTCTGACAGTGTTATTATGACTGTGTGTTGTTAAAAGACTGGATGTTTCAGATGAGCCTGTTTTCCCAGTTCCTCCACCCAACTGCATGAATCACTCTCAGCTCTGGGAATTTATGAGCGTTTCAATAATAATCGGTGTTCTCAGTTGCAATAGCATTTGTTACTTTATTCTGACATTACACCGCATTCATAAGACTTGTCTGTGGTTACTCTAGAAATGCTATTTTAATCAAAGCTGAGGCTTATAGAAAACACTGATCTTCTGTTTGCTTTCATTGTTGCAGGTGAGAAGCCGTACAGGTGCACTTGGGACAGCTGTGACTGGCGCTTTGCTCGTTCAGATGAGCTGACGCGCCACTTCCGGAAACATACGGGCGCCAAACCGTTCCAGTGCGGCGTCTGCTCGCGCTCCTTCTCCCGATCGGACCACCTAGCCCTCCACATGAAGAGACACCAAAATTAGTGGCGTTCACACGCTACAAACGCACACAAGTGTGCTATTGACTCGCTCTGGCCCTTCTTCAAATCTTACTGTACTGACAACACCACTAGTCCTGGTGCTGCTATCATGTCTTGATATGCTACAAATGCGTTGATCTTAATCTAAAGTGTAAGATTAGAAACTATGAATATGTTGGCCAGATTGAGTTCTAGGCTCTTAATGCCCAGATACACTTGCTTTTGTAATACTAAGAGAAAAACAAAGCAAACTGTATCGCCAAAAGTCTACATACAGACTGTTCTAGTGACTAAAATGAAAGCACTTGTGTATTTGATCTATTCTGATTTAGATCGGTCTTTTTTTATTTTTTTATAAAAGAAAATCTAGTTTACCAGACTAGTCAAACCAAATCTTTGTTTACTCCTGGGTTTGTTAGTTTGTTAAAATAACTGGAATATTCAGATATGTAGCTGTTTCCGTTGGTTTGCACTATAATCTGTAATTTGGTCTGAGCCTCCTTCAGGCCCAAGCTTCTCATTCACCACTGGAACGATCATTATTGCTACTGGACTGAATCATGTGAGCACTCAAATCACCCAACGCCAGACATAAATCATTTTTGTTCTGATATTAAAAATTGAAGGCGTTCATACTCTGGAGAGAGGAAGAGATGGGGCATGGAAACAAGAAGGGAAGAGCATGGAGTGGGAAAGATTTTTGATATTTAGATGGATCTGAGTACGACTGAGAAGTAAGAGGGAGATAGACGGTTGCTAAAGAGCAGCAATTAGCTGATTAATTATTTAGTTTTTGTCTTTCAATGAAAGTCCAAGCAGGGAAAATGTCAGAAACCTTAAACGTCTTCAATTCTAAAATTAAAACCATAGATACAATCGACACAGTCCAAGCCTTTTGACCAAAAGTCACTGTGATGTTACAAATGGCTTGACAGTATTTTGCATTAGAACCTCTCAATTACATAAGCGACTGATACATAATGCATTGTATTTCTGTGCAATATATTGGTTCACAGAGTAATGTCATGCAGGCGTTAAAGGTATTTGCTGGAATTGTTTAATGTTGCAAGAAGGTGGCATTTACAACTAATGTAATATGAAAGCCTCTCTCTAATCTCATGTTTATATTTGTGGTGAAATAGTCTGAAACAAAAGCATCTGGACTAGATTAGGACAAGAAGGGACTACGTTAAAAGGAAATAAACATTTACTGAATGTCTGAAGGAGTTTCATTTTTTTTTTTTTTTTAAGTTTCATCTCATGCATCACTGACTTTATTAAGTGCCTCTTGTGTTCCTGTTGAGTAGTTGCAGAGCTGAGGACTGTAAACACACGGTGCTGTCATTATTTCTCTTGTACATCTATTTGTAATGTACGAGCTCAGTCCACTTTATTTCATTGGATTTCTTTTGAGATGGATCAAACTGGCAGTCCAGTCTCTGTACACTACTAACGTGTACTGGGTTCCAGTCTGGCAAACCGAAATGAACAGCTGCTTGTCTATTTTGATTGAGTCATTTAATCCCCACTTTTAACTGTATTTGTTTTTTCTCTGCAGGTAGCTTAAAGATAATATCGCACTGTAATGTATCATGGTAAATCTGATTATTTATTTGATAGTGTAGAAGTGGGGTTGCATCAGATCCACTGTCTTTCTCCCCAGCAAAAAATGCCTTAATGTAAATATATATGCACTGTAAATATTTTTTTGTTCTAGCTCTTTTGTTATTTGTTTTGTAAACAAAAGGGCAAAAAGAGGAAACTGCCCTGCATCCAAAACATTTGAGCCCTAATTTTCTTTTTCATGTCAAAGATATTTTGATGCCATTGTTTTTATATTGTCATTCGAGCAACTTATTTTGTAGATTCTTCTCTTCTTCCATGGTAAACGTTCCAAAGACAAAAGTTGTTTTTTCATCAACTGAGTGAAGCTGATCCTAATAAAGTCAACTGACACTTTTTACATGTGTTATCAACATTTGTGCATTTTGTATCTTTGGTGCTGGAGACTGGTGTGGAGACAAAGTATTTAGACAAAAGGACATTCAAGTATGAATAACATTTGATTTACTGAGCAAATAAGTTTAGCAAAATATAACTACCACTCCTAGTATAGTATTACTATTTCTACAGGTGCCACCACTGCCAAGGTAACACTACCACTTTTACTTTTAAAAACTGACGACATTACTAAATGCTATGTATTTTGTTTTCAGAAATGTACTATTAAAGTCACTTCAGAAAAATAACTTGAGTAAAAGTATCTATTTACTTTCCACATCTAGAGAGGGCTCCCATTTGAGTGAGAAAGTGTCTATTCTAGCGCAGGCTACATCTGCTCAGAGCCAGAAGTTTAAAATAAGCGTTAAACTTAAGTGTAATGCAGCTTTAAGCCTAACAATTTAATACCATGTGTATAGATATTAGACTATTTGTTTATTTTCCACTGCTCAATACCAAAAGGGGTCACCGGGGGCGGTACATTTTCTCGATTATTACCAGCACCACATAAATTACCCAATACTTGTGTATCATCCATTTATCTTTTGTACTCTGCAACATTTCAGAGGAATCCCTTATGACTATGTTTGGTCCAAATGAGTATGCTGTTTTGTCAAAGTCAGCTGTTTATGAATATGTCCAGTGTGTGACTGTGGAGTGTGGAGTCCCTTGGGAAAAAATGCAATGTAAATCAAATCCATTATTATTATTATAATAATTATTATTATTATTAGCATGACTATGTGGAAGTCTTGATTTACAGTAATAAACATCAACAACGCTTGAACTGTTTGTTGAAGCGCAAGTTTATTCACCTGCAAGTGTCCAGCCAAGTGGCAGCCCTGCATTACATTAACTCCAGATGGCAGGTAATGTTGAGTGAAGGTATCTGTGTCAAAAACAGCTTGACTGAAGGAAAACCATTTGAGCGATTATTACAAAAGGGGAACATTATTTGAAACAATGCTAGAATTAAAACATGCTCAATATCGATCCACGTGTGATATCTTGTATAAAGGTGTTACTGTATGTCTATGAATAAAAAAAAAAACAAAAGATTCAGTCACTGTGACATTTTAGGAGGATCAAATTTGAACATGGTTCTCAGGTCATTTCTATAGTAGATCTCTGGGAGGTCTTGGAGATGAGAGGATGAATCAGTGCTGGAGAGGTAGAGAGGTGGTGGGGGGCTGAGAGTTTCCGTCCGGGACCTGCAAATAACCTGCAGCACCCTCGCTGATCAACAAACAATACTCCTTTGATATCACAGTGAGGGACAATGAACAAGAAAATAAATTTGACCATCACTGTGGGACCAGAGGGGAATCCCACCGCATTTGAGTGGACATTCACACACGCGCACACACACACCATATGGTCCTGGTTTAAGTCATAACTGTGACCCGGGGTCTCTACAGTAATCCACCTCAGATGTCAGAACAAGAAGGAGGTAGAGAGTGAAATGCAGAACAATCAAAACAAAAAGAATCTCTAGAGAGAGCCAATCAACCACTTCCGTCCTCCTACGTTTCTCCTTGTGTTGTCCTCCTCTGCTTTTCTGATTTAATTTCATTTTCTCCTACTTTGTCTTTGTCTTTCAGTGGACCATATCCCCCCTCCTCTTTCAGCTTCTTCTTCCCCGGTGGAACGGATTGTATGAATGTCCAGGGGTGCAGCTCCGCAGGTCAGAGTGGATGCTGTTCTCATAACCTGGCCGTATCTTCAATTTCCCTGTCTTTTTCTACTTCTCTGGATAGTGCACTTCTCTCAACCCTAGCCATACAGCCTTCACCAAGGTAGACTACTGAAGTTGTGCTCCATTTCTACTTTAGGGTAGAACGCCACAGCCCTCTGACTTTATGTTTACTCTTCTGGACGAGTTCCACTAAGCGGTATGTTGCAGTATGAGCAATCTCAAAAGTGTACTATACTGCTTCACTTTAAGAAGTCCAAGATGGTGGACTGGGTACCAAAAAGTGAAGCTAAACATACTAGAGTCTAGAGAATTCCTATTGTCTATTACCAGAATACAGAATGGCTGTAGCAGAAATGAGGGACTTCAACACTTAATAAGTATAGTATAGTGACATGTAGCTTGGCGTAATAGGCTTATAGTATTGTATAGTATAGGACAGTATAGTATAGTATAGTTAAATTTAGCATGGCATAATGGGCGGATAGTACAGTACAGTACCGTAGTATAGTATTGTATAGTATAGTGAAATGAAACATGGCATAATAGGCTCATAGTATATATAAAATAGTATAGTACAGTATAGTACATTACAGTACAGTACAGTATAGTATAGTAAAATGTAGCATGGCATAATAGGTCAATAGTATAGTACGGTACAGTACTGTATTGTTTAGTGCAGTACAGTACAGTATAGTATAGGGAAGTGTAGCATGACATAATAGGCTGAAAGTATAGTACAGTATAAAATAGTACAGTACAGTATAGTATAGGGAAGTGTTGCATGGCATAATAGGCCTATAGTATAGTATAGTATAGTATAGTATAGTATAGTATAGTATAGTATAGTATAGTATAGTACAATACAGTACAGTATAATATAGAGAAGTGTAGCATGGCATAATAGGCCGATAGTATAGTATAGTATAGTATAGTACAATACAGGTGTAGTGTAGTATACAACAGTAGTTCGGAAAGAAGAGCGGTCGTCCTTCAACCGGAAGATAGGCTGTTCGATTCTCACTCTCCCCACAGTTCATACTGTTGTTGTGTCCTTGGGCAAGACACTTAACCCACCTTGCCTCCAGTACATCTAGAACAATGCAAGTCACTTTGGATAAAAGCGTCTGCTAAATGAATAAATGTAAATGAATAAATGTGTCCCAGTATGTCAGAAGCTCCAGTCAAATATCAGATTAGTTTTCTATACCATACAATA
Source organism: Neodontobutis hainanensis (assembly GCA_024349245.1). NCBI lineage: Eukaryota > Metazoa > Chordata > Actinopteri > Gobiiformes > Odontobutidae > Neodontobutis > Neodontobutis hainanensis. Next base: position 3,116,434 of record JALDNG010000016.1, on the reverse strand, counting down.
CCAGAATTTGTGTAGAAGGCACAAATGTTATTAAATGTCTTTAACTGTTAACAAGTAAATAAGGCAAAAGTCAGTGAGAAAACTTAACCCCCTTTTTATTTTATTTGGTGAATGTAATTTATTAACATTGATTTTTTTATTGTTTTAGCAGTTCTAGTCATCCACAAGGTCCCTCATTTCAACTGTATTTCCTTATCTCTTTCCAAAGATAGCAACTTCTTGGAAAGGCATTTTAGTGTGTATCCTTTGTACAAAGAGCAAGTCTGTTACACACACAGTTGTGATCAGTGAGTGGGAGCTACTGGTTCATGTTTTGGATTGACTAATTTAATGTCACACATCTGGAAGGAGACTACTGCTGCCTGCTTAACCCTCTACAGTGCGTCGGTGTGATTCCCAGTTTTCCCTTTGTCTCTCCTTCTCTTTCGTTCGGTGTACATGTATGTGTGTAGGTGTAATGTTTCCAGATCTGCTCACTTGGAAAAGACCACCCACTCAGAAGACCAATAGAAAGACCCAGGGGAGCCCGGATAGACACATACACACTGATCCAAGTATTGCTTCCAAAGTCAACGTGATCTTCCCAGTCTTCTCAGAATAGAACATGTTGTTATCAGAGATCCAATAGATAGCAGCTGACAATAAGATCATATCAAATGTAGGAGGCTTCATCCCAGACGTTTGTTTGGAAATGCAGTCTGAGTCTGTTCAAAAGCTTCACTTTTATATGTCACTTTCACCATTGCTTATTCAAAGTAGTATAAAGGCATTCATCACATGCAAACAAGTACTAGATGGTGGCGAGAATGTAAATTGTGCAGCCGTCACATCTGTCACTCTAAGTGCACCTTGTCTGTCGTTGTCATTCACCCAGTTTTGCATTAACCTCAGCCCAAACTGGATCACAGCCAGAAACGCTGACATTTATTGTGTCTGTGCCTTTGATTAATGGCTAATTTAGGCAACGCTTTACTTTTAAGGTTTGACTTTCTGAAAGAAGAACAAAATAAGTGCCACTACTTCATTTGAGGACAGTTAGCAATGGGTGATTTTTGAAGAGATGCCCAAAAAAACAACTATGATTCACATTATGGTAACAAAGAACCTGATTTATCATGACTTTACGCCACTATCTTTTCTATTCTGGCAAATCCCTTTTGACCAAACTATAGGAAAGTTGACCCCTGAAAAACACAAGAACTTGATTTTGGGCCATTGACTTTATATTGTTAAAACAGACAACAAACGTATGTGATTACACAATTACAAACTAATATAAATTATTATTAAGTATGCCAGTTACTATTTTCCTCTGCTTTTTCTTATGTAGAGGCCATTCATGCTGCATTCACCTGGAATGAGTCAGATGGGAGACGGCCAACAGAGGGTTTTCCTGCGAAACTGAAGCAATCTGACCAGTAAAGGTTTTCCATGTGTATGCTGCTTTATTGCTATGCCAATATAATTATGTATAGTAAATGATAAATAATATTCATAATGTTGATTTTTTTTTAGCACAATTCTTAGCAGGCCACAGGAGGTTGGACCCTGCTGCTCTAGGCAGGGTACACTCAATCAATTTTCAGTTAGCACAGGGCTTTTTTGGCCTGAGTGCTAACCAGTCTGCCACTCTGCACCCCTTAATCATATGGTCCGAATCTTGCGGCCTGTTGGAAATCAAGACGGTGGTCTACTTGCTGTCTCTGCCAACGCTGCGAGAGGTGGGGGTTAAAAAAACAAGGCATGGCACGGACGGCTACAACAGCTGATTTTAGTCAACGCAGGGACTGATACCGGCTCTATTAAATTAAATTAGGAAGTGGTTAGGAAGTTATTGCCATGCACATTTGTATTATTATTGTGCACATGCACTGGTATAAAAATAGAAAATAAAACCAATGTATCTGGATCTATGTTAGAAGCATTGTAAAAATGAAATCCCAAACTCACTGGTGCTGCTATCATCCACATTCCTCATCTGTGCCTAGGCCTGGACCAAGTCCTGACAGGTGTGACACCTGCTCTGTCTGTCTGAGACTCGTGCAGCTTACAATACGTAACCATTCACAGTTTGTTTTGAAGCTGAAGTGATCATGCAGTATCTATGTGATTGAGACAGCTTAACATGACGTGAGTAAAAGAAAAATCCCTGTTTGGTTTCTTCTGTCTGTAGTCCAATACCAAATTAAAATAGTCTAAAACGTGGCAGTTTGTGTAAAATACAGTAAAATACATACTTGTGTTGATACAGAGCATGTTCAGACACGTATCTGTGGGTTTTGGTTTGCGCAGGAGATTTGCACACTTAAAACTATTACACATAAAATCTGATTTTAAAAAATCTCAATTCAGCCAAAATAATTATGACAAAGTTACTTTAATTATAATAAAATGAGTAATAAGAAAGAATAGGCTTGTCTGAATGATCCGATGATGTCTGCTCATTCAATATTAAAAAAGAAGAAGGGCTTAGCCATAAATTAAACAATAAAAGAGAAGTTATCCTATATTACAGTCAATTGACTAAAATAAAAAAGAAATAATTAAAATAATATAATAGATAAATCCTGCCTCTGCATATCTGCGCCAACTCAAGTCCTGATCAGAAAAATATGACCCCATATGTTGTTTTATTTTGGCAGCTAAAATTAAACTAAATTCTTGCCAAATATCAGCCTTTTTGGTTGCCTTCCAGTATAATTTCAGCCGATGGTCATACAGCTCTGGATGTTGTTGGACCAAAATAGGAGGAGGTTAAAAAAAAGAGGAGGTTATTGTTAGTTCCATCTTTTTCTTTCCCATTCTAACTTTGGACAAAATTATTATTTACTGTTACCACTGATGGCATTTTCCTCAAGCCTGTTGTTCTCTTTGTTGTCCCTCTCTTATTCACTAAAAAGGTACGCCATCTTTTTGTCAGATTCAACATAAATGCAGCATAAGCTAGTATTTGCCAAGCTCTCTCGGCAGCTTTGCTGGACTTACTTTTCGAAAGGGCAGACTTTGATAATTAACAATACCTGCTAAGGAGTTGCACTTTCTGAGGTTTCTTAAGAATAACAGTTTAAAGCAGTTTTTGCAACTTGTGCCATATACAAAACACCCACTCTTTAACTGATGGGCATTTATTAACAAATGAATGAATTTAAACCTTAACCTTGTTGCTTGACCTCTGATAATACAGACATTTTTACAAGCTCATCAGATACACTTTGACATTGGACTCCGTTAATCATCTAATAGTTTGTTTTTGTGGCTGACTACATTAAATGCATAGTAGCCTATTAATCTTCAAAACACCAAGACTTTTTAAACATGAACTTTCTTCCAGTGTTTTATCGCAATGTGCAAAGTGTTGCTGTATTTATTGTCAAGCAGTTTCCACACTCCACAATGACTCATCCGAAAGAATTCACAAATCCTCCAAAGCAAATAAGTCACATAAATGGCCTGTTTACTCCAGCTGGTTCATAAACGATTAGCAGGCCACATTAGTATATCGTGGGTGGGGTCAAAACCCATTAGACTCCCCTTCATATCAGTCACATATCTTTACACCTGCTGGGGTAACACCCTGAGTGGGCTGAGGAAACAGGAAAGCACTTTTCCTTTCACACCTTTTATACAACCATATCATGCTCAAGAAATGGAGAAGAATCTAAGTGGCTTATTAGAGTCCATATTGTATGTGCACTGTTGACCTTTAGAGTCTTGGATCATGATGTACACCTCCCTGGTTAAACACACACAGTTTTTCTTGTATTTTCACTTGTTTTATGGCTTGTAGGCAGGAGCGAAATACAATTAGTCACACGGCTGACAGCGAAACTCATAGATTCAGCGCTGTATAAAAATAAGCAATGATTAGTAAAGATGGTCTCCGATAACAGCCCATATATGAAAGATGATATATTATTCACTCACCTGTGCTATGCTTTTGAAATCTATTTGTTCTGCCTTAGTGTGACTTACAAGGATTGTGATTGCCTTCACAAAAGACCCACTGTCAGTGATACAAAAGCATCATTGTTTACTTTTTAATGCATTACTAATTTGTTCCGTTGCAGTCCCATTATCTGACAGTTTGAATTTGATGTATTTTAAAACTTTGGACCGGACATTAGTCTGCTTTTATTCACTATTGTCTATTATTTAAATGTGATCCCTGGGAGTAAAAGCACGTTAATTGCTTGGGAGTAGTGAAAGCTAGATACAAGTTGTAATTATTCAACTCTTGAGACAGCTTTTATAGTGAATAAAAACACATTGTCTGCCAGTATATACCATTGCACCTATGTAAAGCCAGGATATTCTTTTGTTTTATTTGCTTAAGCTTTCCTTAATGACTCCATTTGGTTTCTCAGGCTTAAATTCATCTCAAGACCCTAAATCCTCTGTCTCATTAGGCTCAAGGAAATGTGGCTTTGTGCCAGACTTTAAACGCATAGATCAGAGAACGTACCAGTGGTAACATGACATGTACGTCTCAACAACAACAAGAGCATGTTGCGTGTTCTCTCTTGTGGTATTCCTCACTGATCAAAAACACAAAGATTATCCAGCCACAAAAGCCAAACCGTAACGGTCATGGGCTTTACCCATGTTTAAAGTGAATGTCTTATGTGCCTAGTCGCATCATTAATACGCTAACATCTTCCTAAAATGAAGTATGTACATGCATACTGTTTACACGGACAGGCAGTTTCTTGTAAGGATAAGCACATAATTCAGTTCATGAATAGATGTCTCCTAATGAAAAGAAGTTCCTTTTGCTTGTTCAAACCTGTCGAACCAGATTATAAATGTGCGTGTGTACTTAAACAGACAAAAAGACTGTAAAAGTTGCGTGTGTGAACACCAACGCCAGATCTTCTTTGTAAAAATAATCACCATTAAGGCCCCTTTTCTTCCTCTCTGTGATAATAAAACATTATCCTGCTTTACATCCACGACCTCTCTCATGCCTCAATTCCCCTGCTACAGCCCAAATATCCCCTCACACCTACACACAGTCACCCAGCACATGGCTTGGACCCACTTTCCCCCGTCTTTCTTTCTTCTTTGGCAGCTGTGCATCATTTTAACTGTGTTCTATAAAACCGTGTATTCATAACTGCTGGTTGTGATTCTCCCCTCGGGTCCATCTCACATCATAATGGTAATAAGCCGGTCTGTATGCTCATGACCCTGTCCTGTTGTTTAGAGATGACCTGAGTGGGAGCAAAGTGGCTCTCACACACAAACACACACACACACACACTACAGCTGGGAGCCATTGTGCTGTTAGGAAAGCAACAGTTGGTAATTATGTATCTGTTTTTATTAATGTATGGGGAGATGCAGTTGTGCTTATGAATGTACATTACGCCTGAAGTACAATGGTTCATGTTTACTTCATGATACTTCTTTGTTTGTTGTGAATATTTTAAATGAAGACTGCTAGCTGAGCATGTAGGTGTTTTAGTGTATGCACCACACAATATCCCAGTATTGATTAATAGATCTTGTTCATCCATTAGCCATTAGCTTTTTGTATTCCTTAGCTTTGAACAGATTAAATAGTTGTTAGCATCACTAGCTACAGTCTATTTGGTGACCTTCCTGGTTGGTGTTTAATACTCTGTGTGAGCCGTTGTGCTGGCAAACTACATTAGCATTGATTTAACAGCTTGAAATTGTTTAATATATTTGTAAAAAATGATTATACAAATCTGTTTTCTTTGGTATAGTTGTACCAAAACTTGTACAGAGACCCTTTTGGCTTGAATCAGATAACATCATGTTATATGGAATAACTATCTATATATTGTAATATTTAAATGTCCTCTTTGGTACAGTAAAAATTGTATATAGATATATAGATTGAATGTCAACACTAACTTCTACTGCTCTCACTGGTTCTAATAACTTTTGCATTTGGGCCCATCACATTTTGATTTGAAACCTTTATTCACTCTCTTTGGCATTGCATGGATTTTATATAGTGCTTTTCCAGTAGGCCCCTCAAAGCACCCTTTGCTTCCACTTGCTAGGTTGTTATGACACATGTTGGACTTACCAATATTTTTCCATAAAACTAGCTAAACGTGGACAGTAAACACCAAAACTTTTTTCTGCTGTGGTCTAGTTCACCAGTGTGGTTCAGTGTTTTTTTTTCTTAAAATATATAACTTCCTTCTTGCATCATTAGCTTCAGGGGACATTTTCTCAACTCCCCAAGGCCATGTGGGTATTACATGATATTTTTCCTCATACATGTAAGTAGCATAAATCATTTACACATATATATTGTAGACCTTGACACATCTTATCCCTTGTTGCAAAAATTGACAGTTGGATCCTCCTTTCACACTCCTTTATATTATTTCAGTTCCACCTTGTCGATCTAGTATTTCTCTTATGCAGAGAAAAGATTGTGAGTCACAGATGAGCAACAAGCAGGAAATCTGGCAGTAGGGTGTTAGATCCCCGTCTCTGCTCTTACTCTCTCACAACCACGACACATGACTGGAAAAGCACCACAATGCTCTGTTTCTCAACACCTCAGTGTAAAGAAGGCCTCATTAATATACCAGCAGGCTAATTTAAGCCTCCCCTGTCAGTGTCAAGGGTCCAGCAGTGTTAAGGCTGTGTGTATCAAACAATATTTCATGTCAAAATGAGTGCTTGACATTTCCAAACAATTCCTTTCAAAGGCACATGTAACAATGTCGCAACAGGGCAGCAAAAAGAAACATGCAGTATGTGGTTAATCATTGTACAGTGTCTAGAATCAGTGCATATCTCTAAAATAAATATATAACCACCCAAACAGAAAACAAGAGTTTGATAACACTGCGTGCTATGATTTATTATTATTTTTAAACAAAATGAATGGCATCAAATTATTACTCATGATATTAAAAATTGGAAAGAAATGGTCCTAATAATTTCAGAGAAGAATGTGTGTGTATGTGCGCATCTACATCTAACCTTGCACACACATTGACGGGTGGAGACCGCAGACACAGTGGAGTCGGAGGTTGTAAACTTTCTCATCAGACACCTCTGTGGCTTTTTCCTTTTATATTTCAGGTGAGTAATGTTTGACGTTATCCATCTGAAACGTCTGTTTGAGTCCAAAGCACAGAAGTGTTCATAGAACTGCTACAGCCGACACAGTACTGTAGACATTGTGCAAGGGTTTTAAGGAAATATGAGCCTAATGAAAGAGGAATGACAAATCAATAATTAGTGAAGCATAGTTTGCCCAAGATCATTCAGTGTAAACCGAAACGGATGTTTTGGCATAGTATTTTACATTTTATTATAAAGAAAAAACACAAGAAGCACTCTATATGCTTTTTCAAACTAATGTTTTGATATTATGTATTATTTTTTCTAAGAGGCTATAGTAATTAAAGGTGCAGTGTGAAAGTCTTTGGTAGTATCTGGTGTTGACATTGCAGATTGCTTTTCCACATCTCACTACCTGCCTGTGGACCACTTTTCTTACAAAAATAAAACAGGAAATGTTTTTTCCCCTTGCAGAATACTAATACATTACACCAAACTGAAGTTTAGAGCTTTCTGTTAACCTTTAGCGACGACTTTGCAGTCACAACCACAATTATCTCTGCCTCGTAGACCTTACTTTTTATTGCTTTTAGTATTTATCTTTTTTATTTTTCTTTACATAGCTTTGTTAACTTTATTCTATGTTTTTTACACCAACATGTTACAACAAATCCCTTGTATTGTGTTAACCTTTTCACTTTACCTGACAATAAACCTGATTCTGATTTTGTGAAGTACCAATATTTATCCCTGTTTCCCGTTGCCTTACATTTCTCTGTTTATTTTTGCTTTTTCATTTTTGCTGTTTCATTTTTATATAAGACATATTCAGTGCTAAACATACACTTTCTTAGTTTGATCTGTAGCTGTAGTGTGGACCAATGGGAGCACTTCCTTCTATGATTTGCCAAAGCTTCCATTCAGGACTGAAAATTAATCCATGGCAATGAAAACTAGATGACGTCTGAAGATCTCGTCTTTTCATTGATGATTCCTGTTGCCGATTAAACTGTACTCTATTGCACATGTAAAAAAATTAAATAAAACGCATACTCCCCATTTAAGCTAGAATAGCTTAAATAAGAGGATGAACATTTCCTACATCAGTGTTCTTTTTGTCCTCTTCTGTGTAGTATGTGTAGTATTAAAATTTCCATTGGGTTCTGAGAAACATATTTCGTACGTCATGCAACCTCAAAAGGGATTTATGTTGGCACACTTCTACAATGTTGTTTGACTGGTTCCATTTGGTTCACCTAAGTCACTATTCTGAGAAATATGTCATTATTTTGACTTACTAAGAGATAGTTTACAAGCTGAGCACATCAAATATGCGGGGAGGGAGAAAGTAATGGCAGAGAATAACTGTCCTAAATAATCCGTGTAGCGGGGCTGTTTCTGAAGCAGGTCCATCAGTCTGATGGAGTGGAATTAAACATGTGGTTTATTAGCAGGACGCAGCTCCTCACAGAGCAGGGGCAGCAGGTGAGCAACATTATGAACAATCGGATGAGAACTAATGAGCCGGCCCTGTGTACATGAGTCTGCCCGGTCTGTGTAAAACGTGAACACTGTAATGTGATAGCTCAGGCCTCTCCTGTGTTTGTCCACCTCCGGGAGCTGTTGGTGGTCGTGTGAACCCCAAAGAAGAGCTTCTGATCTCCGCTCCACTCGTTCTTGTTGTTTTACTTCTCCACAGGCCTGTTTTTTAGAGAAAATGTTATGTGTTTTTACCTTCAGGCATAAGAGAGAAAAGTGTTTGTCAGTCTTTCTTCATTCTTCTGTGAGGACATTTTTTTCTCTCTCATGGAGGCAGAGATAATATTTTTACTGAATGCTTCTTGAACCGTGCAAGCTACTATTTTCTCTCTCTTTTTTTTTTTAACCAAATCAATTCCTCCGGGAGCTTATGTTGAGGAGGACACGTTTTCAGTCAGAATGTAGTCGATATGGTAGAAATGTAATTAAATTATGGAGTCTCCTTGCTGCATGGCCTGATATTAATTCATTTATGCTTCCTAGTCCAACAGCTGAGGCCAGACTGGGTCTTAAAGCTGGAAAATGCTGACCTCTGCTGGTTATCTCATGCTTTGTACTCCTTTCAACCATGGATGTTGGATGTTCTAATTATAAGTCCATGGTACAATTGTTAATTATGTATCAATTTCAGCAAAAAATGTGGTAAAGGTCTACATTTTAAATTGTTACAAGCATTAACAAAGTGGCTGCACGGGTTTCACAAAAAAAAAAAAAACGCTCAAAAATCAAGAATGACATGACATAATTTCATAGTCTCTCAACTCAAATTGATTTTCGCATGACAAACTCAACATAGATTACATTTACCGTTGGCTCCTTGTAAACTACGAGGAGGATTGCTGTAATTGCAGAACCAGTTTCTCTCTGCTATGCATGTGGTTCAGACCCATAATGCATTATTTACCGCTCAGTAAACCTGAAGTCACATGACATTGACAACCACAGTAGCAATCAAGTCAACCTCATAATAATGCCATATACATATCTAATAACAATATGGACTAAGTGTTAACATATACCGTTACAAACAATATGACATATAATATGCTACATAATATTGTTTTTCTTTTTAGGTGTAATGTTGCTTCATGTGCAGAAACTTTAAATATAGTGCAGTATTTTTCTAGAAATGTATGTAGCCGTATCAGATCTATTACCTTTTTTTCTGTACTGTAATTGCACCCAGTTACTTTCTCACATAATCCTCTTTCATGTAATCTCTTACTTACCCCTCAATAATAGGAAACGGCAAACTTGAGGATTTAGCAACCCTGCTAATAAACTTCAGCCTCACTCTGCAGTTTCTCTGATATGGATATTCTTATCTCAAATTTGACTCCTGTTCTCAGCTGTCTTCAACATCAGCAGATACTGCCCCAGTGAGAGCCTGTCTACAGTAATGCTCTAAAAAAACAGACTGACTTCATCAGCTGTTACTTCCCTCCTATATGTACATGAATGTTTTATAGCCGCTATAATACCCTGAGTTCTGGAAATCGAAAATGTTATAATGTATATAGGACTTGTGTTCATGTCACAGATTCAAGATAAATGGACCAGTCAGATGGAGGCAAAGAGTTTAGTTGTGCTGAGCTGGATGCACTGTTTTCTTATTCATGTAAACAAAAACATAATACCATCTGGGCAAATCAATGACACTCAGCGTCAAGTGTACCAAATCAGAAACATTTATTATAAGTGCTAAATGATGTCTCGTATTTACAAAGCTGTAATATGACTTAGAGGGGAGACACAATAAAGTGAGTATTTGCTTATCAAGACATGTCACCATGTAGGCTACATAACCTCTTTTATTTTCAATCACTTTGAGTCCAGACCAGTTTTAACTGACTGTACGCTTGTACATTACAACATTAGCCCGTGGCAGAAGAAATACGGGCATAATACACTTTAGTGAATAAAGAAAGTGAATAGCTGTCCAATTTTTTAACGTTGCATTTCATTGTCTTATGTTTTATAGTACACATTTAACACATTTTAAACAGCCTTTTTATTAAAACAGTGTTTGACCCTTTGTATCACATTATTGTTAGCCTTTTTAATTTTAATAGTACACTCATTTGCGACAGAGTAGGGCTTTTAATGTAAACACATGATCACAACAACCAAATCACACACTTGAGAAAGTTTGGTCCAGCACATTGTACATATTATTCAAATGACAGTTCACATGACATGCACATACCCACACTGTTCAGTGACTTTACATAATGTTCCATGACTGACGAGAAAAAATTATCTCCTGGAAATCTGTGACATTGTATTTGTGTTCTGGTGAATAGTACTGAAGCATAAAACTGAACTATACAAGTGTAAGTGTTGGTCTGTTACTTATATAGCACCTATAAGGCTCATCAATGTGTAATAAGTGAATATGGGTGATAGCTGCTATGATGCCCTGAGGTCCACCATGTTAGTTACATCCAAAGACACACAGACGTCATTGTATTCAAGGATGTCTATCTCACTTTGTGAATTTCACTGGCACAATGGTACATACATGGACATCAACATATACACCACTGCACACAGCATCACAAACACAGGACAGTGAGGGGGACTCATAAAAATGCATCTTCTTACAGCATAATTCATTTACCATATGAACAAGGCAATTTTCGGACTAAAAATATATTTGGTAGGATTTTTTTTCAGAGATTCATTTCATTTCTTCAGTTACATTACCTTTGTCTTATCTTTACAGACAGTACTTTGTCTAGAAACATAAACAGACAAAAATGTCAAATTATGTTACACAATATGATAAAACCTTTTTTTGTGTGTATGACAGTCTGAAGCACTCAAATCTTTCTGCAAAGAGCTAAGTAAAAACCTACATGAAAGTTACTCAAATATGATTATATTGATGTTTATTATTGTACATTGTTTAGAACAAGATTTTACTTTTAATACATACAGAATTTTTAGAATATAACTTGCTGCAGTGGTTAACATAAAAAGGCACTGAAATATGATCAGAAAAATTGTATGTTATCATTGTTCACATCCTAACTATTCAAAATTTATAAATACAAGACTTCTCCCTCTCCCTGCCTTTTCCCCTTCACATATGATTTAATGACAGCTTGTAAGTACAACTAAAACCACACCTCCTTAATGAAATTTATGGAGTGTGTTACATTACCCCGTCCATCATGGAATAACATGTACAAATGTGGCCAACATGGTGGTTTTTATCACATGTATATACACACACTAAAAGGGTATGTGTATTTTTAGTGCAATCCTATTATATTACTTAAAAGTGGTGGATGCTTTTTTCTGGTTTTGAGTATTTTACCCCAACAGGCCTAGTCTATTTTCACTTCACTAAGTGCTGATTGCACTCACACTTCTGACCCAAACTGCAACATGTCTTAAGGCGTCTCTGGCTCTTAAGGTTTTCCCTGATAGATTCCCTTCCTGCATGGAAGCACAATGTTGCCACATCATACCTTATCCAAACCACTGAAAAAAAAAACAGATGGATTATTTGATTATAAGTAGAAAACTGTTTGTTATATATTTACATCAGTGGTGTATCTAGTGTTATATTATACAGAACTTCATTAATCATTGTGCACAAGTGCAGAAAAGTGTGTTAGTAGTGCACAGTATTTCTAGTAACAATTTTGTGTTTTATATTATATGCATGATGATGTGTTTTTTATATATAAACCACCGGTATGTTGTATAATGTATAAAAACACTACAAAGCACCTATAGGCTGTGTGACCAGGGTGAGCTACATTAACAGTGACAGAACAGACAGAGGAGCAGTGGTTAGAACGTGAGACACAAGGTGACAACATTCATTAATTCACACAACAAAACAGCTATGCTTTGGATTAGAAATCGATGTGAGACAATGAATGTTAAAAAAAAATACATTACACACACACAAACCTCGTACTGTAAATCTATTGTAGAAATGCTTTGTGTTTTCTTTTTTAGTTTTTTATTATATAATTTATTTATATATCTGTACTTACAATAATGATCTGGATTACTTTTTTTTCTCTAAACCTAGTAAAACTAAAATATCTCCACAAAGTGCAAGACGGGGAAAGTGCATGGGTCCTGCCATATGAAACCACACAACAAACCATGCAATCACACACCAATAGTTGCCTGTGAAGGGCACAGGCAACTTACAACATGTCAAACAGTACAATGTCTAGTGCCAGAAGTGTTGAGCAAAGCAACCCCAAAGCCCTCATTAAAGCTACAGGCAGCAGTGTGCATATGTTCGAGATCTATCATAAAACTGGGCTGTGTTAAATATAAATGACCATCTCTGTAATTACACTTCATTTGGCTGATCAAGAGCAAGTCTAATTTTGGTTCTTGGCAAAAATATTTTGTCTGAACTAAAGCTACTTTTGTGTTTCTGAAGTTATGTAATAACTGGATGACAAATTTATTTGAAGACTTGGAGGAAAAAAGTTATTGCACATGTACTAGGCAGCCTTCCAAGCGCAAGATTTGTACAACATGATTCTCCAGTGAATCAATACCCTTCCTTGGTCATAAAAGCCTAGTAACACTGGCATGGTACATTTTATGGAACAGTGATTATTAAGCTATTCAGTCGACCGTGGTATTTTTGAATTGTTTCAAATCTGAAGCACATGTACAAAAGTTAAAACATTTGAAGTAGCCAGTAGGATATTGATTTGTATTATAATCTTCACAGAGCTACACAGAACTGAAAACTGTCATGGTCACACCAACATGACTAGTAATAAAACATGGAGCGTGGTTCCAGTGGGAAAATCCTCGACAATATTTCTTTGAGCAGTTTTAGGTCGCCAGTTTGTGATTTACTTTTCTACAGCCAGGTAAGGTCTGTATTGAGCCAGATGCTTCTTCACACTGCTGCATGTGGCTTGGAGTCACATGACAAGTCTCCCACTAACATAGGTGCAGCAACACAAAACCACATTTACATACGTCACAACATGTTTACATCCCCAGCCTTAAGATTGCACAGCATATGGCAGTTCCATTTATAAAATACACAAACACACCAACTCAAAATCTTTACCCACCAGGAGTAGAAATCATTGTCACATCGAACAAAGGTACACCACAATCCAGTGCTTGATGCATGCAGCGTGTGGACACACTTTAATCCTGATTTACTAAGCTTTTGTTAGAGGGCCACAAGTGATTTTTGCAGATGTATTTACGGTTTAGCCTGACAGTATCATATTATCAGAGTTAACACTGGAAGTTGACATCATTAGTGTATTTTTCAGGCCTCTTGCGTGTCAAATCCTCTGTAAAACTTAGTGGTTTAAGTCCAATGGCTCATGGATCTCTTGCATGGTGTGCACCGAAGTGTGTGGCTGGATATTTACAAAACCACAAAATACAACAAAACGGTAAAAGAGAGGATGGAGAGACAGAAGATACACTGTCCATGCTTCTTTTTTGACACACCAGCTTGGCACTCTTTCACCATTATCACACCGACAGTGTGTAGTTTGTACAGTACAGTTTGAACAAGAATCCGATGTGTGTGAAGGGACTGTGTGATGGCCTCCTGCTGTCTTTCTACGCCTCCTCCTCTTCCTCCTCCTCATTCCGTGGGGGAGCAGTCGTCTAGATCCAGCAGCTCTCGGACCAGTCTCTCTCCGAACTGTGCTCGACTGTAGCGCTTGACGGTGTAGGCGTCGGACATCTTGTAGAGGATGTACGCGTTATTGATGGCGATGCTGATGCTCAGCCAGAACACCTGCTGCCATGTTTTATTAGGCTTATGGAAGATGAAGTATCTGAAGAAGAAAAAATGATATTAGTTCTTTATTTAAATATCCATAGAGCCCAGTGTAAGTGTTATTACTGACTGTTCCTGTCCATACAGCTGGCCAGAGCAGTATCACCTGACCTATTTCCACTGGGTCTGTTTGAATACAAAATCCCTGCAGGACTTTTGTAGGTGTTCCCCTCATCTAGAAGGAGTTGCTGATAACAACACATCCCCTCTTTAAGTGTGATTATGGATTCAGATTAGTTAGTTCGGATTAGTCTGATAGTGTGTGTGTTAGTCATGGATTGTCATTGCATTTATGGTGTACGTACTTGCTGTACTTGTCATCGTATTTGCAGATGTAGCTGAGGTGAGCTGCAAAAGCCTCCACGGCCAAAGGACAAGGGACTTCCCCACTTTTTCTTTTGATGATCATGCCTATCACACATGTACACAAAAGACTTCAAGTTGTCATTAATACACAGTATTAACAAATCAGGGTCTTTTGGGGTAGTTTCTGTTGTAATTATGATTTAAAAGTGAGTGAAAAAAGTTTTTTTTGTTATCATTCATATTCCCTGAAAAATAGCCCAGTCCACTATAATAAAAAAACGTACACAAGTTATTTCTGCATATAGTTGTCAGTAATTACAAGTAATTATTTCTCCAGCAACAAGGCTGGAGTGACACTGCACCATCTTTTTTTTTACTTTTGACAATAACGTTGTCAAACATGTTCACTCATAAAGAATATCAACAAATGCTGACTAATGTAATTAAACATGAGATCTATATAAGTCCAATAATATTAAGATTGAAAACCATTTTATTCCCTCATTTGGAGAGACAGATCACCACAACCCAAGACTCACAGAGACGACGGAAAATCAATACGAGATAATGATGTCTGATCTGAGGCCTCCTCTCCGCCTTGTTATCCAAAGACTCAGACAGTTGCAGAATTAAACCTAACAAAATGGTGGAATTGTAAGTGGATTACGGCAAAGGAGGAGTGAAAAACCTGATTTTGTCACCCCTGGGGAATGTATTTTCACAGATTAAAGGCTCTGATTGATTCCTGACAGGAATAATGAATGAGAATAATGAAGAGAATCCATTATGTAAGTAAAGCAGTGCAACCAAAAGTGAGAAAAGATTTCTTATTGTCAAGTTGTGCACCTTGTTTAGTGGGAGAGTAGGCATTAGTGAGGAAGCGGAAGTGTCCCTTGTTGTACCAGCTGATAAGAGACATGCTGCCTTTCATCATGACCCGTGACTGGCCGCGCTTTGCAGGTGTGGAGGAGCAGACCAGCATGCTCTGGGGCAGGCCAGTACAGTCGCTCTTTCTGGTGCTCAGCAGACCACATCCGTAGATACCTGCAAGAAAAAACACAATGTTTATCTAAACATCCCCACAGTGCAATCGAGGTTATAGACCAGACAGTCCAAAGTCAAGGCCCGGGGGCCAATCGTGGCACAAGGTGAGATTTAATGTGGCCCTGAGCTTCAGAGATGGCTTGCTGTCATACAGTATTAAGATACAATTTTCTGTTCAAACCTGTTCAAATCCAACTAAAAATGTCCAAATCCAGTTAAATCCAGTTCAAATCCAACAAAAACAGGTTTAAATCCAACAAAAACTTGTTCAAATCACACTAAAACCAGTTAAAATCCAACTAAACTTGAATTTGTAATGTTTAAGATGCTGTGGTTGAATCTGCGGTAAAAATTTAATTGTCCCGGTTTTTAGGTTTGAAAATATGATATGATTAAAATATATTTACACCTGTTCAAATCCAACCAAAAACAGTTTAGAACCAAATCTAACTAAAACCTGTGCAAATCCATCTATAACATGTTCAAATCCATCTACAACCTGTTCAAACCTAAACTAAAACGTGTACTTGTGAAATAATAAAATCAGCACAGACTGTTGGCTCTTGGAAATTTTACACTAATAAAATATGGCCCTCCTTAAAAAAAGTTTGGACACCCCTGCTATAGACACACACACACACACAAATTCTGCAAAATGACTTGTTACAGCACTTTATATGCTCTGT